>CAUYUJ010002167.1:15000-32500 GCA_963575745.1 Prorocentrum cordatum
GAAGTACGCGTGCGCTGTTCACTACACCTTAGCGGGCGCATTGGCGTTGACCCCCTTCATGCGGATGTCCTGTCTTGTCCTGTCCTCCTCCTCCTCCTCCTCTTCCTCCTCCTCCTCCTCCTCCTCTTCGCCACGCAAACATGTGTGTGTATATATGTATGTCTAGTTGCTTTTTGCCCATTCCGCCATCGTGCCTGGGTAGTGGGTCGGATGCCTCTTGGATGCATCCTGGGGTTTCTCGAGGTGCCCCTTACGGGGCCTCTCGGAGGGCTCTTGGGGGGCCTCTTGGGGGCCTCTTTGGGGGGCTCTTGAGGCCTCTTCAGGGCCTCTCCTGGAGGCCTCTCGCTACTCTGCTCTACTCTGCTCTGTTCTGCTCTACTCCATTTTTGAAGTTGACAATTGTTGGGCGATTGTTTGGGACGTCGTTGGAATAGCCACATGAAGCCCTTTGAAAAGCAGAGGGAGCCATGCCGATACAGAGGAAACCATTCGGATAACAGAGGACGGTATGTGGATAGAGGGGACGCCATGCGGATAGCAGAGGAAACCATGCGCAATTGCGGAAACCATGCGCAATTGAGCGCACCTGCAGAGGAATCCATGCGCAACATATGAAAGCCATGCGCAGCAAAGGACAAATGTAGGGGCAACATCGACACCATGTGGATAGCAGCGGAATCCGTGCGCAACACGCAACGCGTGCAGGGGCAACATCGAAGGGTGGGAAATGGGCAGTGGACCAATTCTCCATGGATTGAGCTAGGATTCCGATAGGCAAGCTTATTTGGATAAGTAAAGCAGTAGGAGACCCCCCAGCGATCCCCACGAGGTCCAAACGAGGCACCAAAGGGGCGACCCCAAAAAACCCAACAGGCTTCGACATTGCCCCTTCAAACCCCCGGGAGCCCCCAGTTTTGCTGGGCGCATGGACGCGTGGACGCATCAGTGGTTGTGATCGCGCTGCTGGGTGCTTCCTGTTTTCATAGCTTGTCGCACCCTGCGTTTCGGGTTGACTTTTTGTGTGTTTGTGCTCTCTCTCCCTCTCTTCCCCCCTCTCTCTCTCTCTCCCTCTCTCCCTTTTCTCTCTCTCTCTCTCTTTCCCTCTCCCCCTCTCTCTATCTCTCCCTTCCGCCCGCTTCCCTTTCTTTCCTTCCCTCCCTCCTGGTTGCCGTGGTGTGGTTTATATTCATGGGATCCCCCTGCACAACGCCTGGGGCTTTTTGTCCTTGCCTGCGTTTTCTTACACCGTGCTCCTTCGTCTTGCCTCGCGCTTCCCCGGCGGCGCGCTTTGAGAGGCGACCACAGGGAGGCATCAGGCTTGCTTCGCGCTGCCGGAAGCGTTAACTGAAGGCTCCTTCCGCAGGAAGAAAACTCCCAAATAATGAAACATGTGATGGGGACCATTTTTTTAACTAGCAATTTTTAACTATTTCTTTTTTTGCCTGTGTTTTATGTTTCTTCCAGAATCCGCCTGGAGGAGGACATGCCCAACCTAACGGAAGTGGATGAAACATTCTTCTCACACACATTTTTGCATGGTGGAGTTTCTTTCCCGGTCATTTGATGCTTGTTCGACGCGGAGATCCCCACATGTGCAGGCGACGAGTGCGACGACGACGACGACGGCGGCGGCTACAATGAGGGACAGCGACGACGGCAATGCACAGACAGACAGACAGAGCCCGTGAGCAGGTCCCCTCCCTTTTCCTTCCTCTCACTCCTCGTCGTATCCCCGCCCATCTCATCCTCCCATCCTCCCTTCTCCCTCCTCCTGCGTCTTCCTCCTTCCTCCTCCGTCCTCCCTCCTCCGTCCTCCCTTCGCCGTCCTAGCGGCAGTTTTCCTCCCTACGTCGACTTTACCATGGGGCCATGACTTGGCGGGAGTCCGAGGTGCAGCGCCGAGCGCCTGGCTCGCCACATCCCCACGATCTGGCCGCCCTGGATGCTAAAGCCAGCGCTTCGCTCGAGACATACTCTCAATCTGTCCTGAGAACACCCAAGTCCAAGCCACCACACAGGAAAGCCGTCTGAGACATCACCAGAATCTGGGCGCGAACGGGCCCGTGCAATGCTCGGGCCCTCCCCCCATTCGGGTGCTGAAACCAGGGCCTCGCTCGAGACATCCTCTCAATCTGTTCTGAGCGCACCGAAGTCTAAACCACCAAACAGGCAAACCGCCTGAGACGTCACTACCGTCTTGGCGCGAACGGGCCCGTGAAATACTTCCTGGCGGCTACCCCTGGGGATGCTGAAGCCAGCCGGCTCGATCGAGATATCCTCGCGCTCTGCTCTGAGCGCGCGGAAGTCCACACCCCCAAACAGGCAAACCGCCGGAGACGTCACCGCAGTTTTGGCGCGAACGGGCCCGCGGAATAATACTCCCTGGCGGCTCCCCCCTCGGGATGCTGAAAAGCCGGCCGGCTCGATCGGGCTGTCCCCGCCCTCTGCCCCTGAAAGGGCCCCGAAGTCCCAGGCCACCAGCCAAAGGGGGCACGCGGCCGAAGTCATCCCCGCAGTTCGGGCGCCCACGGGCCCCAGAGGTGATCTCGGGCGCTCCCCTCTTAGGGGTGCCGAGGCCAGCGCCTCGCCCGAGATAGCCTCACGCTCTGTTCTCACAGCACTCCTCCCCCTCCCCCATCCCCCTCCTCCTCCTCCTCCTGCTCCTCCTCCTCCTCCTCCTCTGTCCCCTTTGGGCCCGCCAGGGATCTCCCCCTTTTCCCCCTCTTCCCCCCTCTTCGTATCCTGCAGCCTTTCAGGCTTGGGGCGCGAGTCCGTGGACTCGCCTCAGGAGGGTCTTAGCCGAGAGAGATAAACACGTTTCTCATCGCTACTTCATCTTAGCCCCGCATCTTCTCCCTTATCCTGTGACAGTGGTAAGCGGAGCGTGGTTGTGAGCGAGACGCTGTGGTGGAGAAGATCGTGACACTCCTCAGAGGGCCTCACTGACGCGAGCAAGTGACGAACACCACTTACGCCGGCACCATGCCGGCACCAGAGGGAGAACAGCAGGAAGGAAATGACGACGACGTACCAACGGCAGCTACCAAGGAAGTACGACAATGGGAGGACTGGGAGTGGGGGCAGTGGCGACGAGACTGGGGCACCTCTTGGGATGACTGGGGAGCCTCAGACTGGAAGCGGGCCAGCTGGAACTACTCATCAGACACGGTTCGCTCCAAAGATTTCGGTCCTCCCCCTTCGTGGCTTGGCTTCGAGCATTTAGAGCTCTACGGCGAGAATTTAAAGGCATGGTCTAAACGGACTGGACACCAGGCTGACGCACAGGCGGCTCGGGTCATCGAGTCACTACCGATAGAGATTCAACTGAAGTTCAAACCTGTGCGGGCCAGCCTGAACGACGAGCAGGGAATCGAGGGCTTGATTTCGCACTTGTGTATTTTGAATGGAGAACGCCCTGGTGACAGGGACAGGCTTTCGCACAGTCACGCCTTATTTGACTATATGATACGCCGTGGAGAATCGATCACGGACTACGTTTTGAGAAGGGACGCTCAGCTCTCGGACGCAGAGTATCGAGGCCTCTCTTTGCCGGACAATGTGAAAGCACGCTATCTCGAGGAGGGGGCTCAATTGACCCCGCAGAACAACATTAATATGAGGACGTTGGCGGGCGGGAGAGTCGACTCAAGTTCTATTCGGACGGCATTGTTGCAGCTGGACGTGACAGAGAAGCAGATTCTACCGGCGTCGCCCCCCCAGATCGCCAAGGCCTACGTGATGGAGAGTCAGGCCTCGTCTTCAAGTTCGCCTCTGACGCCGTTTCCCCCAGACCCCGACGAAGATGACGACGATGTTGAGCTCCTGGAAGAAGACGCCCTGGCCTTTCTGAATGCTATAGAATCCCAGGACCTAGACGAGGATGAGGTGGTCGAGGTTTTCGGAGCTGTCTTGGAGGAGAAGTTCGGGAAAGAAAAACGTCGAACCTGGATGGGATCTCGGAGGCTGAAGTTGGCAAAGAGGACCGACCGCGACTTCTTCGAGCGCAGGAGGAATCAGAGGCCCAGTCGACCCGGATTCAAGCGGGTGGGAGACCAAGATCTAAGAAAGAAGTCACGGTGCGCAAACTGTGGGGAACGCGGTCACTGGGCCGACCAATGCAATAATCCGTTTGTGAGCAAGGCCGACAGGCTGGCCAAAGGAAAGAAGTCAGGAGTTTCTCAGAATGTCAGCGGCTTTACCTACTTCTTCACCAACGACGACGACGACTTCTCGGGTATCTGGGATGTTCTTGGAGGCGACTTAGACGGGGCCGAGCTGATCTGGAGCTGGGTTTCGGTGTCCATGAAGAACCTGGGATCGCACGCGCTGGTAGATACTGCGGCCGGCCAGGCCCTGGTGGGCCGCCGCGAGATCGAGATTTTGGACGAGGCGCTCCGCTCTCGAGGATTCAAGGTATTCTTCGACTGGGCGCCGGTTTCAGGGATCAAGGCGTCAGGAGTGGGAGGCCAAGCTACTCCAGTCGGCCGAGCACATGTACCAGTGACGATTGGAGGATGCGGCATCGTAGAGTTCTTGATCCTCGAGGGCCCTTGTCCGCCGCTTCTCCCAGCCAAGTTGCTGACGGGTCTCAAGGCAGTCATTGACATGGCCGAGGTCTCTCTCGTGGTCCAGGTCGCGGGCAGATCGCGCCGTTTCGACCTTGTCCAGCACCCCTCCGGGCATCGTTCGGCCGACCTGGTCCAGATGGCCCCCTCGGAGTTCAAGCTGGCTCCCGAGCTGCAGGTCAAGATGCCCCTGAGCAGGTTCCTCCAGGACCCGCGTGCCGCCAGTGAGGGGGGAGGTAGGGATGCTTCTGTCAGTCTGCGGAAGGTAGGTTTAGTGCCACGCGCAGTCTCCCCTCGTTCGCCCACTCCTGAGCCCCCGAGATCCCGGGGTTTAGGAGACAGCGGACCCAACGTGGCTCGTCCGGAGCCCTCGGCTCAAGGCCCCGAGGGAGGTAGAAGTTTTGTTGAGGAGACTGCGTCGACTCGGTCAGTGCGGGATGTCGTCCGGGACTGGTTCCAAATCCGTCAAGCCGGTCTCCCAGAAGGGCAGGGCGGCCAACAAGCTTCTCAAGAAAGGGGGTATCGACCTGACCATGCTGAGGGAGCACGCCTCGGCGGCGTTCCAGACGGGAGCTGCCGGCGCCGAGATGGACGACTGGGAGGAGCTCTCCGAGAACAAGCAGATCAGCGAGAGCTTCGAGAACCTGCTGAACCTGGAGGCCATGTCGGCTCAGGAGGAGGACTGGTTCTACGACGGATACCAGGTGCTCCCGCTATGGCTTCAGAGGTGGAGGCGCTTCGGACTACGGATTTTCTGGAACCTGCACGTGTGCGCTCAGATGTTCCTGGCAGTCACGGTGATGCCCTCGATGATTCGCGACAAGGAAGATCCCGACTCGTGCCCCCGCCCAGCTCGTGCGCACTGGGGCGGGGTGAATCAGCACGGGAGGTACTCGAAGTGTATGGCGTGCAACAAGCCTCTGGGCTACATTCCGTTCACGCCCGAGGAGAAGGAGGAGCAGCGCCAGAGGAAGGCCAAGAAGGATCGCGAGAAGGAGATCAGGGCCCAGTACAAGCACGAGCTGAAGCCGAGGATCAAGGCGTACGACGGCGGGGGCCCTTGGGCTCCAGATCCTCTCAGGCCGCCTCCGCCTCGCACTCGGGCGAAGCCGCCTCCCCAGGGCATCCCGATGGTCTCGACGGCTTACGGCTACGTCCCGAGGAAGGCGCCTCCCCCGGAGGCCCTGGAGGCTCAGAGCAGGCAGCGGACTCCCGGAGAACGGCCGATGACGGTGCAGGAGATGCAGCGCGCACTGTTCGACATGAACCAGGTGGTCGAGGGGCAGCAGAAGACCAACGAGCTGACCTACGAGGGCATTCGCAAGATGATGGCCGACCAGAGGGTGTGGACGGAGAGCGTCGTATCGGGGGCGCTGGCCAGGCCGACGTCGATCAGCGAGAACGACATGTTCAAGCTGGCCACCCTGATGTCCGCCTTGAGCTCCGGAGTCTCTCCGAGCGGGGTGCTGGCGAGTGTGAAGGAGGGGGGGCAGGAAGCCTCGGGGGCCAGAAGTTCCGGAGGCTGAGCGACCAGAAGCAAGAAGTGCTGGATGAGCTGGCTCGGAGCGGTCTTTATTCGGGATCCCCGGGGAACGTTTTTCTCAAGGACCTCGGGGCCTTTCTGAACCGTTTCAGAGGAAAAGAAGGTTTCAGGCAACACTCCAGGCCCATCCTCGGGTTCGTGGGGCCCGACCTTCAGGAGCGCATCAGTCCGGCTGACCTGCGTGCTAGATATCGCTGGCGCTCTTGCCAACTAGGGGCTGAGGAGAATGTGTCTTTCCTTGCTGGCCTTGCGACGGCCTCTCGCGGAGTCGAGACCCCGTTCCCCTGTCCCCCCCCCGCCCCTAGATGGATCGTGGTTGCTCGAGAGGAGGGGGGAATTTTGTTTTCAGGACTTTGGGTGATCTCAGGGGCTTCTGCTGAGATCCTCCAGGCGGTGGGCGATCCCGGGGTTGAGTGGGTTCGGGTTACCTTCTGGTGTGAGCAGCAGCCCGATCCGGGAGGAGAAGGAAAGGGGGGGGGCGAGGAGGCTGAGGAAGACACGGCTGGCGAGGAGAAGAGAGAGGTTTTTATCGTTGAGGAAGACAAGTTTACGGCCGCAGTCCTAGACTCTCGCCTAGATCTCGCTCCCGCGGAACCGTCGGTCCCCAGGAAAGCGAAGCAAGCTACCGCGCGTGCCTTAGGGGGTGTCGGGCTCAGGTCCGGAAGGAAGGCGCGTCGTCGCCTCATGCGCTCCAAGGAGCGGGAGAGGGCCGGGACCCTAGCACTAGAGATGTTCAGCCCAGCTAAGGTCACGTCGGAGATCCGAAGGCGAGGACTCTTAGCGTCTGATCCACTAGATGTCCTCCTGGGGACCGATCTCCTGAGTACTAAGGGCGAGCAGAAGCTCTGGAGGGAGCTCGAGAACGACCAACCGCTGTTCGCCCTGATGACCCCCATGTGTAAAGCCTTCTCAGCACCTCGCGCCTCCAACTGGGGGCGGATGGATCCCGAGAAGGAAAGAGAGGAGGAGGAGCGAGGACTCAAGGCTATGACCCTGTGAATGAAAGTTGCCGAATATCAAATCAGTCAGGGTCGATATTTTGCTTTGGAGCGCCCCTCGTCCGCGAGTTCCTGGGGCCTCCGGTCGGTCGAGGTGCTTCTCGAGAGGCCCGGAGTGAGGATGTCTCGTTTGGATCAGTGCATGTACGGTTTGAACGTCGGAGGCCTCGGACCTAATCGAAAGCCGACCAGAATCATGTCCAATTCCCCCGAGCTTCTAGCACACTGCCAGAGAAGATGCGCAGGGGATCATGTCCATGCCCCTCTCCTCGGCGGCGCGAGGACACATGCAGCTGGGCGATTTCCTGACGCTCTGATCCAGAGCCTTGCCTCTGGCATTGAGGACGGGGCATGGGCCCACTACCGTCCTTCTTCTGATGCCAAGGGGGTCGAGTCATCCGAGGAAGAATTGGCCTTTCCTGTTGAAGAGAGGGACCCAGGGGCTTCCGGGGCCGAGGCCGAAAGAGAGGGTCCTCCGAGACCCCGGGGTCCTTCGGACTCCAAGAAAATACAGGAACTCGAACCCAGCCCCCAGAAAGAAGTCGAGCGTCTCCATGTCAACTTGGGCCATCCCTCGAACGAGGACTTCCTCCGTGCTTTGAGGGTCGCGGGCGCCAGGCAATAAGTCCTAACGTGGGTGAAGGAGCGTTTCACCTGTGACCAATGTGCCTCCCACTCTCGATCAGGCTGGCGCCGGAAAGCTCACCTGCCTCACGCGTACGTTTTTAACGAAGTGATTGCCATAGATTTCTTTTACCTGGAGGTCGGTGGGAAGAGCGCGCCAGTTTTGAATATTGTTGATCATGGTACCTCGCTTCAACAGTGTGCGTTGCTCACCGATGATACGGCGAGGACCGTATGGGCTGTTTTTTTTGAGATGGTGGGTCAGACCGTTCGGAGCCCACGAAGTTCTGCTTTGTGATGGGGGCGGAGAGTTTGAAACCGTTTTTGCTTGAGGATGCGAACATCTTGGGGTGATGCAGCATGTCATTCCAGCCAACTCGCCACATCAGAACGGTAAGTGCGAGAGACACGGAGGTTTGGTCAAAGAAGGTTTGTCTAAGGCGGCGCTCGCCGTCAGCCCTACTTCCTGGGAAGAAACCGATTTGCTCCTGTGCGAAGTGGTTGCCAGTAAAAATCGAGGTTTTCACCGAGGCGGCTATAGTCCGTCGCAACTCGTTTTTGGCCAGAATCCCCGAATGCCCCGAAGTTTGTTGTCCGACGATCCCGTGGATCTAGTGGGCTGTGATGATGTTTCTGCTAGAGCGGTGGATCTTGATGCCGCCGCAGGTGAGTTTGCCCGTCAACACCGCATCCGCGAGGAGGCGCGCAAGGCCCTAGCCTCGCTGGATGCGAGATCGCGCCTGTCCGAGGCAGCACGAGCTCGTCCACATCGCCAGCGAGAATTTCGCCCTGGTGACTGGGTTTATGTTTTTCGGAGAATCACTGCTTCGAATCGCTCGCACTCCTTGCAGCGGGATCGATGGACGGGTCCAGGGGTCGTTGTGTACCAGGCGGCGGGGGCCGGCGGAAGCACGGCTGGAGGCACTGTGTGGGTGGCGATGAGGGCGAAGTTGTTAAAATGCACGGCTGAGCAAGTCCGACTGGCTACCCGCTCCGAGGCCATGGGCGCGGAGCTTCTCGACAGTTCGGCGTTCGAGAAACTCAGAGAAGATATCCGATCCCCGGGGAAGCGCCACGGCGCGGTGGACGTCACCGCTGAAGGACCCCCTCCCCCTGAGGCCGACGACCGACCCGACGTCGCGGAGCCTCAGGCGGTTCCTCGTGGAGATCCCCTGAGTCGCAGGCTGGCCATCCCTACCGTGTCCCCCAGGGAGCGCAGAGGTTCGGAAGATGCCCGGATCCCGTCGGTGGCCAGAGACTCGGTGCTGCCCCTGGTCGGTTCGGCCCCTTCGGAAGCCGGCTCGACGGCCCGTGAGGGCTCGGCCAGCAGGGTCCTGGGATCGGCTGAGGTCGTTAGGAGACGAGCGGGGACCGGGGCCGTCCCCGAGGCCGACAATAAGAAACCCCGACTCACGCCCGTGGAGGAGTACCCCAGTACCCCCTCAGTTAGAGACAGAGTGGAGGCCATCCAGGCCGGACCTCCACGACTCCCGGCAGGCCCGCCCGCTGAGGACCCTGGGTCTGTGGGCGCCGACGCTGCGGCTGCCCCCCCGAGTGACGCTCTCCCCGAGTCCGGGATCCCCGAGGTTGCGAGGGCACCTCTCGCGATCGGATCCGGGAGGAGCATCTCAGTTCCTAGAGCTCGCGCCCGACCGGCCGAGCCCGCATCAGGGGCCACCCGATACCGAAGCCGATCTCCCGTTCACGATCCTGACCTCGGGGCGTTCCTGGGACGCGCGGACGTCGGCGGTGAGACTGCGGAAGCAGGAGGAAGCAGCTGGGAGGCTCCCGAGGACTTCCAGGACGAGCAGCTCCTTCGAGAGCTCCTGGAGTGGTCATCGGAAAAGGGGGGCCCCGATCTGGCGTCGTTCTTGGCAAGCTTAGGTCGAGCTGCGGGAGACGAGCCCGCGCCGGTTCTCGAGACTTTATCTTTCGCCGCCTCTGCCCGGGAGACTCCTGCCACTAAGGTCAATCCGAGGGGTTCCGAGGTCAAGTTGAAAGATCATACCCCATCCGAGAGAGAGAGAGAGAGAGAGAGAGAGAGCTTGTTGTGGCTTCAGATGGTAAAGAGTGGGGGTCTATGCTCGGCACGGGAGCCGTTCAAGTTTTGACTCCGGCAGAGTCGCAGGCCGCGCGACGCCGGTATCCAGACAGGATTCTTTCTTCGAGAATGGTCAGGCGCTTCAAACCCCAGGAAGGAGTTGGAGCTCAGGCGATTGCTAAGTCACGCTGGTGTGTGCATGGGCATCAAGACCCGGACAGCGAAACCCTCGAAGTCTACGCCCCCACCCCCCAATCCGAAAGCGTCCTGACCTGTCTCCAGATTGCCGCCAGTTTCGGATGGACGTTGGCCATCGCTGACGCCAACAACGCATTTTGCCAGTCTCAGCGCTTGGAGAGACCAAAAGGAGAGCCATCTTCGTGGAACCGTGTGCCGGTCTCCCGGTGGCGTCAGACTGTCTCATAGAGCTGGTGGCCCCCGTGTACGGCCTCAACGATGCTCCTCTTTTGTGGCATCGTACGCTTACCGATTGGCTGGCTTCTGAAGGATTCGTGAAGTCAATGTTGGAGCCCTGTTTGTGGCTGAAGCGAGACAAATTTGGCGCTCTTTCGGGTCTCGTTTTGATCGAGGTTGACGACTTGATCGTCACCGGGCGTTCCCCGTTCCTGGAGGCGTTTCAGAAGGCGGCCACTTCTCGGTTTAAGTTTGGAAAGTGGAAGGAGCGCGAGTCAGACTACTCCGGGCGCCACATAATGCAGTACCCCGATCGAATCACCGTGGATCAAGAAAAGTACATCCGAGAGCAGTTGACAGTTCTCCCCATCGATAAGAATCGTCGCTCGGACCCCGAGTCCCCCCTGACGGCCTCCGAAATCAAGACGTACAGGGCCCTAGTGGCCCAGGTCCAATGGGTCGCTCGGGAGTCTCGCCCCGATGTTGCGGGAGGTGCTTCGATCCTGGCGGGCGCCATGCCCGCGCCCCTCGTCTCGCACGCCATTATGCTTGCTAAGGTGGGAAAGTATCTCAAGGCGACCGCCAGCCAGAAGTTGACGATCTGGGCCCTCGATCCTTTATCGCTCGTGTTCGTTTCGGCTTCGGACGCGTCGGGCCCGGGGGCCGCCAGTCGTGGAGGATCGCAGGGGGCCTGGCTGGTCATGGCTGCGGATGCGACGATCAGAGCCAATCGTCGTGCCCGAGTCTCTCTCCTGTCGTGGCGCTCACAACGTTTAAAGAGAGTCATCAGCTCCACCGTTGCGGCAGAGACACTCTCACTTAGTGCTGCGATTGCTGAACCGCAATGGTTGCAGGTTTTGTGGCGGGACGCCGTGTTTGGAGATGTCCCAAGACCTCGCTGGGATTTGGATGCTTCACCGTTCTCAGTGATTATGTCTAGCTCGTGTGAGCTGAGTTCTTTGGCGTCGTCGTTGTCGGTGGTTGACGCTAAATCGGTTTTTGATACTCTGTCCAAGCGATCGCAGGAACGCGATCGAGCTCGCGATCGTGCGAGATGCGCTGAGTGCCACAGGGTCACAGATACGATGGCTCCCACACGGGCGTATGCCCGCCGATCCCCTCACGCATGCCGATCTGGCCAAGGGAAATGTCGCGCTTCACGATTTACTGTGCCGAGGAACGCTGTGCCTCGTCGAGGAGAGTGGTCACCTCGATGAGCGCTCGCTCAATTTAGCCTTGAAGTCTCGGTCGCGAGGCGCCAGTAGGAAGGCCCTGCTCGAAGAAGCTACTAGAAGAGACCGAGAGGAGGAAGAGAAGACGGGAGAGGAGGATAAGCAGGAAGGAGTCCTCGAAGAAACCACTAGGAGAGGCCAGGAGGAGGAGGACAAGACGGGAGAAGAGGATGGGAAGGAAGGAGGAGGAGGAGGAGGAGGAGGAACAGAGGACGCCCCGGAGGCAGGTCGGCCGTGGCGGCAGCGCCCGGCGGCGTTCGTCACCACGCAGGCGGGGCCCCTCCCTCGGCGGCCGCAGGATCCGCTAAAGTTGGGTCCGCTGTCCCCTTTGGGCCCACCAGGGATCTCCCCCTTTTCCCCCTCTTCCCCCCTCTTCGTATCCTGCAGCCTTTCAGGCTTGGGGCGCGAGTCCGTGGACTCGCTTCAGGAGGGTCTTAGCCGAGAGAGGTAAACGCGTTTATCATCGCTACTTCATCTTAGCCCCACATCTTCTCCCTTATCCTGTGACACCTCCTCCTCCTCCTACTGCTCCTCCTCCTCCTCCTCCAGCCGAAGTCCAAGCCACCAACCAGGCAAACCGCCCGAGACCTCCTGGCAGTCTGGGCGCGAACGGGTCCGCATACATACCCCTTATGGCGCGGCTCCCCCTCGGGGTACTGAAGGCAGTGCCTCGCTCGAGACATCCTCGCGTAGTCTGCTCCGAGAGCACCGAAGTCCAAGCCACCAAGCAGGCGCACCGCCGGAGACGTCCCCGCACTCTGGGCGTGAGCGGGCCCGTGAAATATTCTCTGCCCCCCCCTTTTGGGGTGCTGAAGTCAGCGCGTCGCTCGAGGCGTCCTCGCAATATATATGCTAGCCTGAATGTGAGTAGGTAAGAGTGTCGGTGAGTCTGAGCGTGAGTGTGAGCGCGTATCGTTGTGAGCGGTCTGTGTGGTGTGAGTGGGTCCGTGTGTGAGTGAATCTGAGTGTGAGTGGGTCTGAGTGTGAGTGAGTCTGGGTGTGGATGAGTCTGCGTAAAGTGAGTCAGAGGATGCGTCGGTCTGGCTATGCATGAGTCTGAGTGTGAGTGAGTATGCAGGTTGGTGGGTGGGTCTGAGTGTGAGTGAGGAGAGGGAGGAGGGAGGGAGGCAGAGGCGTCCCAGTATTGATTCGACGCGGAGGTCCTCACACGTGTGCATCTCATGTCCTGACACGTCCCAGGCCGTGCGTGTCGGGCCGTGAGTGTTGGGTATAGGGGGGCGAGCGCGACGAGGGACGGCGACGACGGAAATTCACAGACAGACAGGCGGTGAGCAGGGCCTCTCCCCTCTCCGTCCTCTTACTCCTCGTTGTAGCCCCTCCCATCTCTACCTCCCTCCCCACCCTCTCCATCTTCCTGCGCCCTCCTCCGTCCTAGCGGCAGTCCTTCTCCCTACATCGAGTCTACCACGGGGCTACGAATGGGCAGGAGTCCGAGGTGCAACACCGAGTGCTTCGCCCGTTGCGTCCCCTCGATGTGGCCGTCTGGGGTGCTGAAGCCAATGCTTCGCTCGAGACATCCTCTCAATCCGTCTTGGAAACACCGGAGGCCAAGCCACCAAACAGGAAAACCGCTTGAGACATTCCCCCCATCTGGGCGCGAACGGGCCTGTAAGCTAAACCAGCGCCTTGCTCTAGACATCATCGCAATTTGTTATGAAAACACCGAAGTTCAAACCACCAAATCAGCAAACTGCCTGAGACACCGCCAATCTGGGCGCGAACGGGCCCGTGAAATACTCCCTGGCGGCTCCCACTTGGGGTGCTGCGGCCAGCGCCTCCCTAGAGACATCCTCGCGCTCTGAGTATGAGTGGGTCTGAGTGGGGAATAGGAGGATGTAGTGAGCCTGGGTGCGAACGGGTCTGAGTATGAGAGAGTGTGAGTATGGATGATCCTGAGCGAGGATGAGGATATGAGTGAGTCTGAGTGTGAGTGGGTTTGAGCATGCTCGAGTCTGAGTAGGATGAGTCTGAGTGCGAGCGTGTCTGAGTATGAGCGAGTCTGAGCGAGGAAGGGGGATGGGAGTGGGGGGAGAAGGAAGTGTGAGGTCTGAATCGGAGGCGTCTGAGTAATCACAAGAAGCCCACCTTTAGGATATGGGGAACAAAAACCCCATGCTTATGATGCTTATGCTATGGCGAGTACGAGCCCCAAACGCAAGTATTGGGGAAGGAAGCAATTAGCTTGCTGACATGCCCACCCTTGTGCAGTTCTCGGGCTGGGCGGGGGTGCTTTCCACTGGCCGCGCCTCATCGATGGCAGTGCAGGGCCGCTCGAGGTAGGAACGAACAGCAGGACGAGGAGGAGGCTGCAAGGCGAGAGGAGAGATGAAGGAGGATGACACGGAGGAGTGTAAGTCATATTTTGCGGATGACGCTTCGTATACGGCGACCGTACGTGATTCGACCGACATATGTATGTATGCATGTAGGTATGTATGCATGTATGTGTATGTCTGCCTGTCTGCCTGCATGCATGCATGTATGCATGTCTGTCTGTCTGCCTGCCTGCCTGCCTGCCTGCCTGCCTGTCTGTCTGTCTGTCTGTCTGTCTGTCTGTCTGTCTGTCGGTACGTATGTATGTATGTATGTAGGTGCGTATGTATGTATGTATGCATGCATGCATGCATGTATGCATGCATGTATGTCTGTAGGTTTGCATGCATGCATGTATGTCTGTCTGCCTGCCTGTATGTATGTATGTTTGTTTTTTTGTACGTATGTACGCATGCATGTATGTATGGATGTATGTATGTATGTATCTATCTATCTATATATACATCTATCTATGTATGTATGTATGTATGTATGTATGTATGTATGTATGTATGTATGTATGTATATGTGCGATGTATGTATGTATGTATGTATGTATGTATGTATGTATGTATGTATGTATGTATGTATTTATGTATGTATGTATGTATGCATGCATGCATGCATGTATGTATGTATGTATGTATGTATTTATGTATGTATGTATGTATGTATGTATGTATGTGTGTATGTATGTATGTGGGTATGTATGTGTGTATATATATGTATATGTATGTATGTATACGTGGTATCTTGGGGAAGTGCGCAGGCAAAGGTCTGCGCAGTGACCGACCAGGGCGGCGGCATACCAGCGAGGCTCATTCAAGCCGCCGGGGTCCGCTCTGGCGTAATTTCCTGCACTGGCGGAGTTTGCGCCGTACCCTCGAGGGTTTATCTCTCAGCTAGTCCCTCAGCTTTCCCATGGGAGCAGGGACTCTTGTCAAGTTTGCGCCACCCGCGCTACTGAACCAAAAAGCTTCAAGCGGGCCCCAAGATGGCCCACGAGAGCCCCAAGACGGTCAGGACGCCCCAATAGGGCCCCGAGAGGGCGTCCAAGAGCACCCCGAGAGCACCCCAGAGACTCCCGCGACGGCCCAAGAGGATCCCGAGACGGCCCATACCAGCGCCAAGGCCGCTCGATCAGGTTCAGAAGGCCCCCACCCCCCCTGGCCATCAAGAGGACGTCCAAGAGGGCCCCAGGATGCAACAGCCATTGTTATTCCAATGGTGCTTGACGGTTTGGGCCTTGACGCCCTTTTCCGTTCCCGACGCCCCACGACGGCGCCATCGTCCTCCCAGCTCGCGCCTAAGGCGGAAGAGGATCCCAAGAGATCGACAAGATGGTCCAAGCGAGTCCCAAGACGGCTCAAGATGATCCCAGGACGCCGAAACAGGGCCCCCGGAGGGCGTCCAAGAGCGCCCGAAGACTGCCCCAGAGGCTCCCAAGCCGCGTCCCTCGGATCCAGGAAGCCATGCAACGCAGCAACCCTACACATATCAGGGGTTCGGGAGCCTCGAGCCCGTAGGAGCCTCCCTCGGCCTCGGGACCCGAACCAGAAGACACCCGCAATTTCCCCACACACAAGGCTCGAACGTCCAACGACGGAGTAACGACCTACTCAAGCTTGGGTGGTGGGGATTGCGCCGAACTGGGATGCGATCCTCTCCGAAGCCTGCTCCCCTGAGTGGCTAAGCCAGGACGGGCGTTCCCTTCGCACACCGCAGCGAGGCCTGACGCAGGCCTGAAGGGGCGCTGCACGCGGGCGCGATAGCCCGTGCACGGCAAAACGGGCGGCCTTTGGCCGAGACCGCCGAAACCCCAGGGCAGGAAGCGGTCAACGCGTGGGATATCCCAAGCGTGATTGCGCTTAAGTCGGGCATGTCCCTCTACAGGGGCAAACATAATTCAAAAACAGTCAGGGGACGATTTTTGATCATTTTTGAAAATTTCGGAATAGTTTTTTTGATAATCTACTATTGTTCCTCCAAGCTCCCCCTGTAGGGGACAGGCCCGACCTAAGATTGTGCCCCAGAAGAGGTCGCGACATGCTCCCATCGTGTTCTGACATGGCCGTGTCCCGCGCCAGAACCTGAGCGCGCGCGAAGCGCTAGCGTGGCTCTGGGGAAGAAGATGAGGAGAGAGCATCAGAGCCGTCGTCTCTTCGAGGCCTCCTGAAACTTGATTTTTTACGTGTTCCCTCCCAGCATGCCGTCGGACCAGGCTGCGAGAGAGGAGGCGAAGACATCACAGAAGGACATCTGGGAAATGAGGATGTGGACAACGACTCCTGGACCAGAACCTGCACGCGCGCGAAGCGCGCGCGCGTGTGGCTCTAGCAGATCCACCCACACAACTTGTCAGTGTGCCTCAGCGGCTTGGCGGGGCCCCCTAGGCCTCGGGCCGCAGGGGGAGCCCCAGCAGCGGCTCCCCATAGGCCCCCCAGCAGGCCTCCGGACGGCCCAGGAGAGGTCCGAGTCGGCCCAGGTCGGACCGAGACGGCCCCCAAGGCGGCCCAAGACGCCCTCAAGGGGGCCCAGGGCCGGTCCAAGAATGTCGAAGATGCTCCCGCGATTGCCCACAAGGCCTCCGTGCCGCCCCTCGAGACCTCTGCGAGTGCCCCCAAGGGAGCTTCAAGACGCCGGACACAGATCATGATTTTACCTAACAGCTTTTGCTGATAGGTTTCTAGTGGTCTCAAAAGAGAGCAGCAGATGACTCCACAGGGGGGTCGGGGCGGGACCCGGGGCGGCTGCCGCCGAAGCCCAAATCGCTTGGGACATCCTCGCAAAATCGCTCTTGGCGCTGCTAGAACTCCATTCCCGGCGTACATTTTGGATGCCCGGAGCCAACTGTAGGCCACTTCGTGGTCTTCGAGTTCCCAGAACTCCATTCCCGGGCCACATTTTGGATGCCCGGAGCCAACTGTAGGCCACTTCGTGCTCTTCGAGTTCCCAGAACTCCATTCCCGGGCCACATTTTGATGCCCGGAGCCAACTGTAGGCCACTTCGTGCTCTTCGAGTTCCCAGAACTCCATTCCCGGGCCACATTTTGAATGCCCGGAGCCAACTGTAGGCCACTTCGTGCTCTTCGACTTCCCAGAACTCCATTCCCGGGCCACATTTTGAATGCCCGGAGGCTGAGGCACTGAGGCTGAGGCTGAGCTGAGGCAGGCTGAGGCTGAGGCTGAGGCAGGCTGAGGCTGAGGCAGAGGCTGAGGCTGAGGCTGAGGCAGGCTGAGGCTGAGGCCGAGGCTGAAGGCAGACTGAGGCTGAGGCAGACGCTGAGGCAGGCTGAGGCTGAGGCTGAGGCTGATGCAGGCTGAGGCTGAGGAGGCTGAGGCTGAGGCTGAGGCTGAGGCTGAAGGCAGGCTGAGGCTGAGGCTGAGGCAGGCTGAGGCTGAGGCTGAGGCAGGCTGATGCTGAGGCAGCTGAGGCTGAGGCTGAGGCTGAGGCTGAGGCTGAGGCAGGCTGAGGCAGACGCTGAGGCAGGCTGAGGCAGACGCTGAGGCTGATGCAGGCTGAGGCTGAGGCAGGCTGAGGCTGAGGCTGAGGCTGAGGCTGAGGCTGAAGGCAGACTAAGGCTGAGGCCGAAGCAGGCTGAGGTTGAGGCTGAGGCTGAGGCAGGCTGAGGCTGAGAGTGAGGCAGGCTGATACTGAGGCAGGCTGAGGCTGAGGCTGTGATTGCGAATGCCGTTGCCACTGCGACTGTCATCGCGAATGCGACTGCGACTGTGAGAACAGCAGAATT
>CAUYUJ010002167.1:35000-55950 GCA_963575745.1 Prorocentrum cordatum
AGTGAAAACGACCTGTGGCCCAAACCTGGCGGGCGCAAGCCTGGAAAATAACGGCCACGGCGCCCTCTCGAAAACCGAAAACGGACAATTCACTAATCGACGTGTCACTGTTGGGGGTTCTGTCCACCCCCGAGTGGAGGCGCGCCGTGGTCGTGCTTTGCGAGCTGGCGCGCGGAGGAGTGGTCTCGTGAGCAGGTGGCGGCCCTGCCGGCGGAGAGGGCGGAGGGCCGTGCGCCGTCCTGGTCCCAGCGCGGTCGCCGTTCCCCGCTGCCCTGCTGCGTGCTGTCCTGGCGTGTTTGCCCGGGGTGCTCCTGAGAAGTCTTCCCCCTCCTCCTCCTCCTCCTCCTCCTCCTCCTCCTCCTCCCTCCTCCTCCTCCTCCTCCTCCTCCTCCTCCTCCTCCTCCTCCTCCTCCTCCTCCTCCTCCTCCTCCTCCTCCTCCACGGCGAGCTTGTGTGGCCAGACTCGTCAGAGCGTCAAGGCCCACTTTCCGCCCGCCCGCTTTTTGCCCGAGCTCCCCCCTCGCTGCGCTGCTCCTGCGCTGTTTTTTGGCTGCCGTGCCGCTGCTTGCCGGCGGCGGCTGCGGTGCTGGCTGCTGGCCTCCCTGGTGCGGTTCTTGGGCGTATTCCTTCAGCCCCCTCTGTGGGGATGTGCGGGTCGTTCGCGGCGTCACCTCGTGCATTCCTGTCTCGCCGCCCCGGGGTCTCTTCTGGCTGTCGGCAGCGTGGGTTTTGAAGTGGGTCCATTGAGTTTCCCTAGCGTGGATGAAGATTATGAGGGTGGTGGTGATGATGGTGATGACGGCGATGGTGATGATGCTGACGGTGATGGTGCTGATGGTGATTCTCGTAAGTCATGTTCTTCCGCCCCTCCTCATCCTCCTCATCACCATCATCATCATCATCATCATCATCATCATCATCATCATCATCATCATCATCATCATCATCACCATCATCATCATCAACATCATCATCATCATCAACACCACCATGACCATCACCGTCATCACCGTCATCATCACCATCATCATCATCATCGTCATCATCACCATCACCATGATCGTCATCATCAGCATCATCACCATCATCATCGTCATCATCATCATCATCATCACCACCACCATCATCATCATCATCATCATCATCATCATCATCATCATCATCATCATCATCATCATCATCATAGCAATGGTGGCTCAAGCACGTGCTTGGGTCAAGGGCCTCCCTGCTGCACTTGCAGCTCCGTCGGCGCGTGCGATGGTGGTCGCCGCTCGGTTGGACTGGGTCCTCGGTCAGCTTCGCGAAGGGCGGCAGGGACGAGTACGTTTCTCGTCGCACTGTGATCGTCTTCTGGTGCATGTGGTGCTTCTGCCAGCTGCCCACCCTGGCATGGTGAACCACATCCTCACCGACGTGATCACTGCCGTGGCTCACAGGCTGCATGATTAGATTTCCGTCGACCACGGCCACAAGAAGAGCTCTGGTGAGAATCACGTTTCTCTTGTACTACGTCGTGCGCCTGGTGCCCATGGCGTACATCATGATGACGATGGTGACGATGATGCCAAGCCTGGTCCTAATCCAGATGACCCTCATGACGGGGACTATCGCCCTTGGCACCGGCGTCCTCGTGAAGATCGGGACTGGCAAGATTATCCTTGGTCTGATCCAGATGTTGGCGATCCCTGGTTGTCTGCTACTCGGACCTCGCTGGCCCCACCTCGCAAAGCATCTCGTCAGCAGCTTCATGCGGATGGTGCTGCGGAGTCTCGTGCTGCTGCAGGTATTGGCGTGGACGTGCGCCTCCTGATGGACGTGCGCTTCCTGGTTGCCGAGCGGTTCCTGATGGGCGAGTGCTTCCTGGTGGACGTCCACTTCCTGATGGACGTGCGCCTCCTGATGGACGTGTGCCTCCTGATGGTCCTTGGCTTCCTGTCTGCCGAGCGCTTCCTGATGGACGTGTGTTTCCCGCTGATTGTGGCCCTCATGATGGTCGCGGACCTTCTGATGCACGGTGGCCGGCGATGCCTGCCTTTCCTGCTCTCTCCGACGGAGTTCCGAGTGCCGATCCTCTTGGTGCAGATGTGCAGCTCAAGGATGTGCGAGCTATGTGGAGAAGCTAGCTCTTCGTGCGGCAGCGTCTTCTGAAGTTCGTCGCTGTCGTGCCTGGCTCTGTCGTCGATCTGTACTTTGTGCCCTGGCTGCGGAGCGGCGGCAGGCCCTGATATTCAATGCCGAGCTTCGTGCACTTTTTCAGCGGTCTCCTGCTGATTTCTCCCATGTCTTGGACAAGTACGTCGTTGCTCACGCGGCTCTCTCTGCTCATGGTGGTGACGGTCCTCGCGGTGTTTCTCTCGTCGAGCCACTTCCTGATGCAGGTGCTCCTCCTGAGCATCTCCCTTGTGCGGACGGGGACTTCGTAGTCCAGATGTTCGTGCTGACTCTCCTGACGGGATTTCTGAGCAGGCCCGCTGTCGGCAGATGCTCAGGGCGATTGGAATCACATCTGAGATGCACGCCTCACTTCGTGCTTCCATTGGGACCTCCATACCTCTATGTTAAAAACCACGTTCTTCACTAATTCTGGGGAAAAGTACGAAATGACGACGAAACGGCGAACGACGAACCACGAGTTCAGAACGTTGCATGACCAACCACGAACGACGTTTGACGAGCCATGAGAGCGGAGTTCGGAGCGCACTCGACGGAAACAGGAGAGTGAGCAGAGCGAGACGAGAAAGGAGGAACGGCGAAGGAATAGCGATGCTGGAAGGAGGAGGATGAGGAGGGAAGAGGGAAGAGGAGCGGGAAAAGAGAGAAAGAGGGAAGAGGGAAGAGGGAAGAGAAGGACGAAGGATGGAGAAGGGCGCGGGGGCGAGGAGTGGAAGGAAAAGTGAAATGAGGAGGGGGCAGAGGGCAGAGGGCAGAGGGGGGAAGGGGGAGGGGAGAGGCGGCGCGGCGCCGCAGTGATTGGCTCAGGGCGGCGCCTCGGGCCTCCCCTCCAGTGTCGCTCGCGCGCTCGCGGGCGAGCCCGCCGCCCGCCGCCCTCGCGCGGACGGAGGAGGGGAAGGGAGGAAGGGGGGGCGGAGGATTGCAGAGGGGGGAGGGGTGGAGGAGTTGAGGGGGGAAGAGGGAAGATGGAAGATGGAAGAGGGGAAACGGGGAACGACGAGGAGGATAATGAGATGCGATGGGCGGTGGACGCGCGGCGCCGTCTCGTTCCTATCATCGCCTCCCGCCTCCCCCCTCGTCCATCCTCCCCTATTCCTCCGGCCTCATCCGCCATGGTTCCCATCCCGCCTCCTCCTCCCCCTCTTCTCCTCCCTTCTCATCTTCCCTGACCGAGCGCTCGCCCAGATTGACCTGATATGATATAGGTGTATCTCTCTACACATATATATATATATGTATATAAGTTTAGCTGTGTATACATCTTGATATACATACATACATACATACATACATACATACATACATACATACGTACGTACGTACGTACATACATACATACATACATACATGTATGTATACGTGGCGGGCTCAGGGCGAGACCCTATCTCAATACATACACGTTTCCCTTTCCCTCCAACCTCCAACCTCCCCCATGCCGCCGCTAATCCTCATCGCCCTCCTCGCCTTTCCCTCGGGCGTCTCCCCCCTCCTTCCGCCCCCCCTCCCTCGCCCTTCTCGGCCTTCCCTCTCCAACGTCCCCCTCTTCTCCCTACCCCCATCCCCCATCCCCTCACTCTCGTGCCCGAACCCCGAACCCGAGGTCGGCAGGCAGGGGGCAGGGGAGGCGAATGAGAAGGACCTCTCTCCTCTCCTTCTTCTTCCCCTCCTCAACTTCCCTCCAATCTCCTCCATCATCCGCCCTCTCCCTCCTCTTTCCTCTCTATCGCCCGCGCCCCCGCGCCCAGGCGATAGTGACGTGCTCTCGTGCTCTGGGTTGTATGCCGTGCTGTGCGTTATCGTGGACGTCCCGACTGCTCGCGGGGAGGGGGGGGGGGGCGGTTGGGACGGGAGGGCGGTGGCGGAGGGTGAGAGATACCGTGGGAGAGGATGTGATGGGGGAGGGGGTGCCAATTTGATTGATGGGAGGAGTGGGGAGGGAGGAGGGGAGGAGAAGCACGGGGAGAAGGAGGAAGGAGGGATGAGGAGGGAGGGGGGAGACGGACGAGGCAATGATGAGGGAGGGGCTGGGAGGGAGCGAGGGAGAGCGGCAATGGGGAGGGGGTAGTGGGGAGGGGGGAAGCAATGAGGAGGGATGGAAGATGAGGGAGCAATGATGGCGGCGGGGTGCACAGCCAAGACGCTGAAATAAGGAACAGTTTGGATTCGGAAGGGGCTCGATGTTCCTTACGTCCTTCCGTGGTTGTTCCTCTAGCCCTTCTCGTGCGCCCAGGCTTTGCTGAAGCCGCAGGGGGGCTTCGTTCCTTATTTAGCGTTCCTCATTTCAGCAGCCCGACTGTAGAGGAAGAAGCGGCGGCGGCGGCGGCGTTCGCCTCGTAGTCCGCAGGATGGCGGCGCTGGTTGTGTTGGTGTCGCGTGGCTTCTCGAACAAAAATGCGTCCAGGGACGCATTCATCACGACCGCGACAGATTCAGCATACGTTATCGAGAAAGGTGGTACTGCAGTCCTCGGACTGAAATGTGGGATCGTTGATTGGGGGCGAGGGCCGAGGGGCAAGAAGATTTGAGGTCGGGGGGTCGGGGGCAGTGGGGAAGGGGTGGAAGGCAGTTCGCCACTCTTGCTTGAGGGTGTCGGGTGTTCGGGGGTCGGGGCCGAGGTCAAAATAGGCGGGATGGGGCCGCAAGGCGCGAAGATAATCGAGAACCACATCCCCCTTGTTTTTGTTGCAGTCCGCTCCAAAAGGTGGCAAGTTCAGTGTCGATGACGGGCAACAGGAGCCAGCTATTGCCGGATTGCTCCTGGTGCGGCTGCCTGCAACGATGGTTTCGCATATGCACGTGGGTGACCCTGAAGTAAGGTGCGCTTTACGGTCGTTTGGGTGTGAGAGTCATGATCTGTACAAGTGCGCTGTCATCGCGACGAGCGCTTTGGAAGACGTTCCACTCATGGGGGTACTGGAGCACTGCGACGTCGTCACTCGGAAACCGTTCGCAAAGCTCAGCTCGACCAGCATTCAGAGATTGATGTCCCAAGCTGCCGTGCAGGAATCGGCGGCGAACGGGGGGGGGAAGTGAGGAGGAGAATGCCTTCTCAGATCTCAGACGGTTTGGGCGCCCCTCCCCAGCTTTCTGATGCGTTTTCGAAGCCTTCACCGAGGCCACAGAAAGCCTCTCAGAAGGCGACAGGGCTTCTGAGAAATCCCGCAGCATGCTGATAAGGACTTCGCTTTCTCACTTCCCCCCCCTCGTTCGCAGTCGAAGGAAGCCATAGATAGGTTCAAGATGCTCGGTCACCAGTTCGAGGTCGGCGTCGGCGCGGCCATATACGGTCATTTCCCTGGTCACCCAATGCCACAGCTCCTCTTGAACGGCGGGTTTCAGTCCATGTATCTTTGGGGTGATGCAGCGGGCCAGCTCCACGCAGATAACTTTCGGACCGTCTTTGGCATGCCTCGCTCAACTGTTCCTCGGCTAGGGTCTGACCCTGCGATCCTTTGCCCGCCCGCTGCAGACCGCCGAGAGCTTCGACCCGCATCTGTGGACACCGTTGCAACGACGATGCTGGAATGTTTCTCGTCCCTCCAAGGCGATGCCCGACAGCTCCACGAGTCGCGCGTCCTAGACGCTTTGCAGTACCTTGGACATGTGTCAGACGCGCTGCGGGATCGCGGCCGCGGTGCTCATTTGGACGGAGAGAGGGTCCACGCAGCAGGAAAGATCATCCACGCCATCTTCATTTCAACTCGGCTGCACGGGGTCAGCCACCTGGAGGCGACGCTGGAAGACTCAATTCGTTTCTGCCTCCACGAATCCATCGCCGAACCGATCATCGATGGCTTGAAGGCTCGCGGCGCTGTCCCCTCGGCATCGACGATCACGCGGTACTACCTTACTTTCGACTGCGCCCTGATGAAGCTGGAGCACGACAGGTTTGATGACTTTCTCTCTGATAACAGCTTCGAATACGCGCTTTCAGACGCCAGCCCGCTCCTGTCTGTGGATTGGTTATTGACGGAAACCTTCAGGTGCAAAGACGTCATCCGCACGCGTGACCTTTGCCGACAGTTACAGGAGCACCGCCAAGACGCAGTGGACGTTGCCAGGGGGACGATTTCCTTAGACGACTTTGATGAAGACCGCGCAGATGATCTCCGCGACTCCGTGCGCCTGTACAAATCGAATACGATGGAGATGACTGCCCTGTTCGAACACCACATGCTTCCAGCCGTGGGCTTGGGATCTCAGGCCACATCTTTTTCAGACAAGCTTCACGCGGTGATCCACCAGTTCCGTCTGTCGTGCCCTGGGATGCTACACGCGCAGCGCCGCGCGCAGAACATAATTTCGATGACAAGTGACCTTGGTACAGAATCTCTGTTTGCCAATGCGCGGCCTGCTGATATAGGTGCTGCCTTTCCATACTGGGCAGATTTCGATATGTGCGACGACGATGGTGTGGCTGGGGGTTACGGCCAGGAGTCCGAACGAGCAGACGGCGCAGACTTGGGCATGGCGTCCGACGATGGAGCGGGCGGCATTGCTTTCGACGGCGACCCAGCGAACGCTGAGTTCGACATGGAGCCTGACGACGGGACCTGTCGTTTGCAGTCTGACGTCGGCATGGACCTGGGTACTGGAATGGAGCTGTCAGACGACGTGGGCATTGCTGACGAGATCGTGGCGCACGTCCCACCACCTCCCCTTCTACCAGCAGTAGACGACGCAACTGTACGGTCAAGGGCGTTCTTCCACAATAGCCTTCAAGTCGGTGGCGTGCTCCACGTGTGCAACAACGCGCTGCAAGATGTCTTGAAGGCATTCGACAAGTCCGACTGGTTTTTGGCCAGGGCAAAACCACTTATTCGTTTGATTTCGTCGGGGTGGACAAAGAAACGTTTATTAGAACGGTGTTTCGACAGCGACGACGGGCGTTTGTACCACGGCTTCCTGAACGCGATGAACAGTCGGCCCACAGATTGGAGATTTTCGTCGTGGGTGCCAGCTCTTCAAGAACTGATGACGGTGGAGGTTGCAATGAGGCGGCATTGGAACTTGCAGCGCTATAAGACCCGCAGAGACCCTGCCGACGACGATGTGGAAGCAGCAGCAGTTAGGGATGCCGACGAGTTCGCCGCGCCGACCACGGACGCCGAGTTGCAGATCGTCGACGAGGTTTTGCGGTTGAGCGAACGACACAAATCAATAGGCGACTGCATCGCGCTGGGCGCTTCGGCGCTTCACGTAACATAGATGTGGGACATGACCGTCCGCCGTTTCAGTCCGATCCTCCTTCTCCTCCTGACTCCTGACCTCCTCCAACCTCCAGCAGCCAGCAGCAACTCTTCATCCTCCTTCCTCCCTCCTCCCTCCTCCCCTCCCTCCTTCTCCCCATCCCCTCCCCCCTCCTCCTCCCCCATGCCCTCCTCCTTTCAGCCATGGAGCCACATCGGCTACGGCCGCTGGTTTTTCACCTTTCACACGTACACTTGCTCATCTCTCTTAGTTTTCCTCAGCCTCCCCCTTGGTCATACCTCCTCTATCCTCCTTCCTCCTTCCTCCTTCCTCTATCCTCTATCCTCCCTCTTCCCTTCTCAGTGCCCCTGCTCTTCCACCCTCCTCTGCCCTCCTCCCTCCCTCCTTCCCTCCCTCTTCCCTCCACTCTCTGCCCCTCGTCCTCCAACCTCTGCTGTCCTTCCCCTGCCTTCGTGCCGTCGCCCGAGGTCCAGAGGGTGCCCCGTGCGCCCCGCCGCAGGAACACGGTCCCCCGTTCGCCCACCTCGCCCGCGACCTTCGGCCCTCCACCACGCATTCCCGAGGATTCAGGGCCTTCGCCCAAAGCGGACGCACCGAGGGCTTCGTCTATTCGCTGCGGCCTTTGGCCGACTGGCGGAAGTTCGTGATCCCTCCACCGGAATCGCTTTCCTTCCCTTCACCCCTTCCTTTTTCCAACCCCCACCCCGTCCACCATCTTCGCCACTGACCCCTATCCCCTGCACCCTGCCCCCTGCCCCCTGTCCTTTTCAACGTCCTCAGTGTCTGTTCTTTCTCCCTCCGCCTTCGCCCGTTTCCCCCGATGTCCGATGCTCCCGCCCCCCACCCATCCCCCATTCCCAATCTTCCATCTTCCGCCCTCCCTCTTCACTGCCCTAACTTTCCTCCTCGCCCACCGTCGCAATTGCATTGCACTGCTGCATTATTTTGCGTTGCTGTTTTTTGTTGTTTGCGTTGCAGTCGCCTGTTGTTTTGTTTTCTTTCGTCCGACCATTGCCCGTAGGCAGTGCACAACCCCACGTTTTGGGTATATGGCTGGATGGTGCTTTACTCAACGCATGGCTGTCTATATGAATTCCAGAACTGGGCCGAGGGGTGCCCTTGCCACGCACCTCCGTGGCGAGAGGCTGACGGAATGTGTGCATCGCGCCCATACTTCAAGCGTCGCTCCGAGTACATCGGGCAGACAGGCGTTCGGTTTTCCACCTGCCCCCTCAGGGGCAGGAGGGCCCCTGACCTGGCATTGGGGCGGCACGTCGAGCACCTCAAAGCACTCATCGCTCAATGCATGGGGCTGTTACTTCCAAAGACGGCCGAACTCGCCGAAGCAGACCGCAACATGATCCTCACAGAGTGGGAGTCTGCAAGAAATGTGCTGTGCGAAGTACTCGAACAAAAATTTGCGCACTGGGAGTTCTTGCCTCATAAACTGTGCGCCCTCGGCTGCGTTTTGGTTGACGCCGTAGATCCAGACCGCCCTGCCCGAGACAGTCTCAGGGCATGCTTGCGTCAGTACGAATTGTTGTCGCCCGAGCAAAAAGCAGACTTATGGCCACTGGCTTCCTACGTGCTGCACCCCGAGTCGCCCGTGCGAGAGCAGGTCGTGGAGTTCGTGGACCGTTGCAAGCCCTTGGATTCACAGCCAGCGTTGAAAAAGATTGCGGCTACCCTCTTATGCGTACCAGTCTGCGAGCGCAGTATCGAGGCTAAACACAGGTTGAACAAATTAGCGTCGTCCCGCAGCCCCAACGCCAGCGGGGCGTTCGTTGACGTTCATCTACGACTGCCCGATTTTCGCAGAAGGTTACGCTCGGAGCCGAGTCTTCTGAACTCGATTGCTGACCACATCAATGACTTGAGGGTGTCACCGAAAAAACTTGTCCATGCTTTCGGGTTGCAAGGGCACCCTGCAATACTTTCCGAACTGGGGCGGCATGGGCACTACAAGCGCGGCTTGGTAAAGGATGTGATTTATAGGCTCGACTCGACCACGCAACACCAGAAACAGACCGTGCTCCAGGGTGCCGCCCCCAAGAAGCCGCAGCGAACTACTGGCCCTGACGTCGCCGATTCCACGAACCACGCCCTACGACTACTGTCCCACCACGGCTTGCAGCTGTTCAGGAAGACGCTCTCCAGGCACAAGTATTACAGCATCGCCTCCAACCGCGACGAGTTGCCATTGCTTGCCAAGGCGTTAGATGGATCACGCGATGTATTCGCACCAGCACTCCTCCAGCTTACGGATGCAGAATACAAGCCGCCAGCCCTGTGCAACAGTGACCCTCGCGCCGATCATTTTCACGATGACGGGGCGCCCGAGAGAGTGATCGCGGTTTTGGAAGAGAAACGAGTTGAGCTTCGCACCCACACTGTCTTCAAGGTGGTCCACAAGTCGCCGTCCAAGCGGGTTGTGATCAAACCGCCGAACTCGAATTTGAATGTGGAGGACGTTGCGGTGTCCGTACACGACACGCAGGAGCTGACATGCGATGACGGCGTCAAGTTGTTGGTCGCAATGTCTGGCGTACGTTTGGGCGGCGCCGCCGCCGCCGTGGGTGGCCTTCCTGATGATGACGAGCTGCGGCCCGCCAGTACTCACTTGCTCACCAGGCGACATTTGGAGTCATGTGTGTCCCTCGACGATGACTTCTGCGAGTGGGAACAAACAGGCGAAGTTATCTACCGACCCAAGCAGTGGCCTCCTGAACTCCAGCTCTGCCTGCACGATGCTGCTCAACTAGCTGTCGCCAATATCGTTGGCACGAATGCTTTGCCGAATCTGGATAACTACTACGTGGTCGAGGAAGGCGTGGGCGGTGCGGCCGACGAGCTCGCCGCATTGGGCATCTTGTCCGACGTGGGTTTCGTGGAGCAGCGCATGGTGCACCTTCGCCACTCTGACAATATTGGATGGCAGTTGACTGACTACGGCCTCATGTCATTATTTGCATACGAGGTGCTCTTCAGCCCGCGGCCTGCGCTTCGGGCGCGGGCCGATTGCAAGGAGAAGGACGCCGAGGGTTCCAAGCCTAACAATCTGTGCGCGCACGTGTTTTTGTCACCCCACCCCCCTGAATCTCGTCCCGCCACGCGCGCTACGTCGCGCGTTTCCCACCCGCTCTGCCAGGCAGCTGGCCGTAAGTCACGCGTTTGCACGTCCCGCCCACCAGGCCACTAGTCAGCCGCCACGTTCGGGCCATCGCCTGGGCTGTTTTCTTCTAGTTTCCACCCCGCAGGAGCGAACAGTTTACGAGCTGATCTTGGATGCCCGTGCAGCGGGGTGGGTTGCCGAGGTTCTGCCACCGCAGAAGGGCGCCCGTCCTGAGAGTTACGTGCCTGGCGTGAGTGCCAAGGTCTGGTACTACGGAGGCAATAAGCGTGGCATCGACGGCGGGTACTTGCGCGCGCTGCTGGCGGGCAACTCGACAGTTCCCCATGGTGCTCCTGCTGCAGTTTACGGGCAGCTTTGTGACCCCGATCGCCCTCGACGCCTGGCTCTCCAAGATGACACTGGCGTTGCTTCGAGACCAGCTAAGCGACGGCGCACAGGTGCCGCCCGACGTAAACGCCAACCTCTTGCAGTGAAGGACCGTTCGGGCCAAGCTTGCCCGTCGCTCCAAGCTCCTGGCCCTTCGTTTCTGGGCTTTGGACTAGCGCCCGAGCCTCTGGCCTCCTGTTGTGTCTTGGTTTGTGTCAGTCGTGTGTGTTTGCTGTTTTTTGTTTGCTTGTTTGTTGTTCTTGCGCTCCGTGCGCGGCCGGAGGCGGTGGGCGGAGGAGGAGGAGGAGGGGGAGGAGGAGGAGGAGGAGGAGGAGGGAGGAGGAGGAGGAGGAGGAAGAGGGAAGATGAGGAGGAGGAGGGACGAGGAGGAGGAAGAGGAGGAAGAGGGAGGGAGGAAGGAGGAGGAGGGAGGGAGGAGGAGGAGGAGGGGAGGAGGAGGGAGGAGGAGGAGGAGGAGGAGGACGAGGATGAGGAGCACCGAGGAGAGGTCGGAGTGGCACAGGCGGTCGACGCCTTGCCTCCGATAGGGGGCACTGCCACCGCGGAAGGGTGGAGGGGGGGTGAGGGGTGAGGGGTGAGGGACGGGGGCGGGGAGCGGAGAAGGGGGCCAAGGCTCAGGAGCGACGGGGGCCAGAAAGTTCAGGAGTGGCGGGCGTCGGTCGAGTCTCGCGCTCGTAGCCAGCAGGCCCACGTTTCGCGTCAGTGAACCCACGTTTCGCACAATAATCTCGCAGGTTAGGTGTTCGGTGTTCGTTGATTTGATGTATATGGTGCCATTCTAGCGCTAACGATGTTAGGTTTCTGGTTTCTAGTTTCAGTCTAGCGTTAGGTCTGAGTTTGATGTGCTTGTGTGAGAGTTAGATGATTTGATGCTGATGTTTCTGGTGTCTGATTTCTGATGCTTGATGTTTTAGTTTGATGTTCGTGTTCGGTTTCAGGGTTTGAGGTTTCCGAGTTCTGATCTTAAACGCAATCGCAGGTTCGATGTTCGCTTCTGCTCCTCGAGAGGACGTCGAGATCGATGAGGAAGAGGAAGGCGGCGAGGCCGACGACGAAGCCCTCAATGAGGGGGAGGACGGCGGCGAGGACGGAGGCGGCGCCTTGGATGGCAGCGCCCATGGCGGCAGCGGCGGCTACCCAGGGAGCGAGGCTGAGGGTTGATAGTTCACGAGTAGTTGGCGGCCATTCGGCTGATCGGGCAACCCTCGTCAACGATGCGTGCGCGGGTGGGGGGATGGGGATGGGGTGTTAGGCGTGGCGTCGGGCGTTTGTCAACGATGCGTGGGCGGGTGGGCTGGATGGGGGGGTGGGGATGGGGTGTTAGGCGTGGCGTCGGGCGTTCCTCGATGTGGCCGAATGGCGAGCAGCTCGTGAACTATCAATGCCCTCTGTGCCCGCGCAGGCCACGGCCACGCCAGTTGGCGGCGCGGCCACGCCAATTGGCGGCACGGCCACGCCAATTGGCGGCACATCCACGCCAATTGGCGGCCCACCATCACCACACCCACCGCCCAATGACAGCTCGCCGAACCCCGAACCTGACGACTCGCCGCACTCCGAGGCTCGCACCAGTATGCCAGAACACGACCCAGGCATCCGGTCGCCGACGCCTCCGCCACCTCCTCCTGCGCCAGCATCACCCACGGGCGCACCTCGTGGAGGCCCGCGCCAGCAGCACCTTCTGAGTGGACCCTGGGGCCAGTTCTTCCGTTTCACGCTGTCTGTCAACGCCAGTGGCGAGACCAGGTTGCAAGCGACTTGCCGTTTCCATCGTGACGATGGCGACCCCGTGAGCACGTGTTGCACTAAGTCGCGGAAGGTGCCGCCGCGGGTTGGGGATGATGATGCCGCAGCTGATGATGTGCACCGTGCCCTCAAAGGTTGGTGCATTGCTGGCGTCGGCCAGCTCGACCGCGTGCAAGGCAACAGGCCACATGGCCACAAGCACATCGAACCTGAGATGCTCCCCAGCTTCGCCCATGACGAACTGGACGGGGCACTGCCGCCGCCTGGCACGACCCTGGCCGACTGGAATGGCGCGACGCTTGCAGCGCACCGTGTCCGAGATGCCTTGCATGCGGCAGCGCAGATGCAGATTACAGAGCTGCAGCCACGTGCCGATGGGGGTGGCGACGATGCAGCAGCAGCAGCAGCAGCAGCAGCAGCAGCTCGTCGGCTTCCTCGACCAGCAGCGACTAGGCTCCCAGGGTTCAAGGTCGAAGAGCAAGGGTACGTCATGGTTGGAGGGTGTCCGAAGGAAGGGGGAGGACGGGGAGAGGGGGGCTGATGAGAGAGGAAGCAGGAAGCATGTAGGACGGTAGGGCAGACGATTGCGAGATGCAGGGTTGGGACGGGGCGGTGGTGGCGGCGGCAGATCAGCAAGGGGGTCAATGCGGAACCCGAGACCCGAGACCAACGTCGCCCGACGTTGGACAGCCCAAGGCCATCAGACTGGCCAGGTGCCAGTCGCCAGAGGATCACGCGCCCTCGGGCCGCAGCCATCTCACTCGAGCGATTCGAGTGTGCGACGGGCGCTCTCTGCCCCCACCGCGGGACGGGGGAGGGGGAAGAGTGGGGGATTGCATGGCACGTAAAGTCGCTCGTGGGTGCATGTGCGTGCCCGTCTCTTCCGCTTGCCTTCTCTGTTCACGTTTTCTCCCTCTCCGTGTACCCACCCTCCCCCACTACGGGCCACCCTCCCTCTCGTCCTCCTCCCTCACGTCCCTGGGGCGGCGCGCCGCGACCCATGAGCGACTGTCCGCGAATGTCTGCTCTGGCTGAGTTGTTCTGGTCGGCCGCTGATTCGCCGAGTCCGCGCGGTCGACGAGCGGGTGCCAGTCGGTCTCGTTCGCGTCGGCGGGCGTCGTTGCCGAGTTTCGCTGCCCAAATCGAGGCATTGATGGAGGAGCTTGCGTCGTGTGTAGGGCCACCCTGGTACCCTGGTAGATTATGCATTGCAAACCATGGTTCGATGGGGGATTGGGGATTGGTTGCGGGTTGTTGTGGGCGCGTGGCAGCGGGCAACGCTGTGAGATTTTACATCCAGCTGATAACAACAACCATGGTTTAGCTGCCACGCCCATTCTCATCCTGTCCACCCCGCCCTGCCCACCGCCCTCCTCCCGCCCCCTGCCCACTGTCGCCATCGTTCCTAAGCGCCGCCCCCCGCTCCTGCATCTCCCCCCACTCGCCCCTTGCCCTCTTGTTCTCCCCGCGCTGGGCCCCACGCACGCACGCAACTCGAACCAACAGGATCCCTGGCCTGGCGCCGCAATTGAGCAGTCGGAGGCGGGGGCGAGCGCGGATCCGACCGAGGCGGGCCATTGGCCACGGGGCGGCGGTGGAAGCGTGACGGGGAAAGGGGGGCCCCAACGCCAGACGCCAGACGTCGCCTTGATCCCTTAATCCTTGATCCTCCCTGCTAGCGTGTCCCACCGACGGCGCCGACAGTTGCGCCATTCCGCATCATAATGAATCGTTGGGGGCTGATTGATGGAAAGGGCGCGGGGGGCGGGCGTGATCATGGAGGCGGGGGCGGGTGGAGGGTCCAGGGTCAGTCTGGCGATTTGGCGTTGAGGGCTCGCCTGCAGGGGCAATCATTTGGCAGTTCGACGGGGCCACCGTCTGCGTTGGCGACGCCCTCCTGTTCTGATAACCCGACGGTGCCAGCTCAGTTCGACGCCCCTTGCGATTCCGATGGTACTGCTGCAGGGCCGAAGACGCCAGCAGATCATGCATCGACCCCTCCCCCCCCCCCGCCCTCGCCTCCACCTGAGCCTCGCATTCGCACCGCCATGCCCGCACCAACGTCCATTAGTGACATTGCTGAAGCGCCAGATTCCGCAGACAGCGAAACTGACGTAGAGGACACGTTAAGGGTCCAGCAGGTTGAGGCTGAGCGTGAGTCATTAGAGAATAGGGTGAATTTTCACTCACGCATTTCTTGTAGCGAGGTTATGTTTAACCCTGTTGTGTTCGACATACTGGGCGACTTTAGTTTAACAGCGTTAGCTTGTCCGACTGTATGGGAGGTGGCGGCAGTCGAGCATGCGATCAAGTCTGCTGCTCCATCTGGCGACGGACCCCTTGCACGATTTTATGTGGGGGCAACGCAGAATCCGAAACGCCGATGGCAGGGCGACGAGGCTATGGTTGGCCACGGCAAGCAATTCGGGGGGAAATGGCGGTGCATGCATATCGTGGCTGCCCGTCTAGGCCCAGCAGGGGCAGCATTAGAAACAAGTCTGATAGCGCATTGTTTAGAGAAATATAAGTATAGATGCGCGAACGTTGCATCAGATTCCCGTGGTCTGAGTACACGCGAAAGCGTTCTCAACTTTGCATACGTGTGCATCGATTGACAACAGGAGGATTGCGCGCACACTCGGATGTTCGGGTGAACCGTATCACATTCACCCAGTCATCATTCGGCATTCCACCCCCTCGGTCATCACATTCCCCAGCTGCGTTCCTCGGCACATCGGCCATCGGCCATCGCACCTCCCGCCGATCCCACGGCCCGCCCGAATGGTTTGTCGGCAGTCGGCTCCATATCTCCATCTCTCTCATCTCGCCCTGGTGGAGGTTCGCGAGGATGTCAACGTGATCGCTACTGCGCTGCGGGCCGCGTGGCCCCGAGGTCGCTTCAGCGACTGGAGGGGTAGGGGGCATGGGGCATGGGGTAGGAGATGAAGGGCGGAGGCAGCTCTCATTCGCTGTCATCCTCGCACCTGGTCCCTTCCCAATCCGAGCGTCGTTTCACACTTAGCCTTCCCCTCTTCTCACCGCCGCGCGCCGCGCCCTCCGCCCCTTCCGTTCCCTCCCTGCCCCTTCCCTGCGTGCGGCCATATCCTCCTTTGCCCGCGCCGCCGCCCGCTCTCCGCACCACCCCTGTCCCTCTCCCAAACCCGCACCCCTCGTTCTCACTCCTCGCTCGCGCGCCCGCTTCTCGCCCGCCTCACCCCTCCCCCCCCGCCCGCGCGCCCTCCCCCCTCCAATCTCTCTCATCCGCCGTCCCTTCTCGACCCGCCCCTCGCCTCCATCGCCCGCTGTCTTCCACCCGCGCCCCACATCACCTCCGCTACCATCTCCCAGCAACTCCATCTCTCCCACGCCACCATCCACCATCCTGCTCACTCCTTCCCCTCCTCACCTCTCCCCGTCCTCCCCTTTCCTCTCCATCCAGAGTTCCTTTTTACCCCTTGCCCACTCCAGACTTGGTCAGCGATCGCTGCGCGGATCTACGCAATGCAGGGTTACACCGTAGCGTATTAAGCGGTTAGGCTGACATGTTTATACCATGCGCCGTACAGCGCTAAATTATGTTTGATCGATCCATGCATGGATACCTGTTGCCCTCAAACATAATACTTGCACAAGCGGCTTTCGTGGTCTGTTTATACGTGCTGTGTGAGGGCGGCGAATGAGAGTTCAAGTTCAAACAAATGCAGGAATGCAACTCGTATCACAATACTGAAATGTATTAGCATCATTGTTTGTTCGTGCGTACCTAGCCAGCAAAAAATGCGACCCTTTGTCCGTTAGCACGTGCACATGCGTGCGCACCTTTCTTTAATTTCGTTTGAGCAAGAATGTCGCATTTCTAAACTTACACAGGCCTCGTCGTGGTTGCAACATGCCTTATGGTCCCTGGCCTTTTTGTCCGAAACCTCTTGGCGCACGCATCGGATTTCCCCCCCCCCTCCATCGTGCCCCTCCGCATCGCCGTTATCGCAGTGCTGCGCGTGCCCGCGGCCCGTCGTTTCTAGCGAGCGCGATGGCTGTTGTGCCAATGCGGGTTCGCGTCGCTATGAGCAGAGCGCTGTAAGGTTTGCGCAGGGGCGTGCGTGCGTGCAGGGCGCGTGGGTGGGCTGGTGGGCGAAGGCGGGGGGTGGGGTGGTGGGGTTGAGGGTGGTTGAGGGGGAGCGGGTGGGTGGATGGGTGTTTGTGGTGGTGTGGTGTGGGTGTGTGTGTGTGTAGTGTGTGGTGTGTGTGGTGCGTGGTGCGTGTGTATGTGCGTGCGTGCATGCGCGTGGCGTGCGCGCGAGGGAGGGCGCGGGCGCGTGCGCGTCGCGGGGGGAGGGTAGAGGGTGGAGGGGGCGAGTGGGCGGGGGGGCGCTGCGCGGGGGCGCGCGCGCTCTGCCTACACCATCCCAATGCGCAAGCGAAGCTCTATCAGAGGAGCCCCATTCAGAGAACCATGTGCCACGCCAGCGCGGGTTGAGCGCGCGTGCCCCGCGCTGCCCCCTATCCTCGGGGATTGGGAGTTCTGAACTGGAGTGGTTGCACGCGAGCGCTCTGCGCGCCAAGGTGTGTGTGTGTGTGTGTGCGTGTGTGTGTCTGTGTGTGTGTGTGTGCGTGTGCGTGTGTGTGCGTGTGTGGGTGTGTGTGTGTGTGGGTGTGTGGGTGTGTGTGCGTGTGCGTGTGCGTGTGCGTGTGTGTGTGTGTGTGTGTACGGGGGGTGTATGTGTACGTGTGGGTGCATGCAGGCTTGCGGGCGCGCGGTTCGCGCTCGCGCGCGCGTGCGTGGTGGCGGGGGCGTGGGGCAAGGCTTGCGGACGGGGGGAGGGGTGGCGGTGGGCGGAGGCAGGAGGGTGGGAGGTGCGGAGGGGCGACGGGGGCGGGGCGCGGCGGGCGCAGCGGGCGTCGGCGACGGAACGCAGGTGCAATGTATCCGACACCCTTCTCTCTGCACCCAGTCACCCTGTCACGACCCATATCTCTCGTTCCCTGTCGTGCGTTCCTTCTTTCCTTCTCTCAGTCGTTCCCTGTCGTTCCTCCTCTCCTTATACCTCTCTATGTTTTTTGTTTTTTTGTGTTTCTCTCTCTCTCTCTCTCTCTCTCTCTCTCTCTCTCTCTCTCTCCCTCTATCTTTTTCTCCTCTCTTGTTTTTTGTGTTTCTCTCTCTCTCTCTCTCGCTCTGTGTATATATCTATATGTTTCTATTATTTTCTCTCTCTCTCTCTCTCATTTTTCTATGTTTCTCTTATTCTCTCTCTCCCTCTCTCACTGTCGTTCCCTTTCTCTTTAGTTTTTTTGTTTCTCCTTCCTTTTTTCTTTTTCCGTTTCTCTCTTTCTCTCTCTCTCTCTCTCTCTCTCTCTCTCTCTCTCTCTCCCCCCTCTCTCTCTCTCTCTTTCTCATTCATATGCTTCAAACTTACTCGCAATCCCCTCCACCCTCCACCCTCCACCCCCCAGCCAACAGGCGCGGGGCGCGGCTGGCCAGTCGCTGGGCGGCGGGGGAGCCGCTGCAGCAGGTGGCCGGAGGCCGAAGGCGGGCGCGCGATGCTTGAAAGCGGCGGCCCCTGCTTGGTTTGATGATCGGCGGCTTTGCAATGTTCGTGCTCAACCCAACCCGCGGCTTGCGTGATGTTTCACGCAATTCGAAGCGTTGTGGGTGGTGCATGTTTGTGCAGAATGGTGTTGCTTTTGGGTTTTTGGTGTGGGTGGTTCGCTTTTGTGCATTGTTTTTGGTGTTGCTGGTTCTTGCTGTTTTTTTTGTTTTTCAAATGTTTTTAACTGGTTGTTGGTGGCGTTCGTGTTTTTTTTTGTTGTTTCTGTTTGTTTGTTGCGCGTTTTGGTGGTCGTTGTGTTTGGTGTTGCTTTTATTGATGCATTGTGCGGCCGTGCGACGTTTTTTTTGGTTCGTTTTGGTTCGCGCGTGCTCGTTTTGGTTCGTTTCAGAGTTTTTTTCGTCATTTGCGTTTTTTTTTTGAATTGTCGCGTTCGTTTTGTTTATTTTTTCATACTTTTGGTGTCATGTTGGTGTTTTTTCGGTTCGTTTCGGTGCTTTTTGGTTAGTTTTGGTGTTTTTCGTTTGTTTTTGTATTTTTTTTCTGTGCGTTTCCATTTGTTTTGGTGTTTTTTGGTTCGTTTTGTGTTTTTTCTATAGTTTTTGTGTTTTTTTGGTGCGTTTCCATTTGTTTTGGTGTTTTTTTGGTTCGTTTTGGGTTTTTTCGATAGTTTTTGTGTTTTTCAATGCATTTCCATGTGTTTTTGTATTTTTTCATGCGTTTTCATTTGTTTTTGTGTTTTTCGGTTGGTTTTTGTTTTTTTCGTAGCTTTTCGCGGCGTGTTGGCAGCTTGCTGTCGTTTTCCATCGCCGAGAGAGGTGTGGTGAGTTTTTTGGACGCACGGGGCCGACCGTCGACGTTCGGGGGTGCGCCCGCGCCGCCGCCCGCGCCTTCGTCGCGCCGCGAAGGCGACGGGTGGCCGCAGGAGTTCTGCAGGAGTTCTGCAGGAGTTCTGCAGGAGTTCTCCAGGGCCGCAGGAGTTCTGCAGGAGTTCTGCAGGAGTTCTGCAGGAGTTCTGCAGGAGTTCTGCAGGAGTTCTGCAGGAGTTCTGCAGGAGTTCTGCAGGAGTTCTGCAGGCGTTCTTCGCGAGCGTAGCGCGCCGCCTTCGGCCGCGCGCACCTGGGCGTCGCGCGGTGCGCTTGAGCGCGTCACCGACGCCATTCTGGTCGGTTTTCGTCTGCTTCGTTTGCGTTTTTCGTTTTTTGTTGCAGAAAACGAGTTGGCGTCGCATTTTCAAGCAAAAACAGAGCAACCGAGCGAACAATATAGAAAAAACATTAAAAAATAAAAAAAAACAGCAAAATTGATGTAACGATGTTGAATTTTATATTTTTTTGCGTTTGCGTCGGTGCGTTGCGTTTTTTTTGTTTTTTTTACAATTTTCCATGTGCAGACGGTGGTTTTGTTGTGCGGACAGGGCATTTCACGTGTTTCCCGTGTTTTTGTTGTGTGAGTTTGTGATTTTGCTGTGATTTTGCAGAGTTTTGTGATTTTGTTGTGATTTTTTTTGGTTTTTGTTGTGATTTTGTGTGGATGTGTGTTTTTTTTGTGTTTCCATGTTGCGTTGCATGTCGTTTGAATGTTTTTGTGTGTTGGTAGATTGGTTTGGCGTGCGTGTGCGCGTTTCCGTCGTTCGATTTCTGTGTTTGATTTTTTTTGTATAAAAAGTGTGTGGGGTCTATCGTTTGCCAAGGTGTTGGGTTACAGTTCGTCATTTTCTGTCAATGTATGTGTTTTTTTTTGGTGCGTCGGCGCGCGTTTTCTCGCTTGCGCTTATTACCAACAGCATTCGATGCGCGCGTTTGGCGGTTTACCGCGCTCGGCCCGCGGTCGAGGCCCGAGCCCAAACTTCCCCAACCGCGCGGTCGCGGGGTCGCGGGTCGCGGGTCGGGCGCCATTCGGGCGCGTGGCCTGCGTCGTTGGAGGTCTGCGACACTGGCGGCGCCGCGCGCCGCGGGCGCGGGGGCGGGCGGGCACGCGGGTGGGCGGTGGGCTGGCGAGGGGGCGGTGAAGCGGTGGTGATGGTGCGTGCTGGGTGTTTGAGGGGGCGTTAGGGGTTGGCGGGTGGGTTGTGGAATGGCGGCGGCGGGGGTGGGGTGGTGGGCGTCGTTGGAGGTCTGCGACACTGGCGGCGCCGCGCGCCGCGGGCGCGGGGGCGGGCGGGCGCGCGGGTGGGCGGTGGGCTGGCGAGGTGGCGGTGAAGCGGTGGTGATGGTGCGTGCAGGGTGTTTGAGGGGGCGTTAGGGGTTGGCGGGTGGGTTGTGGAATGGCGGCGGCGGGGGTGGGGTGGTGGGCGGGGGGTGCAAGGGGTGGTGTGGGAGGTGAGGGCAACGTTATGCTGTGGGGTGGGGGTAGGGCGGGTAGGGGGCGAGGAGGAGGGGTGGTTGGGGGTTGGGGTTGCCGCGAGCGGTGGGAAGTGCTTTGTCGTTACATGGCCGCGCGCTCACGTGGCTAGTTTCTGGTTTTCTGTCGAGCGTGCGCGTCGTGTACCGCGGGGTGCGATCGCGCCGTGGGCTGCTGTATCCCATCATATGCTGGCGCGATCCAGAATTTCGGGTTCACGACGCCAATAAGATTTGCGCGCAAGCCTCGCCGAGCGCGCGTCGGGCAGCGCGGCTGCGCGTCGGGCAGCGCAGCCGATGCCTCGGCGGTGCGGCGCGACTCTCCGACGCCACCTGCTCGGGTCGTATCTGGTGGGCCAGGGGACAAGAGCAGTTTCCACCGAACGGTATCTTCTCAGAAGGGAGGGGGTGGG
>CAUYUJ010002167.1:56050-71050 GCA_963575745.1 Prorocentrum cordatum
ATCATCATCATCATCCCCCTCCTCCTTCGCATCCTCATCGTCCTCTGCCGCTTCGGGGCTGGATCCCCATCGGGCCCGCGGATTGGGCCGTGGCGACGAGCAGAAGTATATACTCCCCCCACTCAGGAGGGCGAGGAGAAGGATGAGAAGGGGGGGAGAGGAGGAGGAGGAGGAGGAGGAGGAGGAGGAGGAGGAGGAACAGGAACAGGAAACTGAGGAGGAGGAGGAAAAGGAGGAGGAGGAAAAGGAGGAGGAGGAAAAGGAGGAGGAGGAGGAGGAGGAGAGGAGGAGGAGGGGAGCGAGGGAGCGAGGAGCGATGAGGCCGAAGAGGAGCGAGGAGGGGGTGGAGGAGGAGGAGGAGGGGGAGGAGGAGGAGGAGGAGGAGCGAGGACAAGGACGAGGACGAGGAGGAGGACGAGACCGAGGATTGGACGAGGCGAGGAGGAGGAGCGAGTAGCGAGGAGGAGCGAGGAGGAGCGAGGAGGGAATGGATGATGATGATGCTGATGCTGATGATGATGCTGATTGATGATGCTGATACTGATTGATGTGATGATGCTGGTGATGATGATGAGATGATGATGATGATGATGATTGATGATGATGTTGATGATCATTGATCATGATGATGATGATGATGATGATGATGAGGAGGAGGAGGAGGAGGAGGAGGAGGAGGAGGAGGAGGAGGCGGTCCTAGCCTTCGGGCTCCGTCCTACTGGTGCGGGGGGGAGATGACAAACGGCGTTTGGGGGCCCTCCCGCGCAGCTCCTTCAACCGTGGATTGGTGGGGGCCAAGAGAGAGCCACTGGACAGGCGGGAGAGAAAGAGAGGGAGAGAGAGAGAGAGAGAGAGAGAGAGAGAGAGAGAGAGAGAGAGCGAAAGAGAGAGAGAGAGAAAGGATCAATGACTGGATGGCAGGGACCTCGCAGCGCGCGGTGAGCGCGTGAGCTTCTCCTTCGCTCTTCTCCCTCTCCCTCGCTCTCCTTCTCTCTCCTTCCCTCTCCCTCCCCCTCCTTTTCCCTCCCTCTCTCCTTCCCGTTCCCTCCTCTCTCGCTCTCTCTCCCACCTTCCCTCCCCCTCTCCCGACGGCGACGGCGATGCCGACGGCGAAGGCGAAGGCGGCGGCGACCGACGGCGGCGACGACAACTACGACAAATGGCGATGACGACGGCGAACATGACGACGACGACGAGCGATTTTTCCCAGCGACGTCAAGGATTCACCTCATCGTTCGAAACGTTTGGAAACAAGCGATTCGCCAAAATTAGTGAAGGCAGTGACTTTTAACATACCTCTATGCCTATGTCCTTCTCTTCGGCTTCCAATTCAATTTGCAGCTGGCTGTACGAGGATATGTTTTGACCCGACGGTGATCTTTGGCTGTGAATCGGAGGGAGTGGCTTCGGTGGTCTGGCCCTTTTACGGGTCGGCACGTCCAGGTGGGTGCCTCGTGTGGGCGCCCCCGGTGATGCTGCATACCTCTGCGTTCAGGGCTCAGGGGAGGGTGCTTCGGTGGTCTGGTCCTTTTCGGGGTCGGCACGGCCAGGTGGGTGCACTGTGTGGGTGCTTCTGGTGACGCCCCATACCCTGCCGCTTTCTTCAACAACCACGGACAACAAAGAAACCTGCCCTGGGGGAGGAATAATTCATCATCATCATCATCATCATCACCATCATCATCATCATCAACATCAGCATCAGCATCAGCATCGTTGTCATTATCATTCGCAGTACCATCATTACTATTTGTATTGTTGTTATCCGTAAGGGCTTCGCCCCATGCCGCCGGCCCCCTGTCTCGGATAATGGGAGATGCGAAAGCTAAATTATGAGGTCTGGGCGCCGCCGTGAAGCAGTGTCGGGACCTGCTTGTTTTTTCGACCCTGACCCTACAGATCTGCGTGAAGATGCCACCGAATTTCACAAATGTGGCAAATCCTCTGTGTTTTTGGACTCTGGCCCCGCGGATCTGCGTGAGGGGTGCCGCCGACTTTCAGAAACGTGGCAAATCCCCTTGTGTTTTTGAGCCCTGACCCCGCCGATCTGCGTGAGGGGTGCCGCCGACTTTCAGAAACGTGGCAAATCCTTTGTGTTTTTGGATCCTGACCCCGCCGATCTGCGTGAGGGGTGCCAGCAATTTTCAGAAATGTTGCGCATCCTATACGTTTTTGGACCCTGACCCCGCCGATCTGCGTGAGGGGTGTCACCGGATTTCAAAAATGTGGCAAATCCTTTGTGTTTTTGGATCTTGACCCCGCCGATCTGCGTGAGGGGTGCCACCGGATTTTAGAAATGTAGCACATCCCGCGTGTTTTTGGACCCTGACCCCGCCGATTTGCGTGAAGGGTGCCCGCAAATTTCAAAAATGTGGCAAATTCCAAATGTTTGTGGACCCTGACCCCGCCGATTTGCATGAGGGGTGCCAGCAAATTTCAGAAATGTGGCGGATCCCTTGTGTTTTTGGACCCTGACCCCGCCGATCTGCCTGAGGGGTGTCAGTTTTTATGCGCCCCAGCAATTCAAGTCACGCGCTCAGGGCGCGCTGAACCTGCCCGTTTGGGCCTCCCCCCTCGCGCGGTCCACCAACGAGGAACAGTAAACAGCAAGAAGCAGATTTGTAACGGTGGAAACTGGAAGTTGCAATCGGTACAGGAAATTGCGAACCTTCGGCCTACAGCCTGGTGGTCCCACAAGGGGGGCGGCGACTTATTATTATCACTATTATTATTGTTCTTGCTATTATTGTTAATCATATTATTATTGATCGGATTCGTATTATTATTATTACTATTATTATTATTAGTTGTTCGTATTATTATTATTATTAGTATTATTATCAGTTTTATTATGAGTATTACCATTACTCTTATTATCATGTTATTCGTCATTCTTTGTACCAGTATTATTTACATTCGCATTATCATTATCGTTATCATTACCATTACCATTCGCAGTGCCAAAATCATTTTCGTTATAGCATTACCATGGTCATTCTCATTTTCAGTATCCGTATCATTATCATCGTTACCAGAATCATTATCACTACCATTTTCACCTTCATCCGTATCAGTATCGTTGCCATTGTCATTACAGTTATCATTATCGTTATAACTACCAGTACCATTAACATCATCATTATCGTTATCATTAACATCATCACCACCATCTCCTTGCTTCTTGCCCGCCCAATCGTCCTCTTCCTCCTCCGTCAGGCCGCATCGGCTCGAGCGCCTCTGGCCCCTCTTCTGGGGCCAGCGGCAATGTCTAGCGTATCTGCGAGCCCCTCGGCTGAAACAGCGAATCCCGCGACCCCCTAGGCTGAAATTGCGAGTCCCGTTTCCGCGAACCCGGCGAGCCCGACGCCGAGCGCTGCGGCAAACCCGACGCCGAGCCCGACGCCGAGCGCTGCGGCAAGCCCGACGCCGAGCCCGACCTGCGCCCGACGTATGAACCCTGCGGCAAAGACTTTGCGGCTGCCATCTTTGCACTCTTGGGGCCTCCGCGCACAGAGTTTGGAGAGGGCCGCGTGGCTGGAGTCCTTGCCTTTCTTTGGAGCGTGGTGTGGAGCGGCGGCTGCAACGGCGGGAGGACCATCCCGGCGCCCCAGCGCTGCAACAGCGGAGTGGCCCCCTCCGTGGCTCGCGGGCTGCCCCAAAGGCCTCGCCGACCTCGTCCAAGGCGCTTGGCAACGGCACCCGAGCGAATGTGTTGGGGCCGCCGCTGCAAAAACTCCTTCTTTTCTGCAGCCGCCTGGCGCGGTCCTGGCGGTCCGCCTGGACGGGGTTGCGGGCAAAAGCGGCGTCGGAACCACGGCCGAAGCAAACCTCGGCCCAGATTTGCTCCGGTATTTGCACGGATGCCCTATTTGGATCAGCTTGGCCGCGCAGTGTCTCGGGTCAGGTAAGGCCTTATGCAAATCAGGAGGCAGCAAATGGTTTCAAATCTGAATTTGTAGGCATCGTGGACGAAGAACGCTTCCGACGTGCCGCAGCCTGAACTCCGACGCGAATTTGCTTCCGATCCCGTTGAAGAGTTTCGCCGCTTTCGTGCGGGCGGTGCTGAAAGCGTAGCGACCTTGGCTGGAACTTCAGCTGGCGCACAAAATGCGGGAGGCGGTTGCCCAGGACAATTTCCGAGGTTTTCCTCGCAGTCAACGGGAAGCTTTTCTTAAATAATCCCAGTGCGACCGTACCCAGGAGTTGGAGCATGCTATGCTATGGTATGCTGCGCTATGCTATGCTATGCTATGTTATGCTATGCTATGCTATGCTGCGTTATGTTATGATATGTTATGGGATGCTATGCTATGCTGCGCTATGCTATGCTATGTCATGCTATGATACGATATGCTATGATATGCTGCGCTGTGCTATGCTAAGCTATGCTAAGCTAAGCTAAGCTAAGCTATGCTATGCTATGACATGCTATGTCATGATGCGCTATGATATGCCAATATATGCTATGCTATGCTATGCTATGCTATGCGATGTTATGCTGCGCTATGCTATACTGCGCTATGCTATGCGATGTTATGCTATGCTATGCTATGCTATGCTATGCTTTGCGATGCTAATGCTGCGCTAAGCTAAGCTAAGCTAAGCTAAACTAGGCTAGGCTAATCTAAGCTAGGCTAAGCTAAGGTAAGCTAGGCCAGGCTAAGCTAAGCTAAGCTAAGCTAGGCTAAGCTAAGATGAGATAGGCAACGCCAAGCTAAGGGGACGTCACTGGGGGAACCGCGGGGCGGATCCTGGGGGAACCGCCTGGGGCGGGGAGCACTGCCCGGCCCTTTAGGCTTACAGGGTAAGAACCCTTCTAGGCAGAGCTTAGGTAGGGAAATCGGAGTTTGCCGACAACGCGTTCGCGCGCGCGTCGATCCAGGTTATGACATAAGGGCAACGGGACGACGGCTGGCACGCAGACGGCGGCTCCCCTTGCTGCGTGTAATCGTAACGCTTTTCGGGGCCCGCACCGTGCAACTGTTGATGGACGGGGAAGACTTCGACTTCGCACGAGTGTTGGCACGCCTTCGACCCAGCTGCTGCAACAATGCAGGGCCACGCTGAAGCTGCAAAAGCCGACGGCGGGCTGCAGATTGCTGTCGTGATCCGCTCCGACGTGTTTCGGAGTGTGAGGGCACGCAGGATCAACGCCACGCCTGGCCCAGTAGATTTTTCCGAGTCGTCAACTGAGCCGTGGCCCAGCACTCAGCCGAGATCCCAGTGTGTCTCCGAGACCTGACGGCGGTGCTGGCAGAAGCATATAGGTCTGATCTGGTGGCCTCGCCGATTAGGCCCAATGCGACGTTGGCCTGGTTAGAACAGTCTGGATTGCGGATGGTCCACGCACAAAAATTCAGTTCCCGGCCATCCGCCTGCGCCCATCCTCCGCCGAAGGTCGGCGCTCCTCTGGCGATCCTCGATGATGGGGATGATGACGATGATGCTTGATGATGGTAGTGAGATGAAAACGATGCGATGATGACGATGACGACGACGATACTGATGATGATGATGATGATGATGATGATGATGATGACGATGATGATGATGATGATGATGATGGCGATGATGATGATGACGATGATGACGATGACGGTAATGATGATGACGGCGACTGTGGTGATGTGTTGATGATGATGGTGATGGCGATGATTGGGCGGGATGCGTCTATGAATGGGCAATTGAGAACCATCGAAAACCGATCGGGTCAACTGAGCCGAAAAAACCCGCCCTGCCGACAACCAGTCTTGGGCTGCTTAGGGGTTTCCCTGCCCGATCACATCCCTAGGCCCCTTTGCTGTTGGTCTCTCTATCCTCTTTGCCCCCCCGGTCGCGCTGCCGCTCTTCCCCCCCCCCTTTGCCGTCTCCTTGCCCGCCTCATCTGCCGTGCTGCTGCTGCTGCTGCCCTTGCCGCCGCGTGCCTGCTCCCTCCCCCCGGCCCTGCCGCGTGGTTGCGGCTGCTGCTGGCCTGGCGTCTCTGGCGGGGGGCTTGGGGGCGCGCGGACGATGGATCGGCGGCGGGCCCGGGGGAAGGCGAGGAAGGGCAGGCCTTCGCAGAAGGCTCGGACATCCCCCGGCCTTCCGAGCAGTTTTCGACGCCGTCCCCGAAGACGCAAAACAACCTCGCAGAAGGCGCGGGGGGTCCTGAGGACTCCCGCCGCCTTCTGAGAAGGCCTTGCCCTTCTCACTTCCCCCCCCCGCTCGCCGCCGACTGGAGGCCCGGGTGGAGAGGGCGATTGGCGTGAAGGGGTCCAGGAACGGGGTGCCCGCGGGCCCTCGGGGCGGCTGGCGCCCCCTGTGCCAGCCCGGCGGGGCGGCCAGGCGCCCGCGAAGGGCGTGCCCGCGGGCAACTTCGCGCGCCGCCAGCTGCGGAGAGGGGAACTGGGTATCGCGCGGACGTGTGCGTGGTTTCTCCCGGGGCGGACCATCGAGGAGCATCGTGTCATCGTGGATCATCTGACAAAAATAAAAACACGCACGAACTCGAAACGTGCAGTAGGAGTGGACGTCCGAGCGATGGCAGTGGAAGGGGAAAAGGGGAAGGAGGGACGGGGGAAGGACGAGGACGGGGGAGGGTGGGAACGGGAGAGAAGGGGGGGGGGTAACGAGGGGGGAAAGGAACGGACATCGGAGGCGGGGATTTATGCATAGCCGCCGCCTGGAGGATCGATTTGCGGAGACCTCGAGGGGCGGTGGATGTGGATAACCGCAAAGAGCAATTAAGAGCATTCCCCCCGTCTCCGGCGAAAGTATAACGCACCCGGCACCCCAGAAGCGTTACCCTGGCACCTCGCACCTTTACGTGAACGCAGACGAGTCTGCTCGCCGAAACAAGCAAGCCGCCTGAGACATTCTCGCCTGAGACATCATTGTTCTTACTCTTGTTACTCGTATTTCACGTTTATTCTTATTCTTAATTTCAATTGGGATACCACCCGAGCCGGGGCGCGGGAATTATGTATTTTCGTTCAACTTGCGCGGTGCTAATCATATCGTTCGGTGAACACCGCCCCCCAGAATTATCTGACTACGGTGCTGTGCTAATGATAGGCCTGGGGGCTTCCTTAATGGCTTCTTGGGGTCATATGCGGGGCCTCTGGGGCCCAGCTATGTCCATGTCCACCGACTCCTGGGGTCCCAGGGCGTCGGTTCCACCGGCGGTGGATATGGACACTTCCCGTCCTCGCAGGATGGGGAGGGATCGGCGTCGGCTCCGGCGCAGGCGCAGGGATCGCCGTCGTCGAAATCAGTCCTTGTTTCCTGGGGGCATCTCCACGTGGTCGACACCCGAGCACACCGACATTCACAACTAGGACTTCCTCCTCCTCTGTTCCTCCGTCATAACCTCTGGTGCGTTGCACGTTCTCCTGACTTTCTGCATGTCTCGCAGTTCCACTGCATGTCTGTATGCCTACAGGAGGCCACGGCCTCACGCACCTTGTCTTCCAAGGCCTGGGCAGCTGTCCGCTGTGGTGGTTCGCTCGTTCGCTCGGTGAAGCCATCCGGGGCGATCGTGGGGAAACCCAGAACATGTACCGATACCGCTGCTCCTCAGACCAGCTCTCCTGGGACGCGTTCTGAACAGCGGTGGCGACGAGTGCCTCCCAGAAGGCCCAAGAGGGGGAAAGCGGGCGAAGGGTGCTTACCGGTGCGGGTCCCTTTGCCTCCTCCGAGATCGGGGGATCTCGTTCCGACCAGCGGCCCTCTCGGCAGCCGCCCCCCTGCGGTGGGCGGAGGGCGGGCGCCGCGCGGCATGGGGCGGCCTCTGGCGCGAGCCCCACGTGTGCTTGCGCTAGCTTTAAGGCGGGCGTGTCCCTCTACAGGAGGAGTGCTCAGAAATATTTTTTAAAATAGTCTGGGGGAGGTTCTTTGGTCATCATTTGATTATGTTTGGCGCATTTTTGAGTGTTTTTATTTGTGTTATTGGAGTATGTGTGGTATATGTTTGAGTTGTTTCTGATATTGGTTGGAGCATTGTTGACTGTTCTGGTTATGGTTTGGCTACTTTTGGCGCATTGTTGGATTCTGTTTTCTGATCTTTCCCGTTGGGAGAGCAAGAGAGATAGCAATCTTCCTTGTTCGGGGAACGGGCTTGTCGCTTGAGGGAATTCCATCCACGCCTTCACTACGTCAAAGGGAAGCCCCTTCCCTTTGTCTCTTCCCCGGCGGGGGGGAGTCCCAGGGGGCCTCCCCTCCCCCTTCCACCTCCCCCTTCCCCCTCCTCCTCCTCCTCCTCCTCCTCCTCCTCCTCCTCCTCCCCCTCCTCCTCCTCCGGCTCGTTCTCCTTATTCTCCTCCTCCTCCTCCTCCTCCTCCTCCTCCTCCTCCTTCCGCCGCCAGCCCCGGCAGGCGCGCGAAGACACGGCCTGGAGAGGCCTCTTGCTCCCGCCACGCGCCTCGGGGCTCGGGAGAGGCGTGGGTCCATGCGCACGGGGGGTCCGCCAGAGCGCCGTCCCCGGGTCCCCTCCACTCGTAGGCGACTTCTCGCCACCTCGTCCTCGTCCTCGTCCTCCTCGCTCTCGTCTTCGTCCTCTCGTCCTCGTCCTCGTCGCGTCCTCCTCCTGTTCTCCTTCGTCCTCCTCGTCCTCGTCCGTCGGGGGCCTTGAGACGGGGGTCAATTCAAACGGGGGCCAGTCAGAGCGCCAGATATTGCAGGATCCTGCAGAGCCATCAAAGAAGGAAAAGGTACCCATACCTCTACCCCTTCGCCCGTTTTCCCCATTTTGGGACTTCTTGGAGGCCCTCGTCGCCACCGCTGGATTCGCCTCGAAATCCTGGTCAGAACGCACCCCTGGAGAGGTCCGGGGGGTAGTGGTATTGGTACCTTGGGGGTTCCCCAAGACAGGGCTGCGCTGACCCGGGTCTGCGTGCAGGATCTAGCATGATCTTGCAGGGTCTTGCAGGATTTTGCAGAGCCCGACCGACCCGGGTTGGCATTGAGCCGGGTCAATGCGTCCCCGATGCACGTGAGAGTGACCTTTCGCCAGAGTCATTGGGTGGCAGATGGTTGAATGCGATGCGATAGCAGCGGCTTCCGATCGGGTTTGGCCCGTCCGCGCCCCCCGAGGTCACTCTTGCGGAGGGTCACTCTTGCGAGTAGCCGATTTCTCGGAGGGCGCGGATTTTGCAGGATCCTGCAGAGCCAGGGTTGCACTGATGCAGGCTTGCGCGCAGGATCTTCCAGGATCCTGCAAAGCCTGGCTGATCCGGGTTTGTGTTTTGACCGGGGTTGTCAGTGCGTCCCCGAGAGGACACGGAAGCTTGGAGCGATCTGCGGGGAAGGGGGGGGGAGGGCGCAGCAAGAGGAGGAGGAGGAGGAGGAGGAGGAGGAGGAGGAGGAGGAGGAGGAGGAGGAGGGGAGGAGGAGGAGGGAGGAGGAGGAGGAGGAGGAGGAGGAGGGCCGAGAGGTGGTGGGGGAGCAGGAGCGGCAGGAGGAGCCAGAGCAGCGGAAGGAGGCTGGAGGAGAAGAGGCCAGAGGAGGGGGAGGCCGAACTTGGAGGGAAGGGGCGCGGTGGATCTTTGAAGGATCGGAGGGCGGAGGAGGAGAAGCGGCCGGAGAGCGGATGGGGGATCTTGGAGGGAAGGGGCGATGACCAGAACAGGGGGGGTCAGCCGAAGTCGTCGTCGTCGTCGTCGTCGTCGTCGTCGTCGTCGTCGTCGTCGTCGTCGTCTGACGCATTGGGGGGGGTGACGGTCGAGGATGGGACACCGGAGCGGCGGGGCGTTGGCGGTGCCTCCGACGAGCGGCTCCAGGTACCCCTCGTCAACTCCGAGAGGCTCGAGAGGGAGCGGGCCGCCAAGGACAGGGCCGCCAGGGAGGCGAAGGCCGGCCGCGCCCCGCGCTGCCTGCGGCCGCTCCTCTGGGGCTGCTCGGCAGGGGGGGGGGGGAAGAATCGGGGCAACGGGGGGGGGGAGGGGGGAGGAGGGTGGAGGAGGAGGGAGGAGGAGGAGGAGGAGGAGGAGGAGGAGGAGGAGGAGGAGGAGGAGGAGGAGGAGGAGGAGGAGGAGGAGGAGGTGGAGGAGGAGGAGGGGAGGAGGTGGAGGAGGAGGAGGAGGAGGAGGAGGGAGGAGGAGGAGGAGGAGGAGGAGGAGGAGGAGGAAGGAGGAGGAGGAGAGGAGGAGGAGGAGGAGGAGGAGGAGGAGGAGGAGGAGGAGGAGGAGGAGGAGGAGGAGCGAGGAGGAGGAGGAGGAGGAAGGAGGAGGAGGAGGAGGAGGAGGAGGAGGAGGAGGAGGAGGAGGAGGGGGGGGGATGGGCTCAGGGGGGACGGAGCCTCGAAAGTTCGAGGCCACGTGGAGGTGTACGGACTGATGCCTCGGCTCTCCGCGGCTCTCCAGGCATCGGGGTGCCCTCGAGCGGGAGGCGCCTCGCCGAGAGCGCTCCGGGGGGGGGGGATGCCCCGAGCGTCCCCCGAGCGGCCGCCTTCTCCCCGGCGGCTCTGTGGCTCGCCCGCGGGAGCGTGAAGAGGCGGCCGCGCCTGTCGCACCTCTCGCGGCCCGGGCTGAAAGGTGGGGCCTGCCCCCCTGCAGGAGGAAGGTTCCCAAAGAACTAGTGAAAACATAGTCTGGGGACGAGCTTTTCACTATTTTGGACCGTCTTTTTGAGATATGTTTAGAGTGTTTTTGGTCTTTCGTTCAAAATCCGACTGTAGGAGGACATGCCCGACCTAGACCTGGGCCCCAGAGAGGTCCCCCTTCGCCAGGGTGGCCGCCCGGGGGCGCGAAAGTGACCGCGCCTCGCGCAGCGCGCAGCGCGGAGTTGGGTGTCACATGTGGAGTATGTTATCCTGTCCCCGAGGAGGAGGAGGAGGAGGAGGAGGAGGAGGAGGAGGAGGAGGAGGAGGAGGAGGAGTTTTCACCTGTCTGAGAAAGAAGCCGGTGGGGGCAGGGCCCCTGCCCCCAGCGTTGCGCGAGGTTCCTCGGGGTTTGTCGGCGTTCTGCCTGAGGAGGTGGCCCGTGGCGTTGCCAATTGCCAGGCAACGCCAAGCACCGCGAAGGAGCGTCAAGCAGAGCCAGGCACTGCCAAGCAGGGCCCAGGCAGGGCCCAAGCAATGCCCAAGCAATGCCCGAGCACTGCCCGGGCACTGCCCAAGCAACGCCAAGTAGTGCGAGGCAATGCCCAGGCAATGCCCAAGCAATGCCAAGTAATGCCAATTGGCGCAAAGCGCCGATTCCAAGCAATACCAAGCAACGATTCCGAGCAATGCCAAGCAACGTCGAGCAATGCTTTGCATTGTATTGTCTTGGATTTCTCTGAACTGTTTCGACGTGCTCGGGGAGAAACAAAGGTCCCAATTCGGGGCCGCGCCAGGGTCGTGGATGATGATCAGAAGGGCGTCCCAAAGAACGCCTCAGCCATGAAGTGCGTTGCGCATGAAAGGCATCTGTGCGAGTATGGATGAGGCTTAAGGATGTGGATAGCGTAGACGAAATGATAAACACATGCCGATGTTCAGATGAAGGCACGCCGTGCTATATGCAAAGTCACTGGCACATGTGAGCATTACCGTGAGGCTGCATCTCAAAGTCCATTGACTTTTTATTTGTGCGCGTCAAGGCACATGCAAGTGGACATGCATAGTCGAAGGCCATGCAGGTCGTTCAGAGAAATCGGTAAAGGCACAGTTGACTCGAGGTAAGTGTTATTGTAAGCGTGGGGGAGGATGTACATTTGAGTTATACCGAGTGCGGGTGTCGCTGGCCTGAACTTTGGTCCGTGGATGGGAGCACGGCAGAAAGGAAGGGGGAATGGTCATCGCTTGCTTGGTGGGGCTCTGCCAGGCGGCTGCAAACTGCAACACCTGAATCTAACTCAGCTCAGCTGCAAGAGATGTGGCCCTTTCCGTAACCATTTTTGCTCAAGCGTCTGCGTGCTGAGGGTGCTAGCGCCCGCGCCCGCCAGGGTCCCGCGCGCAGCGCCGCGCGGGGCATGGCGGCTGCCTGGCAGCAGCTGCGGCAGCTGCGGCACCGGGACCTCTTGAGGAGCTCGCTGCTCCGGGCCTTCGAGCGCGACCAGCTGGAGTGCAAAGTGATCCAGTCGGTCGCCTTCCGGCCCCTGCTGGGGCGCTGGGCTGAGCTGCTGCTCGCAGGCGGCAAGGGCGGGGCGGACGCGAGCCCGCGCGACGTGCCGCCCGAGATCCGGGAGCGCGCGGAGAAGTCCGGGGACCCCGAGGTGCGCTGGCTGGTGCGGCGCCTCGCCAGCGGCGACGCCATGTGGCGCGGGCCGGCGCCGTTCCCCTCCGTGCTGCTGCAGAAGGGGCCGCAGTACCCCTTCCAGCCATGGGACTACGCCTACCTGCAGTCCAGGGTTGGGAGCATCCGCGGCACGGAGCTGGCGCAGAAGATCGAGCTGCCCGAGGCACCGAAGGGCGCGGGCACCGCGGGCGCGGATCAGCCCCGGCCGCGGGACCTCTGGAGCGAGGGCTGCCTGGATGACGACGATTTCGTGGATTTTCGCAAAGCCCCCCGCGGCTGAGAGCGCAGCGCTTCCTCTCTCACTCTCGCGCGCTATCTCCCTCGCTCTCTCGCTCTCTCGCTCTCTCTCTCTCTCTCTCTCTCTCTCCCCTTCTCTTCATGACGTGGTTTCCATACTCTTTCGTTCCCGCCTATTTCACGCTATCTTCTTTTTTCCTCGTGCCGCCACTATTATTTCTTCATCTCGAAGCTGGCCAGCTCCTGCCACGCTGCTTCTGGACGTTGCGCGGTTCTCGCGCGGGAATGGTGCAGTCGGTTTTCGTTTTGAGAGCCGACCTGCATGTGCGAGCCTAGAATCGCAAGAGTCGTCGCTGGAGTCCAACAAAGAGAAGGTATGCGAAGAAAAAAAGCTGCAAGAGATGTGGCCTTTCGTCCTGAGGGTTTGGGTTTTGCGATGTTACTCAGCAGGCCAGGAACGTGGGTAAGACGATGCAACTGCCAGCCGTCCCTACGAAATCCACCTGCTGAGGGTTTGATCTCCTCAGTGCTGCTCAGCCGTACTTTGGCACTGCCGCTGCTGCGACCACTCCTCGGCGCCAACTCAACATACTAATAATGTTTGTGCGTCGCCCCTTCAGGGGCGACGCGCGCGCCGGGAAATCTCATAGTATATGCTCCGCGCCGTACCGCTCGCGAAACGATGTACTACAAGATGGATGTGCTAGATGTTCGGGTCGGACGCACGCCTCTGAGGAGGACACACAGTACTAGTACGGTCGAGCATCTGGTTAAGAAGCCTCCTTCCGAAAAGCTGGGCCAGCATTTCTTAACCAACTTGAGCGCGTTCGCCCGTTCGCCCCTCCAGCGGTTTCGGCAGAAATTGGCTCAGGTCTGTCTTAAGAATCCTCCGAGAAGCTGGCCCAGATTTCTGAAGCGATAGTTCTCTTGATCCTATTTCCCCAATCAGAGCTTGCCTCTGTAGGGGTCCTAGCGGATTCATATGGTTAGGTGAGGTGTGCCACCGATTTCCGCGGCCCGCCCGGGTGCCTCGGTGTCCGAGTGCCCGGTTGCGTGGGCGCCTTATAGCCCCATAGCCTTATAGCCCTATAGCCTTCTAGCCCTAGAGCCCTATAGCCCTATAGCTCTATAGCCACATACCTAGCCCTATAGCCCAATAGCCCTACAGCACTATATCCCTATAACCCTGTAGCCCTATAGCCTCATAGTCTTATAGCCCTAGAGCCCTAGAGCTCTAGAGCCATGTAGTCCCATAGCCCTACAGCCCTATAGCCCAATAGCCCTATAGCCCTATAGCCCTATAGCCCCGCAGCCCTATAGCCCTATGGCCCTATAGCCCCGTAGCCCTGTAGCCCTATAGCCCTACAGCCCTATAGCCCTAGAGCCCTATAGCCCTATAGCCCAATAGCCCTATAGCCCCATAGCCCCATAGCCTTAAAGCCTTATAGCCCGATAGCCCTAGAGTCCTATAGCCCTATAGCCCTATAGCCCTAGAGCCCTAGAGCCCTATAGCCCAATAGCCCTATAGCCCTATAGCCCCGCAGCCCTATAGCCCTATGGCCCTATAGCCTTATTGCCCTATAGCCCAATATACCTATAGCCCTATTGCCCTATAGCCCTATAGCCCTGTAGCCCTGTAGCTCCATAGCCCCATTGCCATATAGCTCAATAGCTCCATAGCCCTGTAGCCCTAGGGTTTTTTCTCCCGTATCATTTTGGCTGTACGTCCTTGTGCGTCCCATTCATTCTTGCCGCCACGGCCACAGACTCGGATGAATGCGATAGCGGTAGTCCCCCGTCGCCGGCACGGCGCGTCGGGCAGGCGCGCGCTGCCTGTGTCCCAAGGCCAGCCAGAGTCGGCACCTGCTGCGGAGAAGTTCACCGCGAGGCAGGTTGGCACGCGGACTGGCCCAGAGCCAGCGGTTGCGCGCGTCGCGACGACGTAGGTCGGCCGCGCGCAGAGGGGGTACCCTGAGCTTCATGAGCATCATGAGCTTTGGACCTCCGTTTTTTGCGTCACCTTTCGAGGCGGAGCGATCTGTGAGGGCCCTGAGTCCCGAAATCGAGCGGAGAAACGCCCGTTGTGAACAAAAATGCGACGCCAGGATCTCAGGGTGGGAGAGGGGGGAAGGCTTCTGAGAAGCACCCATGTTTCGTAAGAGGCGCGGGCCTTATCTGTAGACGTAAGGCCAGCGATTTCTTAGAAGCAGCCTCCAAGAAGCTTCCCCCCTCCGCCTGCCCCCTTGTGCGAGCAGCCAAGTCGACGGGGCGCGCTCACCGGCCAGTGAGAGAGAATCCTCCGCCTGCAGGAGGACTGTGTTGAGCTCGCGTGCTCGGGCCCAACCTGCTTGGCTGGCCAGCCGCGTTTCGGCGGTGTCGCTGCCGCGCCGCAGCGCCCATCAAGAGACTCGGGCGAGCTGGCACGCGACGGGGGAGCAGACGGACGGCTTGACAGCCAGGCTGACAGCAGACGCCCTGGGCGCAGCGACGCGCACCGCGGCAGCGACGGCGACGGTTCCCCGCGACTACAGCAGATACGAGGCGCGCTTGCAGTACCACCCATCGAGAA
>CAUYUJ010002167.1:73550-92539 GCA_963575745.1 Prorocentrum cordatum
TAATTATATTGATAGTCGCCGTAGTAGTAGCAGCAGTAGTAGTAGTAGTGGTGATAGTAGTAGTAGTAGTGGTAGTAGTAGTAGTAGTAGTAGTAGTAGTAGTAGTAGTAATAGTAGTAGTAATAGTAGTGGGTACTAGTAGTAGCAGTCATATTTCTAGTGCTCGCAGTAATCGTTTTAGTCGTCGTTGTAGTAATGTTATTATGTTTAGTAGTAGTCGTAGTAGTAGCAGTAGTAGTGGTAGTAGTAGTAGTAGTAGTAGTAGTAGTAGTAGTAGTAGTAGTAGTAGTAGTAGTAGTAGCAGTAGTAGTAGTAGTAGTAGTAGTAGTAGTAGTAGTAACAGTGGTATTAGTATCCGTAGTTGTCGTAGTGGTATTATTGTTACTATAATTCGTTGTGGTAGTAGTCGAAGTAGTAGTCGTTGCAGTAATAGTAGTCGTACTATGAGGAGCAGTCGAAGTAGTAATCGCAGTATTACGGCCGCAGTAATTACTGCTATTAGTATTACTCCTAGTACTACTGATGCGAGTGCTCGTACTAGGTCTGGTTTTCGTTCTGGTATTTGTAATCGTGTTAGAACTACAGCGACAACGGCTACAACGGCTACGACCACCACTGCATTTTGGACCTTTTGTTTGATTATACGGTGAGTATGCCGACTGCCACGTCTTGTTATTAGTAGGGTGTCTGCATTCGCAACTACTCTTACTACCACGTCTAGTTCTACTTAAACTTTTACTTCTACTTCTACTTCGTCGTCTTCTTCTTCTTCTATTACTACCACTGAACTGTTCAAACTACTACTACTGCTACTGCTACTGCTACTGCTACTGCTACTACTACTACTACTACCACTACTACTACTACTGCTACTGCTACTTCTACTACTACTACTACTACTACTACTACTACTACTACTACTACTACTACTACTACTACTACTACTACTACTTCTACGACTATGACTACTACGACTACTACGACTACTACGCCGACTACTACCACTACTTCTACTACTACTACTACTGCTACTACTATTGCTACTACTGCTGCTGCTACTACTACTGCTGCTAGTACTCCTGCCACGCGTACTAATTTCGGTAATAGTTCTCGTACGAGTGCTAGTTTTATTCACAATACTACTGCGGCGATTGCGGCTACACCGGTTGGGACTGCGACAACGACTACGGCCCCTGATGCAACTTTAGTTCGTACGCTTAATCCACGATTGAATGTGACGACTCCGTTTGCCACTGTCATTTTCTCTTCACATCATCGTGGCGGCTCGTCTTGCTACTATTCTTGACGCTTCGCGCATGCCGCTCGACCCATGTCATCGAGGCCATCTCCGCCTGCTTCTTGAGCAACTCTTCGTCATCGTCCCGTCCCTACAGGACCAAATCAAACTCATGCCGCGCAGCCGCGCTCCTCTGCGCTCTCCGCTCGGCGGCCCGATCGCAGCACAGACTGGCGGCGGTGGCCCGGCCTCCCCCGTCGCAGCAGGGGGCGACCGTCTCCCTGTGGTGGAACACGGGGGGGGGGAACAGGATGAGAAGGCCGGGAGAAGGAGGAGGACCAGTGTAAACCAAAGAATCATCAACGATGTTGGGATTTACCCTCCCTCCAGGCTCCCTCTTCATAGGTCCCTACAACGGTTCATTTCTATTGAGGGAACTGCCTCGTTGGAAGACACCCTTGAAGACCGTAAAGCATGCGAAACAGTTGTCGTCGGTATTCCAACGCATCGGATCAACCTGACTGCTGCGTCTTGACGATGTGGAACCGTGCCAGAGCGCATTTTGTTGTTTGATTTCAACACCGCGAATCAATATAATTGTTGCATCCGCATAATCCAGAATCCTTCCAAAACGCAACTTCTGGTGCGTTGATCATGGGAATCCGCGAAACTCTTGCATTTTTTAAACAAGTATGCGCGGCGCAAAGGCGAGAACCACATTTTGAAAAGGCACCGCCCTCAACCAGTGAAACTCATGTAATTTTTAAAACGAAGGCGCTAAGGCGAGAGTCACATATTGAAAACCATTCGCCCTCAATCCGTGCAGCTCTTGTAATTACCTAACAGCGAAGACTGTTAGGTTTCTAGTGGGGTCAAAAGAGAGCATCTTGACTCCCCAGGGGGGTCTGGGCGGATGCCGGGGGAATCTGGGGGATCCGGAGACTCCCCAGAACATTATCCCAGGCCACATTTTGACTGCCCGGAGCCAACAGAACACCATTCCCAGGCCACATTTAGAATGCCCGGAGCCAACTTTAGGCCACTTCGTGCTCTTCGTGTCTCCAGAGCATTCCCAGGCCACATTTTGAATGCCCGGAGCCAACTGTAAGCCACTTCGTGCTCTTCGTGTTCCCAGAGCACCATTCCCAGGCCACATTTTGAATGCCTGGAGCCAACTGTAGGCCACTTCGTGTTCTTCGTGTTCCCAGAACACAATTCCCAGGTCACATTTTGAATGCCCGGAGCCAACTGTAGGCCACTTCGTGTTCTTCGTGTTCCCAGAACACCATTCCTGTACCATATTTTGATTGCCTGGAGCCAACTGTGGGCCACTTCGTGATCTTCGTGTTCCCAGAACAGCAGTCCTGTGCCATATTTTGAATGCCCGAGCTGAGGCAGGCTGAGGTTGTGGCAGGCTGAGGCCGAGGCAGGCTGAGGCTGAGGCTGAGGCACGCCGAGGCAGGCTGAGGCTGAGGCTGAGGCAGGCTGAGGCTGAGGCTGAGGCTGAGGCTGAGGCTGAGGCTGAGGCTGACGCAGGCTGAGGCCGAGGCAGGCTGAGGCTGAGGCTGAGACTGAGGCTGAGGCTGAGGCAGGCTGAGGCAGGCTGAGACTGAGGCTGAGGCAGGCTGAGGCTGAGGCTGAGGCTGAGGCAGGCTGAGGCTGAGAGGCTGAGAGGCTGAGGCCGAGGCAGGTTGACGCTGACGCTGAGGCTGAGGCCGAGGCAGGCTGAGGCTGAGGCTGAGGCAAGCCGAGGCAGGCTGAGGCTGAGGCTCAGGCTGAGGCTGAAGCTGAGGCTGAGGCTGAGGCTGTGGCTGAGGCTGAGGCAAGCTGCGGCTGAGGCAGGTCGGCTGAGGCTGATGCAGGCTGAGGCCGAGGCAGGCTGAGGCTGAGGCTGAGGCAGGCTGAGGCTGAGGCTGAGGCCGTGCAGGCTGAGGCTGAGGCTGAGGCCGAGGCAAGCCGAGGCAGGCTGAGGCTGAGGCTGAGGCTGATGCTGAGGCAGGCTGAGGCTGAGACAGGCTGAGGCTGAGGCTGAGGCAGGCTGAGGCTGAGGCAGGCTGAGGCTGAGGCCGAGGCAGGCTCAGGCCGAGACAGGCTGAGGCTGAGACTGAGACTGAGGATGAGGATGAGGCCGAGGCAGGCCGAAGCTGAGACAAGGTGAGGCTGAATGGGGGGGGGAAGGGGGAGGGGGAGGGGAGGCTGAGGCAGGCTGAGGCCGAGGCAGGCTGAGGCCGAGGCAGGCTGAGGCTGAGGCTGAGGCAAGCCGAGGCAGGCTGAGGCTGAGGCTGAGGCTGAGGCTGAGGCAGGCTGAGGCTGAGGCAGGCTGAGGCTGAGGCAGGCTGATGCTGAGGCTGACGCAGGCTGAGGCCGAGGCAGGCTGAGGCTGAGGCTGAGGCGAGGCTGAGGCCGCAGGCTGAGGCTGAGGCTGAGGCAGGCTGAGGCTGAGGCAAGCCGAGGCAGGCTGAGGCTGAGGCTGAAACTGAGGCAGGCTGAGGCATCCGCATGAATCCATAGGAATTCTTAGGAATCCCTAGACATCCCTAGGAATCCGTAGGCATCCTTAGGAATCCGTAGGCATACATAAGCATCCTCAGTAGGATTCCTCAGGAATCCTTAAGGAATCCCTAGGAATCCTTAGGAATCCCTAGGAATCAGGATTCCTAAGGATTCCTAAGGTTTCCTAAGGATTCCTAATGGATTCCTAAGGATGCCTAAGGATGCCTTAGGAATCCCTAGGAATCCTTGGGATTCCATTGGATCCTAAGGCCGTTGCCACTGCGACTGTCATTGCGAATGCGACTGCGACTGCGAGAACAGCAGAATTCTACAACTGGATTCTCACCTGAATCTCAAGGGGAATCCTTCCAGATATGCTTATACACATCGCTGTTAGGTTGCTTTGCCGGGATCATGCGAATATGCGCGGCGCTAAGGCGAGATCCACATTTTGAAAACGACCCGCTCTCAATCCGTGAAACTCTTGCACTTTGTTTAACGAATGTGCGCGGCGCTGAGGCGAGAGCCACATTTTGAAAACGACCCGCCTTCAATCCGTGAAGCTCTTGCAAATATGTATTACGAATGTGCGCGGCGCTGAGGCGAGAGCCACATTTTTAAAACGACCCGCCCTCCATTTGTGAAGCTATTGTTTTTTTTTCAGCTTCCGAGTCATGAATGGTGAGGAAGTCTCAGGCGAAACGCTCAGCCCGCCCTAAAAACTGGCTTCGGAGTGCGACAGGGAGAAATTATTCATGAGGAAATGGAAAGGAGGAGGAGGAGGAGGAGGAGGAGGAGGAGGAGGAGGAGGAGGAGGAGGATGAGGAGGAGGAGGAGGAAGACGAGGAGGAGGAGAGGATAATGGAGGAGGAAGAGGAGAATGAGAGGATGAGAGGATGATGATGTTGATTGATGATGATGATGATGATGATGATGATGATGATGATGATGATGATATGATGATGATGATGGTGATGGTGATGGTGATGGTGATGATGATTGATTGATGATGATGAATGATTATGCGATGCTGATGCTGATGCGATGATGATGATGATGATGATGTGATGATGATGATGATGATGATGATGATTGAGGATAGGAGGAGGAGGAGGAGGAGGAGGAGGAGGGGAGGAGGAGGAGGAGGAGGAGGAGGGAGGAGGGAGGAACCTAGACATGCTCGCGTTGTTCAAAAGAAATCAGGACGGGAAGTTTTTCGCCGTTTTCGGCCTCTGGATTTCGCCGTTTTCGGCCTCTGGAGGCCCTGGCCAGGCCCTGGGGCTGTCAAACAACGATTCCGGATAAGCCATCGGTCCCAGGCTGACTCAGGGAAAGGGCAGGGACTCCCAGGGACAGCGCAGCGAACAAAAGCCAGGACGTCGCAGATGGAGGAAAGGAGGAATGGCAACCGGGGGGGGTGAAAGAGGGAAGAGGAGGTTCGGCGCCCATAAGGGGAGGAGTTAAGGGGAGAGAGGAGGAACACCAGGGCGGGGTACTTATCCGAGGAGAGCTTTTGCTCTCCGCCCGAGGCTGCGATCCACCCCGGGCGGGCCCTGCCGGCAGGGCGCCGGGCCCCCCCCAACGTCACCCGAGATCTTTCTCGGGCTGGGCGTCGCGCCGTGCACGCGCCTCCGCCCTGGCCTCCAGGGCTTGAGCAACGAAGCGCTCAGCTTCGCTGCGCTCAGCGAAGCCACGTGCACGGAGAAGCACCGCCGAGTCCACTCGCGGCGGCGGGCCCTGCTGCAGGAAGGGGGTCCTTCCCCTCGAGGCTGGCTCGCCAGCGGCGTCCTCCCCGAGGTGGCCCGCCCATCGGGCCCGAGGCGACCACGTCGGAGGGCGACCATCCCCCAGGGCCACCTCGGGGCGAGTCGGGCGTGAGGCAGAACAGCACCGAGAGGTATAACTGCGGCCTGACTTCCATTGCCTTGTTAGCCAGTGCATCGTGCAACGCGTTGCCCTCGCGTTCAGCCCCGTTCCCCCTCTAGCGGTCGCAGTCGGACGACATGTGTTGCGTGCATCACTGCGCTCGTCTTTCATGCGAGGATCGCTTCCCGTGCGTAGCATGCCGCGCAGGGCCTTTTGGAAGTTGTGCGACTCGCTTTGCGGTCGTTCCGCGCGGTGCAGTCGTGGGAAAGCACTCCTGGATGTTGCACTGGCGCCGGGGGGCTGCCGCGCTTGGCTGTTTTTGCGTGTGTCGATTGCCGTCTGACCAGAATCAGCTTCAACAAAGAGCTCCTTCCTGCCTCCTTCTTCTTCCTCGATCTTCTTCTGCCTCTTCCTATCTGCGTTTTCTCTCCCCGGCCCCCCTTGCCCGAGCGTTCGAAGTTCGAGGATCGATGTTTGAGGGGTTTTGGCCTTTGGGGGCCCTCGTCGTCACCGCTCCTGGGCGCAGCTCGAACAGCTGGTGCGTTTGGTCCGCGGGAGGGTTCCAGGGACTTTTATAGATGGTGAGGAAAATGGCTAGTCAGGTGGGCAACTTTTTGCTTTGGTATGAAGGCTCATGCGTGATATCTCGCAGAAAAGCACATGCCGATCTGAAACGACAGATGGTTTTCATCGCTTCGGCTTACGGACGGGCCCGGAGGCTCGGCGGAGGAGTCTTCGGGGCGCCTGGGGCTTGGGGTAGGGGGGTTTCATCGAGGCGCCCAGGGGCCTTGCGGGTCTTCTTGGGGCTCTTTTGCGCCGTCTGGGGGGATTTTCGTGGTCCGTCCAGAGGACATCTTGGACCGTCTTCAAGGTCGCCCAGGGCCGTCTTGGAGGCATCTTGGGCCATCTTGCCTTCGAAGGCGCGGACCCATAACTTGTAACAAGGGATCGTGGCCTCGGGAGCGCGGCTCCCTTGCTTCCTAAGAGGAGCAGGGCCGTCGGGAGGGGGGGTCGACTGCGGCGGCATGCTGCTCAGGGGCGAGGGGTTGTGGGAATCGTGCAGAAACCGTACTAGACAGTGGACTGGCATTTCATCGCGCCGGTGCGGCGCAAACGCGGCGGCGGATATGGGGTGGACACAACGTGTCGCACGCGCGGGGTAGCTCTGGAGATCGCCAGCTTTCTGCTCAAGAGTAGTCGAAACGCTTGGAGAGTTTCGGCCAACGCCTTCCCGAGCCTTTCGGTTTGTAATTGTATTTTTTGCAGTCAGATTTGTTACAGGTATACGTCGGATAATTGGTGTCCGTAGGGTGCCTCGAGCTCCTCAATCGGTTTCTCGCGGTCAAGGCCTTGCCCCCCGAGAGGCGTTCAACACCGAGGCGCAAACCTTGAGTCCACGCCTGCCTGGAAATGCAGCGTATTGCCCGCACGAGCGACACAAAAGCACAGGTTTCGGTTTGCCATCTTCCGCTTGCGCTTCTAGCAACTGGTGGTAGAAACCGCCAGAAGGTGCCGAAAGTCTCTTCGTTGTCATCCTCCTGTTCCTCGCTGTCCTCCCCCTCCTTTCCCGTTCCCCTCCCCTCGTCGTCCTCCTCGTCGTCGTCGTCGTCGTCCTCCTCCTCCTCCTCCTCGTTCTCCACGTCCTTCCCGTCATCTTCCTGTCGTCGTCGTCGTCTTCCTCTTCCTCCCCGTTCTCCTGCTCCTCCTCCTCCTCCTCCTCCTTCTCCTCGTCCTTCTCCTCCTCCTCCTCCTCCTGCTCCTCCTCCTCCTCCTCTGTCCTCGTCCTTGTCCTCCTCCTCCTCCTCCTCCTCCTCCTCCTCCTCCTCTCCCTTCTCCTCTTCCTCCTTCTCCTCCTCCTCCTCCTTCTCCTCCTCCTCCCTCCTCGTCCTCCTCCTCCTCCTCCTCCTCTTCACTCCCTCCCCTCCTCCTCCCTCCTCCTCCTTCCTTTTTCCTCCTCCCGTCTTCCTCCTCCTCCTCCTCCTCCTCCTCGCTCCCTCTTCCTTCCTCTCCTCCTCCCCTTCTCCTCTCCTCTTCCTTCTCCTCCTCCTCCTCCTTTTCCTTCTCCCCTTCCTCCTCCTCTTTCTCCTCCTCCTCCTCCTCTTCCTCCTGCTCCTTCTCCTTGTCTTCCTCCTCCTCCTCCTCCTCCTCCTTCTCCTCTTCCTCCTCCTCCTCATCCTCGTTTTCCTCCTCATCGTTCTCCTCGTCCTCCTCTTCCTCCTCCTTCTCCTCCTTCTCCTCCTGCTCCTCCTCCTCCTCCTCCTTGCCCCCCCCGCTTCCAGGAGGCCGCGGAGCGGGAGCGGCGGCGGAGGGAGGCCCGGGAAAGCGGCACCGAGGCGCGGAGTGTGCTGGGGGCTGTCGTCGTCGTCGTCGTCGTCGTCGTCGTCGTCGTCGTCGTCGTCGTCGTCGTCGCGCTGCTGCCGATGCCGCTGCTGCTGCTGGCCTCCTTTGCCCTCGCTCGCCCCGCGGGGCCTGAACGGCCTGGGCCCTCTCCGCCAGGAGCGGGCACGCCTGGCGCGTCAGCAGCCCCTCCTGCAAGCAACTTGGGGCGGCGGAGCGAAGACGCCAGCGGTCGTTGTGGAAACCCTGGGGAGAACACGCCGGAGAAGAGAGGGAGGGAGGGATGGGGGGAGTCGGCTACACGTGAGAGTGACCCCTCGCCGGGGTGACCTCTGGTGCGGGCCCACTGGGGCCCCTCGATCGCCGAGCGCGATGCGGTAATGGCGTCTTGCGCGCTTGGGTTTGGCCCCCCCCCCCCCCCCCATCCCCCGCCCCCGCCCCCCCGGCTCCCCGAAAGCCGCGCACCAAAGGTCACTCTTGCCTGGGGGCACTCTCGCGTGTGTCCGAGGGCGGGCAGGGCCGCGCGGGCGCAGCAACGCGCAGCGGGGGGGGGGCCGCAGCACGCCAGGCGATGCAGCGACGCAGCGACCCCGCCGCCCACGGGAGGCATCCCGCGAGGGACCGCGATGCCTGCGGCGAGGGGGCTCGATGGGGGGCGGTGGCGCTCGAGGGTCAGGGTGCCTCCCCTCTGCTCGATGTGCAGCCCGCCTCCGGCGCAGCGCGGGGGTTCTGGAAGCAAGCGCCCCCTCCCCGGGCAAACCCGTCATCCACAATCGTCGGATCCGCCTGCAGTGGCCCGGGGGGTGGTGTCCCAAGGGTCGGAGGGGGATGAGGCTGTTTCGCCCAGGAGCACAACTGTTTTTCCTCACTGTATCTGCCCTGGATGCGCATCGATTTGATTTGACTTGCATGCTATGCATTCCAACGCGCTGCGGGATGATCTCTTCCCTTCTTCTGCCCCGCGACGTACGAAGGATTGCACAAAAAAAACACCCTTTTGCAATCCTTCGTACAGGTTTTTTTGCAATCTTAGTTTTTTTTTTTTTTGTTGCAATCCTAGGTTTTTTCGCAATCCTTTGTTCTCAGCGCAACTATCGGACCCCAGTGCACGACGTGACGAGGATGAGGACGGCGGCCCGGGCTTCTGCGGCCAGTCCCAATGGTGCTGCCGTCTGCCAGTCTGCCTCTAGATCGCCCCGTGGTCGACAACGCTCGCGGACAGCAGGGGCAACGGCAAAGAGGGGTGGGGGACTGGCCCTGGGCGGGCCGGGGGGCATCGGCCCCCAGTCGCCATTCCTCGCCAATCGAGGCCCACGCGCTCCTCAGCCTGCCCAGGAATGTGCGGTCCTCGCAGCAGGGGTTTATCGCGGATCTATTTATCGGCGAGGTATCGCCGATTCCAAGGAGAGCAATTCCCCCCCCCCCCCCCTGGGCCAGTCCCGCCCTGTCGTTCCCCCTCGGAGGAGGGACGAATGGAGGACGGAGGAGGCACGCGGGGAGAAGGGGAACAAAAAAACAACACTTTCTGTACCATCGGCGACGGCCCAACCGAAGGAGGACGGGGACGCATCGTGCCGACCCGTGCTGGGCAAGTAAAACTGCTGTTTTGGCTAGGGGGGACCTTTTTGGCTTGGCAGGTCTGAGATTCCCTGGAGGTGTACCCGAGGACCCCTCTGGAGCCCGCCTAGCCCTGACCCTCTCTTACCAGTACCTCGCCTACTTCCCCCTCTGAGTGCACCTGCCTCTGCCCTCTCGCCCGCTGCTCGCTGCCCGCTGCCCGTCTCGGCCCGCAAGGCCGGCCTTTAGAGCTTGTTGTACTGGGCGCCTGGCGCCCCCGCAGATAGCTCGTGGCCCGCGCGGGGCCGTGGATGAGATAAACAGGTTTATCATCAGCATCTACCATACGCTTTCAGACTGGTATTGCGGAGCGCGTGGTTCCGAAATTGTGGACGTGGCCGAACGTTCACCAGGACCAACGTAGAGCCCAAGAATAGCAAGAGCAGCGAGATGAACGATCAAGGAGCTGGACGATCGTACTACCGTGATGATGAGATAGTTGTGGATAGAGATGGGCTGCCTCACTACACCGGCCATAATCCTGACTTGCTCAAGGAGTATAAGAAGAGAGTCACCCTGGCGCTGGCGCGATTGGAAGGTAGTGGAGATGACGAAGAAGCAATCGCGCAAAGCCTCGAGAAGAAGAAACGCAGATTCAGGGTAAAGTTGCTCGACGGACTACATGGACGAGCATGGCGACGAGCAGAGCACCTCGCACAGGAGACCGCAGAAGTACGTGCGGACGGCGGTGAGAGACGGATCTTCGAGGCGCTGGCGACGCTCGACAAGGAGGCCATCGTCAAGAAGGGCATGGCGTTCGATAATTTCTTCAAGCGGAGTTTCCGGAAGCGAGGCACTGATATGGGCGAGTACCTCTCGAACAAAGAGAAGCTGTGGGAGGACTTGCAGGAGCGCGACGAGAACACCACGCTTTCGGACGATTTGATGGCATACTTTCTGCTGGACGGCGCGAACCTCACGGACGAGCAGAAGCGCAACATCGTTCTCAACAGCAACTCGGAGTACAACCTGGAGATGTTCCAGCATACGTTGAGGGTCAACTTCCACGACCTGCACGAGAAGGAGAGACGGAGCGCGCCGGCCAACACACACAAGCAGAAGTGGCAGAACCGGCGCGGAGGCAAGGCGAATCAGGTCGAGGACAACAACAGCGGCGACGAGGACGACATTACGGATGAGGAGTTCGAAGAGGGCGCCAACGCGGCAGATGACGACCATGAGTTTGCGAGCGACGCCGGAGCCAGCAACGACGACGACGTGTTCGAGGCCTACAGCGCCTACGACGCGGCAAGGAAGAAGCTGAAGGACACGCAGAAGCAGCGCGGATTCTTCAAGGGCGAGGTGACCTTCGAGGAGCGTCAGGAGCAGATCATGGAGGAAAAGAAGCGCACGCGCTGCGGAGCGTGCGGTCGCATCGGACACTGGGCAGGAGATGCCGTGTGCCCGAAGACAGGTAAGCAAGGCGACAAGAAGTTCGGTGGAGGACGAGGCGGAGGCCGCGGGAGCGGCAAGCCCAAGGCTAAGCCTGGGCGCGGAGGCAAGTCGTACTTCACGCTCGATGGCACCACAGACGATGATGAACTGATGGAAGAGGCGACCTCCTTCATGGCGCGCGGCGACGACGTCTCGCGCGACCCCGACGGGACGGTCGAGGGGCAGGACTCGTTCTACACGGACTCGGAGGAGGAGATAGACAACGAGCGCGAGGACGACAGCCACCACAGCAGGGACTACGACAAGGACAGGAAGAAGTCGGCAGGAGCGGCAAGCAGTGGAGAGGCGGCCCCAAGGCCGTCGGCAGCACCGAAGGACATCCCGACCACGCCAGATTTCAGGGCCTGGAAGCAGTACGAGCTCAAGAGTCACCTCAGCGAGCTCGGGCTCCAGACCAACGGCAAGAAGGAGATCCTGATCGAGAGGCTCGAGGGGCACTACTCGGGCAAGGCGCAGGTCAAGAAGGGGTGCAGTGTTTCGAGGACCGCAGCAGCGTTCTCGGACGGGACTTCGACGAGAGCACCGGGCGAGAACATCAAGTGCGCGGACTGCGGCAAGTACGGACATCATGGAGGAGACAAGCTTTGCCCGCTCTACGCCGAGATGAAGGCCTACCAGCAGGCGAAGCAGCGCCAGGATCTGGAGAAGGTCGCAGAGGTCCCGCTGACCAAGCCGAACATCTCGAAGCAGCAGACGGAGATTGGCGCCAAGTCACTGGGCGCAAGGCCAAAGGCAGCAGCTACGTCATCAAGAGCGTCCACATCCTGGGAGTTTGTGAACGACGACAACACGTTCATCGAGCAGCTGACCTGTCCGAAGTGCCGCCGCCAGGGCATGCAAGTGAAGAGCAACAACCTGGACGGCAACAAGTTCTACGGATGCCTGAACTTCAACACCATCATGCGGTGCAAGGGCACGATCAACTGGACGACTGGTCAGCAGATGCTACGCGACGGCGGTCCTTCGGGCCGTTCGTTTCGACGCTAAGCAAGGGCAAGACCGTGGAGGGGGCTCGACGTCCCTCAGTCAAGGACGCATAAGCCGTCTTGAGGAGCCTCTTAGGTCAAGGACGTGGGCAGCCATTTTGGCATCGCCCGACGAGCTCGCCGCCGTGCAGCTCGACCCGCAGAGCCTCGCCCCGTTCAATGCCAGGGGCCAGGTTAGCGGTAGCAGGCTGGGACACTCACAGTTCGCCTTCGCCGTGGGGCGCACTGACTGCAACACAATTAATTACGACGTGGTGGCCCTCGTGGACACCGCCTGTACCCTTTGTATGCACAGCAAGAGCTGGAGGGAGAGGTTTGAGAAGCACTTACCCCCCGACCTTACCTGCAGGAGGACGGACATCCAGCGGAAGTTCACCTTCGCGAACGGCTCCAAGCAGCAGGGTGACGTCTACGTGATCCCGATTGGCATTGGAGGATTCAGAGGAGAGGCGCATTCGACCGAGATCCCGACAGGGACGACTCCACTGTTGATCTCCATACCTGCCCTGGACATGCTAGACGGCCACATTCACATGAAGTCAAAGAAATTGGAGCTTTCGGCATTGGGAATCACAGTACCTCTGATCAAGATGAAGAATACGACACACCTGGGTATCGATGTATCGCAGTTTGGAGATGACCAGGATTCGGTACTACAGCGCATGGAGCTCAAGTCATCCCGGGGCGACGCGATCGTGCACCTCGCGACGTGCATGGACGTGGTCAGGGGCGGCTATGCCTATCTGGAGAATGACGATTGCGACGATGAGGAGACTTGCGACACTGTCAAGATAGATGCAATCCGTCGTCAGGACGCGAGCTCGAACGACGGGACTGGCCAGAAGTTGGAGATATCCCTGGCAGCGAGAGGTGTGCGCAAGTCAGATACGAGAGGCGAGCTCACCAATCGAAGAGCACAGGAGTTGTCAACTACAGCTTCAAGGATAGCGGCTGAGGAGAAGCGGACTTGGGCTACGCTCAAGAAGGAGTACACGCTCGCAGAGAGGATGGCCACATCAGGGTTCAAGAAGACGATGATCTTCGAGCCCTGGGGCGGCAGCTTTATCGTTACACGAGTGGCATCGGGAGTTTTTGGTTGGACGAACTCGCAACCGTTGGATAAGCTAGACGACTACGACCTGATGACCAAGGAAGGCGAGGACCTGCTCTTCGAGATCCTCGACGAGCACGATCCGTACCTCACGATCACCGCCTTCGACTGCCGCATATGGTCAGTTATGACGAACATGAGCCCGACGGTGGATTGGGAGACTCTGCGAAGGACTTACGGAGTTCGAGTGCTCAAGTTGGTGAAGCGCATCTGCTTACACCGTTACGAAAGGCAACGATATTTTCTAGCAGAACAGCCATGGTCAGCAGCTTCCTGGAAGTACAAGAACATCTTGGCCGATATCTACGGGCTGCCGAATGTCTGGTTCGCCTGTGGAGCTCAGTGTGGTTTCGGCAAGAAGGACATCGACAGCGGCAAGCCCATCCAGAAGCTGACCGGCTACCTCACGAACAGCCAGTGCGTTCTCAACAAGCTGGCTATCCCCTGTAAGTGCAAGACTGCTCACGAGATGGTGGAGGGCAACAACTCCGCCGGGAAGAGAGCAGCTCAGGCAGCGGCCTACCCTCCGAGGATGGCGACGGCGATCTGCGAAGGAGTGAAGCAGCAGATGGAGATCGACAGCGCCGCCGCACTCGCCAACGGGCACATGGAGTCGAGCTTTCCTGTGGACGATGGGGTGGTCACCGAGCCGCCTTCAAAGAAGGCTCGACGAGGAGCAAAGCTACTCGGAGGGACAGGCGGACTCAGACGGAGAGTTACACGCAAGGGCGGCTGGCTCAGCATGGCCAAGGAGAAAGTCGACAAGGTGATGGAGATTTTCAGTAGTTTCGTCGGCTTCCTCACGCCCCTCACCTTGCTGTGGCCTTCGGTGGACAAGAGGGCCGCCGAGATTGCCAAGCTTGAGGAGGCGTCCGCCAGCGTGAAGCTGATTATGGTACGACGGAATCCACGTTCTCTGCTCGCAGCGGTGCCTCACTTGCATGCTTCTCAGGCACCTCTGCGTACTGCCTACGCTCGGTCCGAGCGTGGCGTGTGGTCCGAGCTCGGCTGGGAGGATTGGACCAACTTGTCACCGCAGCAGCGGGTGATGAAGATCGCCGGGGCCGACCTACTCATCATGGTGTACGGCGCGCAGATCGGCGAGGCAGAGGACGGCGAGCAAGATAAGGAGACTATGAGGAAGCAACGATGGGATCAGCTACCACGGGACCTGAAGGTGGCGATCCGACGCTTGCACGAGAACCTGGGTCACGCGCCGAAGATCGAGATGCTCAGGGCCTTGAGGATTTCGAGAGCCTCGGAGGCCGCGATCAAGGCGTGCAGGCTTTTCTCCTGCGAGCACTGTGAACGCACGAGGCGACCGCTGCTGGCAAAGCCGAGCAAGTTGCCGAGCGTCGACGAGTTCAACGTTGTCGTGGGCTTCGACACCTTCGCCGAGAAGGACGCAGACCAAGCAGAGTGGCAGTTTCTGAATATCGTGTGCTTGGGATGCTCGTTTCAGGTGGTTGCTTTACTCGGCGAAGTTCACAAGATGACGGGCTCGACCACGGTGCTGGAGACTTACGAGCTGTGCTGGGCATCTTGGGCTGGTGAGCCTGAGGTTGGAGTCATCGTCGACAGGGCCAAGGGCTTCCTGGGTAGTTTTTCTGAGCATATGTCGAGTCGTGGGTGCAGATTCGATTCGGCCGCCAAGGCGGCAGCATGGCATATCGCCAAGGTCGAGCGTCATGGAGATCTCTGGCAAGCCATGTGGAGGAGAGTCGTCTGGGCGAAGCAGGTCGCTGGACGCGAGGACGTCCTGAAGGCCGTGATGGAGATCAACCAGGCGAAGAACTCGCTGAGCAGGAGGTCTGGATTCTCACCGGCGCAGTGGGTGCTGGGAAGAGATATTCGCCTCCCGGCGGACCTCGTGGACGACGGCGAGGTTGAGAGGATCGGTGCCATTGCGGCATCGGCTACCCCGACATCGAAGTTTGCCAGGAAGTGCGCGCTGCGACAGGCGGCGCGGGAGGCCCACGCGAAGATCGCGAACGAGGGCGCGATCAAGAGGGCTGAGCTTCGACAAGTTCGGCCAGAACGCGGACCTTTCAACGTGGGCGACTGGGTTTTCTACTACGACCAGAAGGAGCAGGGCAAGCGGCCCGAGAGCGTTATCAACTGGAGAGGAGTCGCACGCGTGATAGGTCACGAGGGCAAGCACACGATCTGGATCGTGCACCGCGGGATCACGATCGCCTGCGCTCCTGAGCACCTTGCCAGGGCGTCCGACGAGGAGGTCCGAGCCTGGCTGGTGACGGCGCAGGAGGCAGACTTGATAGACACCACCGGGACGGCTGGAGGCAGTGGATTTATCGATCTACGACGACGGCCTTTTCCCCCAGAGTTTCGGGAAGATGGAGGACCAGTTCGACCAGAACCAGCGGCGGCTCAGCCACCGCCAGAGGCACCGCCCCCAGAGGTGCCGCAGCCGGCAGAGCGTGAAGCACCTGCCGAGCCACTGGTCCAAGAAGAGGAGCCGCCCACGGAGGAGGTAACGGAGGACCCCTACCAGGAGGAACCCCCGATGATGCAGCAGGGACCACCGCCGCCAGTCGAGCCACGAGGAGCGACACAAGCGGAGGACCCGATGGAGGACGCGGTGAAGGACTTTGTCAACGAGGCTGTACGATCCAACCAAGTACCGATGGGCGACGAGTGGGATCCTGATCTTGATGATTTCCATACTCCTGCAGCATCGTTCCCGCCTCGCCCGGCGGAAGGATCTGCCAGTAGAGATAAGGAGAGTCGGCCAGCGGAGGAAGCTGCAGAGCGGGAGGCGAAGAGACAGAAGTTGCTGGATGACGTCCCCGAGTCGATCAAGACGGACGACGCCTTTCAGGTCTACGAGGATATGGACTCGATGATCGACGAGGCCTACCTGGCATATGACGTCAACCAGTCCTTCTACGCCGAGCACGAGGTCAGCAAGGAGGTTTTCGTCTTTGGCGTCGAGCGTAACGAGTTCGAGTACTCCTATGAGGCTGGCTCGACAGTGGCGAAGAAGGGGAGAAAAGAGTTACACTTGAAGGAGCTCGACGAGGCAAAGCGACAGCTATTTATCGGACCTGGAGGTTCGGATGAGAAGGAGTGGAAGGCCTGGCAAGATCTGGATGCTTGCGACACGCTGAGCCTCGGCGAGAGTGAGCAGATCTGGGAGACCAAGCGCGACCTGATCATACCGGCCAAGTGGGTGAGAACCAACAAGAGTGAGGGCGTTCTGGACGCTGAGTTCGAGGCGAAGTCGAGGATGGTGGTCCAGGGCTTCAAGGACAAGAGCCTCGGCGAGTATCGGAGAGATGCGCCAACAGCATCGAAGTTGGCGGAGGCAATGGTGCTGCTCGTGATCGCCAGTATGGGTATGGTGATGAGCTGCGGAGACATCAAGAACGCCTATTTCTCAGGTCGAGGTATAGGACGCGAGATCTACATCAGCCAGCCGCGTGGAGGTTTAAAGGGACTACATCCGAGACAACTGTTGAGGGCCAAGAAGGCGATATATGGGTTTGCTGAGGCTGCTCGTTTATTTTGGTTGGCTTTCTGCGAGGTATTGGAGAAGGACGGATGGGTTCAGTCTGTTTTGGAACCAGCTTTATTTTACTTACGCGACAGAGCAGGCGCTCTGATTGGTATTCTATGCACTCACGTGGATGATTTGCTGGCTGGAGTTTTAAAGAAATACGAGGATACGGCCTTCAGATGCACGAGACAGAAGCTGAATTTCTCGAAATGGCTCAAAGAGGATTTTGTTTTCAGAGGACGTGAGATACAACGTTTACCGAACGGCGATGTTGGAGTAACGATGAAGGGCTACTCGCTGAACATGAAGACGGTTCCGATCCCTCGAGAACGGAAGAAGGAGCTGACGAGCCCGCTGACCGACGACGAAGTGACACGGCTACGGAAGGCTACGGGAGAGATATCTTGGTTGTCGAGGCAGCTTCGAGCAGATCTAGCCTTTCAAGCGGGACAAGCTCAACGAGCCATGGTAGCGCCGTGCATCGCCGACCTGGTGAAGGTCAACAGGGCCATCAACGACGGCAAGAGGGGCGCCGACTACATGCAGAAGTTTCCGAAAGGTATCGACCTCAGTCGAGCTACGGTCTTGATTGAATGTGATTCAGGACACGCGAACGGCAACCCCGAGAGTGACGAGATCGCGAGATACAAGAGCATCGGTGGTCATTTTCTCTTCATAGTGGACCACGACGTGTTGTCGGGGAAGCTGGTGACCGCAGCTATGATGGATTACAGTTCTAAGTCGACACAGAGAGTTTGCCGGAGCACACTTGCAGCTGAAGCCTCACATCTTGCAGATTCACTGGAGGCTGGTGAATGGCTGTGTGTTTTACTTGAGGAGGTGTTCAATCCGAAGATCGATTTGAAGGATTGGCAGAAGATCGTGGCGAGAAGAAGCAGAGTCTTCTTGACTGATGCCAAGTCGGTGCATGATTATTTGACGAAAGAAGGATCAGGCCTTAGCCGAGACAAGCGGATGGCAATAGAATGAGCGTTACTGAAGGAGGCTTTGAGGCAACCGAACACGACACTACGTTGGGTGGATGGACTACAGAATCTGGCGGATATTCTTACGAAAGAGGGAGTTGATCTGGACTATTTCCGACATTACTTGAGGACGAATCAGATCACGATCCAGCAGGATCAGGCTGCAGTGAAGATAAAGGAGAAGAAGAGATCACAGAGGGCCGCACGGAAGTCAGTTGCTAAACCCGATCGAGCTGAAGCTGATCGACTACGACGTGAACGTTCGGCCGCAGGAGTTCGAGAAGAAGACTTGCAGGATGACTGAGATGGTCAGAGCTACAAAAGAAAAATAATGAGTCTGAGATTCCCTGGAGGTGTACCCGAGGACCCCTCTGGAGCCCGCCTAGCCCTGACCCTCTCTTACCAGTACCTCGCCTACTTCCCCCTCTGAGTGCACCTGCCTCTGCCCTCTCGCCCGCTGCTCGCTGCCCGCTGCCCGTCTCGGCCCGCAAGGCCGGCCTTTAGAGCTTGTTGTACTGGGCGCCTGGCGCCCCCGCAGATAGCTCGTGGCCCGCGCGGGGCCGTGGATGAGATAAACAGGTTTATCATCAGCATCTACCATACGCTTTCAGAGCAGGCTTTGAGGTGGATGCAGCGACCCACTTCTAAGCTGGGTTCGGCTGGATAGAACCCACCTTAGCATCCACTTGCATCCCCCTCTCCTCCTAGCAACCTTCTCGGCGATCCAAGCATGCAAGTAAACGTGCCGAGCCTGAGGACAGACGCTCTCCAAGCAGCGGCCCGGGATATGATCGTTTTCTTATTCATTGTTTTGCCGACCTTCAGGGCAGGCTTTGAGGTGGTTTTGGGGTCGGCCCGGTTATGCCGGCAGCGCCGTCGCCGTGGGAGGCCATTGCCGTGAAGGAGTGTCCCCCGGAGTACTTCGCGGGCCTGCACGCCCTCTTCTGGCTGCAGGGCCAGGATTCACGGAGGAGGGGGAGGAGCGGAGAGGAGGGGCAGAGAGGAGGGGCAGGATGGGGGATGATGAGGAGGAGGAGGAGGAGGACGAAGGAGGAGGATGATGATGATGAGGAGGAGGAGGAGGAAGAGGAGAAAGAGGACGAGGAAGAATAAGAACAGCGATCAAACCAATGATAATCATAGTACTAATACGACTATGAATAATAATACGAATCGAAATAACAATACGAATAGTAATACTCATACACTATTATAGATACGAAGAATAATCCTACTATTCAGAATCAAGGTGGTAGTAATAAGCACACGAGTAACATTAGTAAGAATAACAAGTCAAACAATAACAATACTTGTTCTAAGTGTAATAATACGAAATCTGATACTAAGAGGAGGAGGAGGAGGAGGAGGAGGAGGAGGAGGAGGA
>CAUYUJ010002168.1:0-37107 GCA_963575745.1 Prorocentrum cordatum
GGATGAGGATGAGGAGGAGGAGGAGGAGGAGGAGGAGGAGGAGGAGGAGGGGAGGAGGAGGAAAAGGCGGGATAAGCAATTGCCAATATATGAATTCTTGACGCTTCGCGTATCCCCACCAGTGGATGCGACAAGGTCCAATTCACTCATGTTGGTGGTCTCGTCCCTGGGGTGCCCGCACGCATGCACAGTTAGCTTCCTGGCAGCCCGGGCAGCTCTTGCAGCCTCCGCCCTCGGCGCAGCCCCGCTTCCCCCAGCGGTAGCAGCCTCTGCCTTCGGCGCAGCCCAGCTTCCCCCGGCGGTAGGGTTAGCTGTTGCCTGCGCGCGCAAGGCAATTTGTTCTGCTCGCGGCCCGAGCCAACCTGTGACGCCGCCGGCGCCTTCGCCTGCGGTCGCGACAAAAAACTCCCCACCAGCCCACCTCTCTTGCCCCTGCACTCACAGCTTACGCCCACTGCGACTGTCAGTCGCTTCCTTCCGACTCCCCTGCCCCCCCACTCACAGCTTACGTCCTCTGCGACTGTCAGTCGCTCCCCTCCGACTCTCATACCCTGCATTGCGACTGTCAGTCGCTCTCCCCCCCCAGCCGCGGCCACGCATTGCGGCCGCCCCGGCCTCGTGCCAGATACCGCCCCACGGGCGCCCTTTGGGGGTGCCCGCCCTCCCCTGGCCCCCCGAGATCGTTCTCGCTCGGGCCAGTCGCGGCGCTGTGTCCTCGGCGCCGGGTCGCCCTCCCCTGCGCCCGCCCCCGCGCCGCTGCGGGGCCCCTCGGCCCCCCCCGTCGTCTCTTGCTCGAGACCGCCGGGCCGGCTGGGGCTTGGTTGCTGGAGCTGCGCGCGCCGCCTCCGCCTGCCGCGCTGATCCTCGTCGCAGCCGCCGCGGACCATGCCACGCAACTGCCAGCACGACTCCGCTGCCGCTGGCCCCCCCCTGGGTGACGACGATGGTCGGGATCGTCGCAGTCGGTGCTCGGCGGCACTGCTATGGCGCGCGAGGCCGCAGGGAAACCCCCTCGGCCCGTCGCGCTCTGGCCAACGTCCTCGGTGAGTCCCTTCGCTCTCTGTAGATAGGCTCTGCAGATGGGGCACCCCCGCATTGCGTCGGCCTCTCACGGTTTCCCCCCCACCGCCCCAGCCTTGCGCATGAGGTCGCTGGGAAATCGCCCCGACCTTGGACGCTGGGCTGCAGGTTTCCTCTCTCCGCGGCCATCCTGGGCGCCCATGGGGCTGGCCTGCTAGCCCCATCCAGTTTGGGGTGCCCCTGGGCTCTTGGGCCTGCGACTCGCCTGAGTTCGCTGCCTCAGCCCGCTCGGGGTTGACAGACGCTTGGTCCTCCCCCACGTCGCCTTCCCCAGGGTCGGCTTGTACCCCTGGCTGTGGCGCCGCCGCCTTCAGCACAGGGCGTGGCCTTTCCCGCTGGCTCGTCGCCTTCGCTGCTCCTGTGTTGCCCTGGCGATGCCGCTCCTGTTTCCCCGCCGTGGTGGCGCCTCCGCCGCCGGCACGCTCCCGCTCTTGGAGATCCGGAACCCCTCCGTTGAGCGCCTGCACGCCCGTTCGTCGTCTTCGGCTGCGTCACGCTGGTCTTCGAGTTCGTCGGCTTCTTGCTCATCGCCATTTTGGCGCTGCACGTCGGCCTGGGGCCCTTCCTGGCCCTCCGCGTTTTCGCAGCCGCAGCGAAGTTCGCTCCTGTGCGCTTGGTGCGTAATTTGGGCCGTTGCATTGTTGCTTCGTTCTGACGGCGCGCGGCTGTCCCGCTCGCGCTCGCGATCGAAATATATCCCCACCGGCGCATACAGAAACGGGGCGTCTCGGGGTCCTCCTGGCGGTCTTGTGAGCCTCTTGGGTCGTCATGTATGCCGCTGGGAGCCTCTTGGGTGCCTCTTTGGGGGGCCGCTTATGGGCTTATTGGGGGCCTCTTGGGAGCCTCTTGGAGATGTCTTGGGGGCCTCAGAATTTCTCTTGGAGCCGTCTTGGAAGAGCTCGAACCAAAAAGGGGGGGTCCTTAGTCTGCCTCTCCCTCCGAAGCCCTTCAAATCGCTTTTTGGGCCCCTCCTGGATCGCTCTGGGGGCGCTCTTGGGCTCTCTTGGGGCCGTCTGGGGTCTCCCTTGGGCCTCTCTTGGGGCCCTCTTGGGCTCTCTTGGCGCCACCTTGAGGCCTTGGACGGCCATCGAAATCAAACAGGCGAGGAGGTACAATCCATTGATTTACCTTCGGTTTTTGTCAGATGTTGGCCTCTCGGGGGCCTCCGTGGGAGGCTCCGAGACAACTTGGAGCCGTCATCTCTTGGAGTATATTGGAGACCATATTGAGCCAACGTGGGCTATCTTGAGCCATCTTGGAGGCAATCTTGGGCTCTCTGAGGCGCCATTGGAGCCATCTTGGGCCCCACAGGACCCTCTGGCACCTCGCGAAGTCCTCCGCCCAGGTCCAGGGGAGGCGGTAGGGGGTGATGCGAGGGTAGCGGGGGCCCCTGAGAAGGCAGAGGGTTTTCTTGGAAACCCTCCCAGCTTCTATCAGGCGATCGCGAACATGGATTGAGGGGGCGTGGGTTAGCGACAGGTCCCGCTTCCAGGGGTAATCGCGGATTCCCGCCGCCGAGCGAGGCGGCACCAACCACATTTTGGGGAGGGCGCCTCCCCCGATCCATGGATTTGGGGACCGCGCGCCAAATCCATGGATCGCTAATCCTTGCTTGCGCGCCTCCGGTTCTAATGGGGGCTTCTCAGCCCCCCCCCCCCCAGGCCCTCCCAAGCAGGCGCTCGCCTGCTGATAGGAACGCCCTCCGTTTCCTCCACCTCCCCCTGTTAGGGTGCTCCGCTCTCGCTGCAGTAGGCACATCAAATAAAACAACACCGGCCTTCCAGCAGGTGTCCCGCGTAAGTTTCTCATCACCCGAGGGCCCTTTGGGCCCACAGAAGTTCTGTGGCACCTGGGGGCCCTCGGGGCTCGACGAAACATTTGTCCCACTTGCCCCCGATCCGCATCATACCAGGATTTCTCATAGCATGATGCCCCTGCAAACAGACGCGCCCGCCAGCTCGTCCGCGGTATCCGCACCGTGAAGCTGCAGGCGCTGGAGAGCCTCTGGCTGGAGCGCCTGCAGAGGGCCCGGGACGACGAGATGCACGCTTTGGTGACCGTGAGGAGATTGGGATCTTCGTCTTCCTTCTCGCCTTCCCTCCCTCCATTCCCCCCTTCCATCCTTCCCTCCATACCTCCTCCTCCTCCTTCCCTCCTCCCCCCTCCTCCCCCTCCTCCTCTCCTCCTCCCTCCTCCTCCTCCTCCTCTTCCCCCTCTCCCTCCCCCTCCTCCCCTTCCTCTCCTCCTCATCCTCTTCCTCCTCCTCCTCCTCCCTCCTCATCCTCCTCTCCCCTCCTCTCCGATCCTCCTCCTCCTTCCCCCTCCCCTCCTCCTCCTCCTCCTCCTCCTCTCCTCCTCCTCCTCCTCTTCCTCCTCGAGACAATCATTGTTGATCCCTCGCTGGTGCCCATCGCTCCCAACCCTCCTGTTATTGGTTCTCGTTTTGAATGGAGCGCTGTGGTCTCCGTCCTGTTCTGTCCTCACGTCCCCCTCCCCCCTCTCCTCCTACCCCTCCCCCCTCCTCCTCCTCTCCTCTCCTCCTCCTCCTCCTCCTCCATCCTCCTCCTCCTCCTCCTCCTCCCTCACTACTCCTCATCCTCTCTCATCCTCATCTCCTTCCTCGTCCTCCTCGCCTCCCCTCATCCTCTCCTCCACCCTCCTCTCCTCCTCCTCTTACTCCCCTCTCCTCCTCCCTCCTCTCCTCCTTCCTCCTCCTTCTCCGCCTCCTCCTCCTCCTCAGTCCCCCTCCTCCTCCTCCCTCCTCTCCCTCCTCCTCCTTCTCCTCCTCCTCCTCCTCCTCCTCCTCCTCCACCCTGGGACCAATCGGGACCTCTGGCGGCGCCTTCGGGAGGACCTCTGAGAGACGCAGCTGACCCACGAGGTGGAGTCCCACGCGTCCGAGGAACGAGCCAGGTTTTTAGGTATCCCCGAGCTCTGGAGACAGGTCAGTGACATGGTCGACCGCTAGGCTGAGGCTGCCGCTCACAAATTTCACTTGTCCGAAGCAGAATGTGAACAGATTCGCGGGTTGGAGCGCCTTGAGAGTAGGGTTCGGAAAAGGCAAGTGGCAGTGCTCGAGGAGTGTGTTCGCCGTTGCCCTGGCCCTGGTTAGGGTCGTGCACGGCCGCCCAAGCAGAATTTTTCTCGAGCAAGTAAGTTTGACTTGTTGGTCGCTAGGACTGCGCACGAGGTTGTGCGGCCTGAGGGTCGGGGGGGGAATGGGGGGCTCCCGATCCTCGTGCCGCCGCTGTCTGGAGAGCCGCTTGGGAAACCGCCAGGAAGTGGCCGAGTGGCCCATTTCCCAGTGCGCGCCAGTCCAGACTGTGGTCTCGAGGAATTAATTTCCTTTCCCGCCTCGCACGCAGGTCGCGGACAAAGTGATCCACCCGAGCCACGCTGCCCGTGCCCGCTGCCAGGTTGTCCTCTTTTTCTGTTGCACTTGCGGGTTGCGCCCAGCCCGGGAGAACGGAGTCTTCCGCGGGCTGGCGGAGGAATGCGTCCTGCCCACCAAGGCGGGCGTCGGCAATCTTCAGCTGCTTGAGAGAGGAGTGTGGCCAGGGCACTCCATGGCAGCGAAGGGCTTCAACCAGACTCCCCCCAGCCGCCAAGCGGTCACACGAAAGCGGGGGCCCCATAGACCCATCCCAGGCTTAGAACACTGTCTTTCCATACGACATCACGTTCCAATGGACTGGCACCAACGTGCTTGATTCGGGTAACTTTCAAAAAAGGTTGTGCACATGTGTGCGCAACGCGCAGGCAAGCTGGGCGTGATCAGCATGGCTGCGCAGTCAGGCTGGTTGGCCAACACCCGTAAGTCGGTTGAATGTTCTCAGGGTCGGGATTCATCACTTCGACGCTCAGCAAAGCATCAAAGGAGGGAACACCACCCGCACTGGACAATTGGCGTTTACCAAACGGCCTCGGGCGTTTATTAAACAGCCCTGCCTTGTTCGGTTCCCTCAGTGGGGGCGTTTAGCAAAACGGCCTCGCTTGCCGGGGTAGCTATGCTGGGAGTTTTTTTTTGCGCTCTAAGGCAATGGTCCCGAAAGGTACAGTCAACGCGCATAGTAAGGACAAACGACTTTTTCAAGGGTACCCGTGGGTCCTTGCCCGCCTCAGCCTCTGCGGCCCGTCCCTAGCAATCTTCGCAGGCCAGTTTCTCAGGTTCCTTGGGGGTTTGGCCGCCTGCCGCCCAGGATACTTCAACTTCGGCCTCCAAGGGTCTTGCGTCCTTGCCACGCGTCCTTACTATACTCAGGAGCGAAAGAAGGACGTACATGTACATGAATCCACGCTGGTTTCGAGAGCACGCATTGCACAAATGTTCGTATAACGCGGCCAGTCTCGCGAATCGAGGGGCCGTGTTCATGTACATAGCTGGGCGCGTACGTCCTTTGTGGGCTCCCTATATACGTTTTCATTGTAGGACATGAGATGCCAGGGGTGGCCCATTCGTGAGTGGACTGCTCGCCGGTTGGCTGGTCGCCTGCGGGTGCGGCTGCCTCTCGCGACAAGAGGCCGCGCCGAGGGGCGGGCGTACAGGTCACCTCGCTTTGGCGCACAGGTCTACTCTTAAGTCTGGCCTGTCCCTCTACAGGGTGGATCTTCAAACATAGGCAAAAAGTCATACGGGGACGATGTGTTGGATCATTTTGAGTTATCTCTGCTTTTTTTGGGGGTATTGTTACGTTTTCGTCCAAAGTCCGCCTGTAGGGGGACACGCCCGACGTGAGTCTGCTCTCGTATGTTGGCCATGGAGTGGCAGTTGCTGGTGCAACACCTGCAGAACTGGCCAGTGTGAGGCGTACTTCTGGAGTGTCTGCTGGACGTAGCTCTGGTCACGACTCGATTACACTTGTTCTGACCACGCAGAAGGATGGGATGTATGACCCCATGTACCATGCCACGCCGGAGCCCCTGAAGGCCTGCTCGACGCTTATCGGGGACCAACAGAAATTTCTTGGGAGGCTGCACAAGGCTTGGTTAGTCGTAACGTGCAAATTCCAGACACACAAGATGCCTTGGGCTGGTGTCCGTGGGCCTTCTGAGATATCCAGGCTGTCCTTGGGCAGAATTGGGTGGGCAATGGCATCCAGTGCTGTTTTGCCAGATGACCCGACTTGCGTTCATGATCTTTTGCAGGTGCCACCCAAGATGATCTGTGAATTGGCCCGCCAGGGAGTGGAGCGTTGGCAGGCCGCGCAAATCATCAAACATTATCAAGACATGTGCTATGGAGGTGGAATAAGATGGATCCGCATGGTGAGAAGGTGCTTTGGCGGTACCAAGGCTGCTGTTCGACACCCTCGCTTTGCTGGCGCCCTTCGTACGATGAGGGGTCTGGAGGCATCTGGACGCGCGATTGCCAGAGCAAAGCAGGCTACAACATTGGTCCTTTGTGTCCAGCCGACAGGTCCACGTTGGGACATGAATTCTATGACTGCCCCACCTTCTACAATGACTCCTATGCTGAGGACCCCCTCTGCGACCCCAAGATGGGCCACGTCTGCTCGCACATCAAGGGGAAAGGCCTTCAGAGTTTAAGGGCTCCTGGGATCGTCTGGACACGACCATGTGCTTCCCCATTGTGCCCCAGCTGCCGCCTCAGGCCTCAGATGGGCTCCAGTACAAGCTATGGGGAAAATCGGGGATCTCAGCGGGGACCGTTGCCAATTATGGTGTATACTGATGGTTCTGGGCTGGCCGCTGGCCCCACCGTGGCCTGACATCAGGAGGTGTGGGTGATCCAGTCGAAGGCCATGTGCAGACAGTTGGCCGTGCTGAACGAGCAGCTCCGTTGTTCGAATTGCGTCGGCTACCTTGTGTTTCGTCAGTCGTATCTGATGTTGCCAGCCTTGCCGCTGAGTGACAGAGCTGGACTGCAGAGTTGGAGCCGGCCGACACCACATATGCAGATATTGGGCGCCAGATTTTCACGACGACATCACACTTGGAGAGTCCTGACCTTTACTGGTGACCCGCCCACCAGTCAGCGGAGGAATTCATCATGATAAATGTACATCCCTGGGAATACCGCCTGGGAAATGCATGGGCCGAAAGGTTGGCTAAACCTGGAGCTTCTCTGCATTGAGCATCGGGGACGCTCGAGAAGTCGCTGGAGGCGGGGATGCAGGACTCGAGGCCACAGGCCCGCTCTCTCCAATGGTGTGTGTGTGTGTCTGAGATGACCACGCGTGGTGCTTTAAGTGACCGCCCCGCACGTTTGTAAAAGGCCCCCAGTCCCGTGGCCCTCACTGCTCATGAAATGGTGGTGAGAAAACACACGCACACACGCACACACGCACACACGCACAAACACCACACATTCACATTCACATTCACATTCGCATTCACATTCACAGTCACAGTCACAGTCACATTCACATTCACATTCGCATTCACATTCACATTCACATTCACATTCACATTCACATTCACATTCACATTCACATTCACATTCACATTCACATTCAAATTCACATCCACATTCACATTCACATTCACATTCACAGTCACAGTCACAGTCACATTCCCATTCACATTCACATTCACATTCACATTCACATTCACATTCACATTCACATTCACATTCACATTCATATTCACATCCACATTCACATTCACATTCGCATTCACATTCACATTCACATTCACATTCACATTCACATTCACATTCACATTCACATTCACATTCACATTCACATTCACATTCGCATTCGCATTCACATCCACATTCACATTCACATTCACATTCACATTCACATCCACATCCACATTCACATTCACATTCACATTCACATCCACATCCGCATTCACATTCACATTCACATTCACATTCACATGTACATTCACATTCACATTTACATTCACATTCACATTCACATTCACATTCACATTCACATTCACATTCACATTCACATTCACATTCACATTCACATTCGCATTCACATTCACATTCACATTCGCATTCACATTGACATTCACATTCACATTCACATTCGCATTCGCATTCACATTCACATTCACATTCACATTCACATTCACATTCACATTCACATTCGCATTCACATTCGCATTCACATTCACATTCACATTCACATTCACAGTCACAGTCACATTCACAGTCACATTCACATTCACATTCACATTCACATTCGCAGTCACATTCACATTCACATTCACATTCACATTCGCATTCACATTCACATTCACATTCACATTCGCATTCACATCTACATTCACATGCACATTCACATTCACATTCACATTCACATTCACATCCACATTCACATTCACATTCGCATTCACATTAACATTCACATTCACATTCACATTCACATTCACATTCACATTTACATTCGCATTCACATTCACATTCACATTCACATTCACATTCACATTCACATTCACATTCACATTCAAATTCACATCCGCATTCACATTTCACATTCACATTCACATTCACATTCACATCACATCACATTCACATTCACATTCACATTCACATTCACATTCACATTCACATTCACATTCACATTCACATTCACATTCACATTCACATTCACATTCACATTCACATTCACATTCACATTCACATTCACATTCACATTCAAATTCACATCACACATTCACAACCACATTCGCATTCACATTCACATTCACATTCACATTCACATTCACATTCACATTCACATTCACATTCACATTCGCATTCACATTCACATTCACATTCACATTCACAGTCACATTCACATTCACATTCACATTCGCATTCGCATTCACATTCACATTCACAGTCACATTCACATTCACATTCACATTCACATTCACATTCACATTCACATTCACATTCACATTCACATTCACATTCACATTCACATTCACATTCACATTCACATCCACATCCACATTCACATTTACATTCGCATTCACATCCACATCCGCATTCACATTCACATTCACATTCACATTCACATTCACATTCACATTCACATTCACATTCACATTCACATTCACATTCACATTCGCATTCGCATTCACATTCACATTCACATTCACATTCACATTCGCATTCAAATTCACATCCACATCCACATTTACATTCACATTCACATTCACATTCACATTCACATTCAAATTCACATCCACATCCACATTCACATTCACATTCACATTCACATTCACATTCGCATTCACATTCACATTCACATTCACATTCACATTCACATTCACATTCACATTCATTCATTCACATTCACATTCACATTCACATTCACATTCACATTCACATTCACATTCACATTCACATTCACATTCACATTCACATTCACATTCACATTCGCATTCACATTCACATTCACATTCACATTCACATTCACATTCACATTCACATTCACATTCACATTCACATTCACATTCACATTCACATTCACATTCACATTCGCATCCACATCCACATTCACATTCGCATGCACATTCACATTCACATTCACATTCACATTCACATTCACATTCACATTCGCATTCGCATTCACAGTCACATTCACATTCACATTCACATTCACATTCGCAGTCACATTCACAGTCACATGCACGTGCACATGCACATGCACATGCAAAAGCACCTGCACCTGCACCTGCACCTGCACCTGCACATGCACATGCACATGCACATGCATTTGAACATGCACATGTATTTGCACATGCACATGCACATGCACATTCACACTCACACACACTCACACACACACGCACACATCCGTAGCTATTTAGGCTCAAGCCAGCATCCCTGGTGCCAGGGCGGGCAGGTGCGCGCCGTGCCTCTCCATCACGTAGGGGAGCGGCTCTGTCCTGCTCCCCGTGTCGCGGCCCCTGCGATGGGGGCCATGACAACGGCGCGAAGGGTGTGGCTGCGGTCGCGCGCTGCCAGGCGCTGGTGGCGCTTGCCCCGTCTGTGCGGGCTGCTGCAGCTGGTGCGGCTGAGGGGGGCGGAGGGCGCCACCGCGCCGCTGCGGCTGCCGCGACCCTCTGCACTGGCGTGGAGCTCGCCCCCGAACTGGCGCCGATGGACTCGGTGGTGGGCGAGGAGGCCCGAGCGCGGGAGCGGCTCGCGAGGCCGTGCCTCACGGAGCAGGTGGCGGCGGGCCGCGTGGGCGTGCTGCCCCGCCCCTCGGGCGGCCGCGAGGTCTGCCGCGACTGGGCGCGGCGCGCCGAGTTCGGCATCGGCGCCGAGCAGGTTCCGACCACGGCGCGCGAGGCTGGATGCCGCGCCCGCGGGCCGATGCGCCGCGCCAAGGCGTTCGACGAGGAGGAGGGCCAGGGGGAGGTTGTCCTGGACCCCGCCCCGCCCTTCCCCTCCATGCTGGGACCGCTCGGCGGGGCCCTCGGCGAGGGGCCCGCCATGCCCACGGCGGCGGCGAACGCCGAATCGGCCGACCGCGCCGACGGGGCCCTCGAGGAGCGCGGCGCGCTCGCCGTGGAGCTCCGGGAGACCTGCGCCCGGCTGGAGGCTGCCGCCGGCGTCGCCGCGGAGGCGAGCGCGGCGCTCGCGGAGGCCGAGGGCCGCGCCCAGGTCCGCGCGGAGGAGCGCGATAGGCTCGCCCTGGCGCTCGCGGAGGCGGAGGGCCGCCTCCAGGACGTCGCGGAGGAGCGCGACAGGCTCGCCCTGGCGCTCGAGGGCGTGATGGGGGCGCGGCCAGGCCCGCACGGAGGAGCGCGACGTGCTGGCCGAGGAGCTCTCCAAGACCCACGCCCAGCTCGAAGCCAACGCAGCCCTGCTGATGGAGGCGCGGGAAGGGGCCGTGGACGTGGCCTAAACGTTGGCGGTCGACGGCGGCACGGACCTCGACGACGTCGTAGGCTCGACTGCTTCCGCCGGGGTCGATGTGCAGAGCGTGGTGGACCCCGTCCCCCACTACGCGGAGGCGCAGGAGCAGGCGGAGGAGCTGGACGACCATGACGGCGTCTTCTGCGCTTCGCCTGCGGCGCGGAGTATGTCCAAGTAGCAGGCGCGCCTGGCGCGCCGTGCTGCGGCGGCCCCGTCGGCTGGGGATCGCGTGGAGGTCATGATTCCGTTCGTCCCATTCCGCCAGACCCGACGGGTGCCCATTGGGTCCGAGGCGTCGTGGTAGACGAGGGCGCCCCCCAGGACGCCGTGGCGGCAGCCATTTGGAACAAGCCTCGCCTGACCTGACTCGGCGGCCACAGCATCGGAGGAGCAGTGGCGTCGAAGCAGGACTGGCGCTGTTTCCGTAAGCTGGCCGATGGCGACACCTGATGCTGTGGCCTCAGGTGGTCCGTGGTGGCCTGTGGCATGGCGAGCAGGCGGGGGCCGTTCGGGTGGGGAGCGGCCGTCCTGCTCTTCTGATCGAGGCTCGGCTTGGGCAAGCTTGATCGTACGTTTCAGTATCTGTATGGTGTTTCACTTGGGCAGGGTTTGGGCCGAAGTGCCTGACCCTGCGCGCTGGCCTCTGGGCTGGTGCGTCGTGGTGCCTCGGAGTTTCCTGGGGTCCCGTTCTGAAGTTTTTGGAGGGCAGGGGCCGAAGCGCCTTTGCTTCTGGAGCTCTCGCTTTCGGTAATATGTTGGGGATTGCCTGCTCTCGTGCTTTCAGGTTTTGCCCTGGGGCCCCTAAGCGGCCCATGTGGGCCCTCGCAGGTGCAGGCCGCGGTCAGTTGCTCCCGCGTGGCTGGACGTGCGCCGTCGACGGCCCAACGCATGCAAACGCAAACGCAGACACACACACACACACGCACACGCACGCACGCACGCACGCACACACAAACACAAACACAAACACAACAACACACACAAACACAAGCACAACCACAAACACAATCACAAACACACTGGCAAACACAAACACAAACACAACCACGCACACGAACACGCACGCAAACACGCACGCAAACACACACACAAACACAAACACAACCACACACACACCGACACACAAACACACACAAACACAACCACAACCAAAACCACAAACACACACACACATGCAGACACACGCACAAACACAATCACAAACACACACACACACACGCATTAACACACAAACGCGCACACAAACGCAAGCACAATCACAAACGCAAGCGCCGACACAAACACACACGCAAACACAAACATTAACCCACACACAAACACACAACACACACACAACACACACACACACACGCACGCACGCACGCCCGCCCGCCCGCCCGCCCGCCCACACGCACGCACGCACGCACGCGCGCACGCGCGCACGCACGCACGCACGCACGCACGCATGCACGCGCGCACACAAACACACACACACACACACACACTCACACCTACCCACACACCTGCCCCCCCCCACCCACACACACACCGCACTCACGCGCGCACGCGCGCACGCGCGCACGCCCGCCCGCGCGCGCGCACGCACGCACGCACGTGCGCACGCACGCACTCACGCACGCACACACCCAAGCACGCACGCACGCACGCACGCACACGCACACACACACACACACACCTTCACACACCCACACACCCACACACCCACGCATCCACACACCCACGCACCCACGCAGCGCCCACACACGCACGCACGCACGCACGCACGCACACACGCACACGCACATGCACACGCACGCGCATACCCACACGCGCACGCACACGCACACGCACACGCACACGCACACGCACGCGCACACGCGCACACGCTTGCGCACACGCACGCGCGCGCTCGCACACGCACAAGTACACGCACACGCGCGCGCGCACGCACGCACGCACTCACAAACACACGCACACGAACACACAAACACACAAACACACCAACACACCAACACACCAACACACAAACACACAACACACACAAACACACAAACACAGAAACACACGCGCTCAAAAATGTACACACACACACACTACACACAACACGTACACACATTTACCCACACGCCCCCCCCCACACACACGCCCACCCACCCACGACCCACCCACGCGCACCCAAGCACCCACGCACCCACGCAGCACCCACGCAGCACCCACGCAGCACCCACGCAGCGCCCACGCAGCGCCCACGCAGCACCCACGCGGCACCCGCGCAGCACCCGCGCAGCACCCACGCAACACCCACGCAGCACCCACGCAGCACCCACGCAGCACGCGCACGTGCACGCGCACGCGCATGCGCGTGTGCACGCACACGCACACACGGACACACGCACGGACACACGCACGCACGCACGCACGCACACGCACACGCACACGCACACGCGCACACACACGCGCACGCGCACGCACACGCACGCACGCACGCACGCATCCACGCACACACACACAAACACACACAATCACACACAATCGCACACAATCATACACAGTCACACACAATCACACACAAGCACACACACCACACACCACACACACCACACACACCACACACACACGCACACACACACACACGCACGCACGCACGCACGAACGCACGCACACACACATTCACACACACGCGCACACAGTTTTTGGTTTTGCCACATCAGTTGTGTGTTGTTGGTGTGTTGTTTGACAGACTTTTTTTTGAGTGTGTGTGTTCCCCCTCGACGTGTGCGATCTGTTCCCAGGTGTTCCAGTGCCGCGCTTTTGCCGGCCAGTCCTGGGAGAGGCTCCCGGGGCTGCCTTCGTGCGCGCCCGCGGCCCAGGAGAGGCCCGGGGCCCGCGCCGGCGTGGGGCTCCCGGAGGGCCCCTTCCCGTGAGGCCGCATCTGCGTCGCCCCAACATGCGAATACTCCAGATTTCGTAATAAAAGGGAGGGGGGTCTCATTTCGGGGGGGGGTCTCTTCCAGGCTATCTTGGAGGGCCTGGGGGGTCTGGGGACGATGTTTTGGAGGGTTCTCCCACGGGGGAGGTCTGAAATGGCTTGTCTTGGAGGGTCCAGACTCTCTCCCTTTTATTACGAAATCTGGAGTATGTGTGCCCGGAGCGGCGCGCGCACCAGGACGTCTTATAGCACATGCGTCGCGGCGGGCGCTTTCTGGCCACGCCGCTCGGGGCACGATCTGCTACAAGGTGGGAATACAGTGCCGGTTTTAATGCATGCTCCGCGTGCGGATCAGGCATCGAAAATGCAGGGATTTAGTATTACAAACAACGATGAGTTCATGCATAAATTCATTCATACATTGATCATGTATTAAAATCATATATTTTTAAAATCCGATGTTTTAAACATTGCCCTGTACTATATGTTCGGGTCGTACGCGCGCCTCCAAGGGGGACATAGTACTAGTGTGTCCCTGCGCGTCCCATTTCAGGCGGTGCAGGCGGTGATGACCGCCGCCGGCGCCGAGCAGGCTGCTGAGGTCACCGTGGCTGGCGCTAAGGCGAGTGGGGGGCCCGATGCGCCAGTGCCTGCCAGCGAAGAGATTGTCGAGCTCCATGGCCACCAGGCGTCGGTGGCCCGAACGGCCATGGTGTGCACGTTATGTGGCTCTTCCCGAATGTCCAGTGGCAAAGTCGCGATGTGTGAGCTGCAGGAAAATTTTCGGGGACTGTCAGAGCACAAGGCCGAACAACATAAACAACTATACGCTATAACTGCTATACGGGTTAGTCGTCACCTTCAGTCGAGCCCACCGATCTGTCCTCACTAACTTTAGTAGTGTGTAGGCCCATGCTCCTTTCTGTCGGCTGCACGACTCGGCCTTGCTGCAGGTCCCCTTTCTCCTCCTCCTCCTCCTCCTCCTCTTCCTCCTCCTCCCCCTCCTCTCCTTTTCTCCCCTCTCTTTTCTCCCCTCTCCTCTCCCCTCTCTCTCTCTCCTCATCCTCGTCGCCGCTCCCCTGGACCCTTGGAGGCTTGCAGCTGCGCAGCTGTCGCCGCTCCCGTGGGCGCCCAGGAGGTCCAGCGGAGGCGCCAAGGCAGGAGCGGCCTCGTGGCTCCCCGGGAGGCGGGCAGCTGCGCAGCCGTCGCCGCCTTCGTGGGCCCCCTGAGACGTCCAGCAGAGGCGCCAAGGGAGGCGGGACATCGCGGCCCCTTCGTGCCTCCTCCTCCTCCTCCTCCTGCTCCTCCTTTCCTCCTCCTCCTCCTCCTCCTCCTCCTCCTCCTCCTCCTCCTCCTCCTCCTCCTCCTCCCCCTGCATGGACTCCCGCCGTCCAGGCCGAGGCCCAGAGGCAGTCAAAAGGGGGGCCATCGACGGTGGTGAAACAGCAAGCCCCCCACGCAAACCTAGGGGGCTCCTAGCAGGTCCAGCGGAGGCGCCAGGCAGGCGAGGCCTCGCGGCTCCCCGGGAGGCTGGCGGCTGAACAGGCCGCCGCCGTTTTTCCGTGGGCTCGTGGGCAGGTCCAGCGGAGGCGCTCGTCAGATGAGAATTCGCGGTTCCTTGGGAGGCTGGCAAGTGCGCAACCGTCGCCATTTTCGTGGGCTCCTGTGAGGTCCAGCGCAGTAGATGGTCCTCGCAACGTGTTCTTGTACAGGGGGGCGTTCGTATACATAGTCGCCTCGCGTGGAGAAGGGGATGGGTACGCCTCGAGTGTGTTTTTTTACATTGAAGTGCGCACCCTTCTATCGGGTGCGGCGGAGGCGAGCGCAGCGCTTGCCCCAGTCACGCTGGACGCACGAGGAGCCATGATGGTGGTGGTGATGATGGTGATGATGATGATGATGATGATGATGATGATGATGATGATGATGATGATGACAGTGGTGGTGGTGATGATGATGATGACGGTGGTGGTGGTGGTGATGGTGATGATGGTGGCGATGATGATGATGATGATGATGATGATGATGATGATGATGACGATGTTGATGATGACGGTGTCGACGATGTTGATGATGCTGCTGGCGATGTTGGTGATGCTGTTCATGATGCTGATGGTACTGATGATGGAGATGGCGATGCGTATGATAATGCTGATGGTGCTGATGATGATTTCTATGATACTGATGATGATTACAGCGTTGATGATGATGCCGACGATGCTGATGCTTATCTTGACGACGATGATCGTGGTGACAGTGATGGCGATGATGATGATGATGATGATGATGATGATGATGATGATGATGATTATGATGATGATGATGATGATGATGATGATGATGATGATGATGATGAGGATGATGATGATGATGATGGTGATGATGATGATTAGGATGATGACCATGACGATGATGATGATGATGATGATGGTGAGGTTGATGACGATGCCGATGGTGATGGTGATGATGATTATGATGCTGATGCAGATGCTGATAATGCTGGTGATGACGACGATGATGATGCTGCTGCTGATGATGGTGATGCTGATGACGATACGGATGATGGATATGATACGATGATGACTATGATGACGCTGATGGTTATGATGATGATGGTGATGGTAGTGATGATGGTGATGATGTTGGTAAGAAGAAGAGTTTACGGTGCGATAAGTATGATGATGAGTATGATGGTGAGAATGATGGTGACGTTGGTAAATTTGATGCTGGTAGTCATTATGATCATGCTGATGCTGCTGCTTATGATGATGATCATGATGCTGATGATGATGAATCTGCTGATTTTGATGATGATGAGCAGGAGGATGCTGATGATGATGATGCTGATGGTGGTCATGATGATGGTATGGCTGATGATGATGTGGACGATGATGGCGATGATGGCGATGAGGATGATGGCGATGACTGCGACGACCTTCCCGACGACGAGGACGAAGAAGGGCGTTTTATCCGTCCCTCGCTAGATTGCTTTCTCGCGCTCGATGAGGCACGATGCCCGCCCCCATGCCCCGGAGGATCTACGGCGCCCTGAACGGCCTCGTCGGTTCTCTGGTCGCGCATCCAGATCGACTCCTTGCTCCTTTTTCTTGTCCTCGTGCGAGTCAGGGAGGTGATGTATTTCCGTTGTGTATACGCATGTCGCAGTATACGTGTATGTGCACGCGTACATGTACACAGCCACACCTCTGATCTTTACATTTAAGCATCCACTTTTTATGTATACACAGGGAAGTGGATCTACACAGATACAGCCACATACATGTACATAAGCATGTGCACACACAGCCGTGCACACGGATACACATACATGTGTATATATGTATGCATGGACATAGCACGTATACACATCTGTAGTTATACACATTCTTACACATGTAAATACATTTATACATAAAGTGGGTGCCTTCATACATTCACACTCTGCTTCCTCCATATTGGCATATCGCATAGCAACGCGTATACGTATACATAGTGTTATTTGTTTGTGTATATGCATATGTGTACACATATGTGTGTAAATGTTTTATAGTTATATATATATATATCTATATCTATATCTATATCTATATCTATATATATATATAGATACAGACACTAAACCACGCGCGCGCGCGCTCTGCGAACGCTCAGGTTCTTGCAAGCTCCAGCCCTTGACAGCCTCACAGCTGTGTGCAAATGCGCACGCAGACCAACACCCGTCGGAGTTGCCCACAAGTTGTTCGAGCATGGGGATCATACGTATTACCTAAAAACGACCCAGAATTGGGTCCAGCGACAAGGGCGTGGTGCAAGAGTGTTGGTGCAATACAGTCAAACACCCTAATAAGGACGCGCGACTTTGCTCAGGGTACCCTTGCGTCCTTGCTCTTCCTTGATCTTGCGTCCTTCAGGTTTTCGTCGTCCGCCGCCCCAAAAATCCCAACTTCGGCTTCCAAGGGTCTTGCGTCCTTACCGCGCGTCCTTCTTAGGGTTTTTGACTCTAGATTCCTGGGGCCGCAACAAATGTGGGGCGTGCAATACACTCCGAGGGGCACATGTATTGCTGGGCTTTCGCGTGCAATACGTTTGTTGCAATGCAGTGCAATACAATTCTCTGGCGCAATACGTTTGCAATGCAATGACCCCAAACCTATTGCACCACCCCCTTTCAGCTGGACAACCTTTTGGGTCGACCAGACCTCTGGGGGCCGTTTTGCTGCTCTCTTGGGTGGCCGCCTGGAAGCCTCGTGGGCCGACTTGGGCGGTCGGAGGCCAGGAAGAGCGCAACGCACTGATCCTTCAAACACCTATGGAAACTGAATTGTTGTTGGCTTCCTGAAGCCTTCTTTGGGATGCGCCATGGGCTCTCCTAGTGCATCTTGGGGACCTTGGAGCGCTCTTGGTGCGCTCTTGGACTGTCTTCGGGTCCTCTTGGGCCTCTCCTAAACAGTCTTGGGGGTATCTTAGGCTGTCTTGGAGGCCTCTTAGGCTTCTTGCAGGCGCGGGGGTATCGGAAATGTGGGCTCCATGGTGGCGAGGTGCCGGGATATGTGTAGCGTGCCAGAGTGGAAGCGGACGATGGAATGGAAACCCTGGGAAGCGAGGGATAACACATTAACCATGGATAATGGGGGCGGGCAGCTGGGATGGTGATGCTGATGATCATGTTGATGATAATGATGATGATGCTGCTGCTGATGATGATGATGCTGTTGATGACGATGATGATGCTGATGATGATGGTGACGACGGTGATATGGGTGATCTTGATGATGATGCTGATGATGAGGCTGATGATGTCGGTTGGTGGTGTTCATGGTGACTGTGATGATGATAGTGATGATGATGATGATGATGATGATGCTGATGATGATGATGATGATGTTGGTGTTGATGATGATGACGATGATTATGATGATGCTGGTCTACTGATGATGATGCTGATTATGGTGATGGTGATGATGATGGTGATGATGTTGATGCTGATCATGCTGATGGCGATGGTGATGGTGCTGGTGATGGTGATGGTGATGGTGATGGTGATGGTGATGGCGGTGATGATGGTGGTGTTGATGGCGATGATTATGCTGGTGCTGATGCTCATGATGAGGATGATGATGGTGATAATGATGATACTGCTGGTAATGATGATGCTGATGATGGTGATGATGTGGATGCGGATGCTGCTGATGATGTTGATGCTGGTAATCATGATGATTGTGATGGTGTGTGTTGGTGATGCTGGTGATGGTGATGGTGGTAATGGTGATGATGATACTATTGTTGTCGGTGATGATGATGATGCTGATGATGCTGATGATGGTGACGATGCCGATGACGATGACGATGCCGATGACGATGATGATGTTGTTGATGATGACGGTGATGATAATGCTGACGATGATGCGGATGCTGATGATGGTGTTGGTGATGTCGGTGGTGCTGGTGATGAGGATGCGGATGCTGATATTCATGATAATGATGGTGATGACAATGATAACTATGATGCTGATGATGATGGCGAGGGTGATGGTGATGGTGATGGTGGTCATGATGATGGTGGTGATGGCGATGATTTTCATTGTGCTGATGCTGATGACGACGATGCTGATGATGCTGAGGATTATGATGATGCTGACTATGGTAATGATGGTACTGGTCTTGTTGTTCATGGTGATGATGCTGGTGATGATGGTGATGATATGGATGCGGAATCTGGTGTTGTTGGTCATAATGATGGTGATGCTGGTAATGATGATGGATGTGATGGTGGGTGATGGTGGTTATACTGATGATGATTGTGATAATGATGGTGATACTGGTGATGATGATGCTGCTGATGATGGTGATGATGATGATGATGCTGATGCGGATGCTGCTGTTGATGATGATGAGACGGTGATAAGTATGATGATGATGAGGAGGAGGACGACGACGAGGACGAGGATGAGGATGAGGATGAGGAGGTGGCCACAAGGATTCCAACGCGACGGACGACGGGCGTAGCGAGACGCTGGCCTCAACGAGGACGACGGCGTTGGGCAACTCAGGCGCCATCGCGCGATTGAGCTCGCGGTTGGCGCGATCAACATTGTGCTGCGCATCAAGGGCACTGATGCGAAGGAAGTACACAACGGCCTGTTCAAGGCCATAGCGCGTGGCGATCTTTCGCATATCATCTGCGACAGGCGAGTGCGTCTCGCGAGCGGCGCGCTCTTGGTCTGGGTGCGCGAGAAACTAGCTAGCGCGATGGACGACGCGATGGCGTGTAACATGTTTTGACACGAGGTGTGCAACGAGGCGAACATGGCGCTCATGGATCGCGTGGCTGGCTCGCGGCCCGTCTTGTTTTGGTTGATGGGGAACGACAGATCGCAGTGCTACTACGAGCCGCTCCTGCCGCAGCTGTCCCTGTTCTTCGAGGGCCCCATCGGCAACGTCATGAACCATGCGAAGTGCAACGGCGCCACTGCGGCGTATCCACTGCGGCGCACCATGGGCAACTTGATCCTTCGCTCGCCGCAGACGGGTCTTTTTCTGTGGGTGCAAGAGCAGCGCGCGAAGATGCGCGACCACGCGGGTCGCATGATGCGTGCTGGACAGCACGAGGGTGCGCAGCTGTGGCTGCGCTCCGTGTACGAGCGTAGCCTCGTGCTCCCACGGCTCAGCCAGACTGAACGGGCAGCGCGGCCCGTGGCGCGCAGCTGCGGCGGGTTCGGGCACTGCCCGACGGACTGGCGCTCGCTCGTCAGGTCCGAGCTGCGCGAGCCAATGCGGCCGAGCGCTGGCATGGTGTCGTGGCTTGACTGCTTCATGAGCGCGGCGCCGGTGGCGTGGCGCGCTCAGTCGGGCACGCGGCTGTCAGCGCTGCCGCAGGAGCACCCGCGGCTGGCGGCGCGCGTGGCGACAGCAGCGCCGCTGCTGGGCGGCGCCAGCGGCGAGTGGCCGGCGCTGGCGCGCGCGGTGCCGGCCGCGGAAGCGCCCGGCCGCGGGGGCCCTGGAGCGGATCGTCGCGCGTGATGGGGCTCGTGGGCAGTCATCGGCCTGGTCAACGCGGCCGCCTGGGCGTTCTTCGGAGGTTGATAGACCTTCTACCCTGACACGTCGACTCGTGAATTGGCCGTTTTCGGTTCGCGAGAGGGCGTCGCGGCCGTCATTTTTGCGGGTCCAGGTCCGTCGGTTTCGTTCTTGGGCCTTTTTTCAACTAAAAGGAGGTTTACTGTAAGGGAGGTTTGTCCACCGCCGAGTTCTGCCCGGAGCTGTGCCGGAGGGCGGGCGGCGACGACTCCGACTCCGTCGGGGCTCGGCCGGCCAGGCGGCGCGGGGCGCGGTCGATCAACAGGCAGCAGTGCGCCCCTCGCGCCAGCGTCGGCTCCTCTTCTTCGCGGGCTTTGGCAGCGGCCGAGGGGTGAAGAGGCGGAAGGGAAGGAGGAGGGAGAGGAGGAGGAGGAAGAGGAGGAAGAGGAGGAGGAGGAGACAGAGGACGACGAGAAGGAGGGGGGGAGGAGGAGAAGGAGGAGGAGGAGACAGAGGCGGAGGAGGAGGAGGAGCCCGAGCGTTAAGCGCGAGGAGGAGGGGGCGACGAGGAGGGCGGGGGCGAACTATTCGCGCTCGCGCTGCGTCGGACATCCAGCCTTTCTGGTGCACCCCTGCAGTTTTTCGTTGAAGCACTTTTCCTCGTAGTCCCGAGTAGTGGTTGACCGCTTCGTCTTCCGGTGCGGCCCGAGTTCTTCGGATTCCGCAAGATCGCGGCCCCTTTCGCGACGTGCCAGTTTGCGGGCCAGCTCCAGGCGAGAGCTGCCCCCGCGATGAGCCCCCTTAATCATTCACGCGTGCGTGCATTCAGAGGCGCATGCGTATCGTCTCGCGCGCGGCGGCGCGGCGCCTGCGCTGGCGCCGCCCGTTCGCGACGCGGAAGACGACGTCGCCGATCGCTCCAATTTCAAGCGCCTTCATCAGCGATTGTCGTGGGCCGATCGCGCCGAACCGTTCGATTTCGGGCGGCTATTTCAGCAGTGAAGCCGATGTGATCATTGCTTGCGGTCTTATCAGAGGCTCGGTCGTCCGCTGTGCGGTTGACATTCCCCGACTTCGTTGCTTTGCCAGTGGTCGCGGAGGTGGAGTGGTCGACGGTGTGGAAGTCCGTCGAGCGCGCGTCCAAGCCACCTTCGTCTTGCCGCCCCGCCGCCAGGTCGTTTCCGACGCGGAGGGCGACTGGCTGGGCAATCGCCCGCGCGCGGGCCCACCGTTCGGGCGCGTCGTCGCGCGCCGCCGTTGCGCCTGGGGCGCGGGTTCGTTTTGAGGCCCCGAGCCATTGATTTCGCGAGGTGGGCGTCGAGTTTGACCTGCGCGCGTTCCGTCCTCATTCCCCTCCCCTTTCTGCCCCCCCCCCTTCGCGCTCGGGATTGGGCGTTGCCGTGCGAGGGGGCAACAAGTCCGCGATGGATGCAGCGTCTGGCACGGCTCTCACCGCGGCGATGATGAAGGCGAAGCGCCGGGCGAAAACTGGGCCTGCGCGGGGGGCGCCGCGCGCCCCCCGCAGTCGAGGAGCGCACCAGGCGTCGTGGCTAGGTGGTGATCAGTGTAAGGGCCTGGGCGTGGGGATCTTCATTGAGACGTCCCACGGCAAGGCGGCGGGCTCAAGTCCCAGCGCGCGGTTTGGGGGTGGGCGGGGGCCCGCTCGGAGATGGCGCCGCGCTTCGAGATCTTGGGGGGCGGGGGCCACAGTTGCTGCGCAGTGCGCCAGTGGGGGAAGGGCCCTGCGCGTCGGCGCGGGCGGGCGGGCGAAGGGCGATGGGCCCCTGTGGTGGAAAGCTGGCGAAGCGCCGAAACCTCCCTAATGATCGCCAGTTTTCTCGCCTCCGCGCCAAGACAGCATTTGGTGGTCTGTGCATGTACAGGGAAGTTTTTATTCCATAATACATTGTCGTAGACTACGAGAAATTGCACCTCCCGCGCGCGCCAGCATACATACGTTATATATATATAAACATGTCCGAAGACGAATCAAAACGCCCCCGTGCGCGGACGATGCAGCAACATGGTCGCCCACTGCCTCCGATGAGCAATTGCGCGCGCGCATCAGAATGCATAATATTCTTTATAATTCAAAAAAGAAGGCGCACGCAACGGGCCAATGGGAAACGGCAGTGGGCGCCGCCCGACAACCGCCGAATAATCAAACATCTATGCGAAACGGCCAGAATGGCGCCGCCCGACAACCGCCGAATAATCAAAAACCAATGCGAAACGGCCTTGTTGGGCGCCGCCCGACAAACGCCGAATAATACAACAAACACGATACGAAACGGCCCGAAGGACGCCGCCCGACAACCGCCGAGTAATCAAACACCAATACGAAACGGCCATGGGCGCCGCCCGACAACAGCCAAATAATCAAACAACAATACGAAACGGACATGGTTGCCGCCCGGCAACCGCCGAGTAATCAAACATGAATAGGATACCATGGGTATGCACCAAACAAACATGATTTGCGAATGGAGAACGACGAGAACGACGGCATCTGCGCGCGCAGATCAGAAAATATCAGACTGCGAAAATCATGCGCGGACACTAGCAGAGAGTGGTCTTCGCGCAAGCGCACTGGACAAAAAAAAAAAACATGCTCGAAGAGTAGGAAAACGAAACCCCGGGCGCGCGCACGGGAATCCATTGGAATAGTAATACGTGTTCGCAGACTAATCAAAATGATCCCCTCCGCGCGCAAGTCGTGTATTAAAGCACCTCCCTGTATATGTACATGTATATGCATACATAGTTGCATGTGTATAGGTGGATCTACAAACAAACATATATACATCCATATATATATATATATATATATATATATATATACGTACACACTTACATCCATACATCTGCATTTGTGTACGTACGGGTGAATGTTTATGTTTATGTTGATGTTTGTGTGAGTGAATCTGGGTGTGTATAAGTATATTTTTTCCACACTTCAACGCGGATGTGTGTGTGTGTATACGTATATGCATACAATTTCGATCGACTGATTGTTTGACCGTCGCCGAACTAATGCAGGTGCCCGAGTGGTCCCTCTTCAGGGTCTCCTGAGGCTGTTTTCAGGCCGTCAGAGGGGCCGATTGGGCCGTCTTGAGGTCCTCTGGGGTCATCTTGTTCCCTCAGGGCAAGGGCAATCTTTGGGGCCTCGTGGGGATGTTCTGGGGCGGTCTGGGTCCCTGTTGGGTTGTCTTGGGGCCCTCTTAGGCCGTCTGGAGCCCCTCCGGGGGTCATTCCGGACCGTCTTTGGGCCGTTTTGGGCTGTCCTGGGCTCGTCTTGGGGCCCTCTTGGGCGCCTGTCGGGCCATCTTGGAGCGCTCTCGGAGGCTCTTCGGCCTTTCGGGCCTCATTACATACCGAGAGGCCGAGCGTGCGAAAATGGCACCGAAACCCAGGGGTAACCTATACTGTTTGCCTCCCGCCTCCCGGGGGCCTCCTGGGAGTCGTCTTCGGGTCCTTGGGCCACTTGGGCCACTTGGGGAGCCCATTCGGCCGTCGAGTGGGCATATTGGGCCCATCTTGGGCCAGCGTGGGCCCATCGTGGCCGTCTTGGGGCGCTCGTGGGGCCTTCCGGAGGCCTCCTGGGGGCCAGTCGTCTGGGGCCGTCTGGTGCCCTCCTGGGGCGCCCACGCGACGGGCTCTCAGGCCGGGCTCGAATGTGTTCTGGGTGAGGTTTCTATGTGTATAGGTATTCATTGTAGTGTTAAGTCGGGCTTGTCCCCCTACAGGGGGATGTTCGACGGAAAATAAAAAAGTACCCCCAAAATAGTAAAAACAAATAGTCAAAACATAGTCTGGGGACTATTTTAAGATTATGTTTAGAAATTTTTGGGGGATTTTCTTGGTATTACCTAACAGCGAAGACTGATAGGTTTCTAGTTGACTCAAAAGAGCTCACAGATCACTCCACAGGGGGGTCCGGGCAGGCGTTGGGAGTTGCCGGGCGGCAGGGGGCCCCGCTCGTTTTTCACCAACAGTCACACACTTCGTGCTCTTCGAGTTCCCAGAACTCCATTCCCAGGCTCATTCTGAATAACCGGATGCAACAGTCACACACTTCGTGCTCTTCGAGATCCCAGAACGCCATTCCCGGGCCACATTCTGGAGGGCCGGATGCAACAGTCACACACTTCGTGCTCTTCGAGTTCCCAGAACTCCATTCCCGGGCCACATTCTGGAGGGCCGGATGCAACAGTCACACACTTCGTGCTCTTCGAGTTCCCAGAACTCCATTCCCGGGCCACATTTTGGATGCCCGGAGCCAACTGTAGGCCACTTCCTGGTCTTCGAGTTCCCAGAACTCCATTCCCGGGCCACATTTTGAATGCCCGGAGCCAACTGTAGGCCACTTCGTGCTCTTCGAGTGCCCAGAACTCCATTCCTGGGCCACATTTTGAATGCCCGGAGCCAACTGTAGGCCACTTCGTGCTCTTCGAGTTCCCAGAACTCCATTCCCGGGCCGCATTTTGATGCTGATGCAGAGGCTGAGAATGGTGATGCTGATGCTGAGGCTGAGGCTGAGGCAGGCAGGCTGAGGCTGATGAGGCTGAGGCAGGCTGAGGCTGAGGCCGAGGCTGAAGGCAGGCTGAGGCAGACGCTGAGGCAGGCTGAGGCTGAGGCAGGCTGAGGCTGAGGCTGAGGCTGAGGCAGGCTGATGCTGAGGCAGGCTGAGGCTGAGGCTGAGGCTGAAGGCAGACTGAGGCTGAGGCTGAGGCAGACGCTGAGGCAGGCTGATGCTGAGGCAGGCTGAGGCTGAGGCTGAGGCTGAGGCTGAGGCGGATGCAGGCTGATGCTGAGGCAGGTGAGGCACAGAGGCTGAGGCTGAAGGCAGACTGAGGCTGAGGCTGAAGCAGGCTGAGGCTGAGGCTGAGGCAGGCTGAGGCTGAGGCTGAGGCAGGCTGATACTGAGGCAGGCTGAGGCTGTGACTGCGACTGCCGCTGCCACTGCGACTGTCATCGCGAATGCGACTGCGACTGCGAGAACAGCAGAACTCTACAACTGGATTCTCATTTGAATCTTAAGGGGAATGCTTCCATATATGCTTCTACACATCGCTGTTAGGTTGCTTTGCCGGGATAATTTACCTAACATCGAAGACTGATTGGTTTCTAATGGGCTAAAAAGAGAGCAGCACATTACTCCACAGGGGGGTCTGGGCAGCCGTTGGGGAGCCGTTGGGGATTTCCGGGGGGATCCGCGGAACCTCGTTTTTCGCAAACAGTCACACACTTCGTGCTCTTCGACCTCCCAGAACTCCATTCCCGGGCCACATTCTGAATGCCCGGAGCCAACTGTACGCCACCCAGAACTCCATTCCCGGGCCACATTCTTGACAGCCGTCTTGACATCTCTCCTACTCTTATTGCTACTACTACTGTGACTGTTACTGCTGCTGCATGCCTCCAGCTATGCTTCTACATATCGATGTTAGGTTGCTTTGCCGGGATAATTACCTAACAGCGAAGACTGATAGGTTTCTAGTTGACTCAAAAGAGCTCACAGATCACTCCACAGGGGGGTCCGGGCAGGTGTTGGGAGTTGCCGGGCGGCAGGTGCCGGGCTCGTTTTTCGCCAACAGTCACACACTTCGTGCTCTTCGACTTCCCAGAACTCCATTCCCAGGCCACATTCTGGAGGGCCGGATGCAACAGTCACACACTTCGTGCTCTTCGAGTTCCCAGAACTCCATTCCCGGGCCACATTCTGGAGCCCGGAGCCAACTGTCAGGCCACTTCGTGCTCTTCGAGTTCCCAGAACTCCATTCCCGGGCCACATTTTGAATGCCCGGAGCCAACTGTAGGCCACTTCGTGCTCTTCGAGTTCCCAGAACTCCATTCCCGGGCCACATTTTGAATGCCCGGAGCCAACTGTAGGCCACTTCGTGGTCTTCGAGTTCCCAGAACTCCATTCCCGGCCCACATTTTGAATGCCCGGAGCCAACAGGGCCACTTCGTGCTCTTCGAGTGCCCAGAACTGGGCCACATTTTGAATGCCCGGAGCCAACTGTAGGCCACTTCGTGCTCTTCGAGTTCCCAGAACTCCATTCCCGGGCCACATTTTGATGCTGATGCAGAGGCTGAGAATGGTGATGCTGATGCTGAGGCTGAGGCTGAGGCTGAGGCAGGCTGAGGCTGAGGCTGAGGCTGAGGCTGAGGCTGAGGCAGGCTGAGGCTGAGGCTGAGGCAGGCTGATGCTGAGCAGGCTGATGCTGAGGCAGGCTGAGGCTGAGGCTGAGGCTGATGAGGCAGGCTGAGGCTGAGGCAGGCTGAGGCTGAGGCCGAGGCTGAAGGCAGACTGAGGCTGAGGCTGAGGCTGAGGCTGAGCAGGCTGATGCTGAGGCAGGCTGAGGCTGAGGCTGAGGCTGATGCAGGCTGAGGCTGAGGCAGGCTGAGGCTGAGGCCGAGGCTGAAGGCAGACTGAGGCTGAGGCTGAAGCAGGCTGAGGCTGAGGCTGAGGCAGGCTGAGGCTGAGGCTGAGGCAGGCTGATACTGAGGCAGGCTGAGGCTGTGACTGCGACTGCCGCTGCCACTGCGACTGTCATCGCGAATGCGACTGCGACTGCGAGAACAGCAGAACTCTACAACTGGATTCTCATCTGAATCTTAAGGGGAATGCTTCCATATATGCTTCTACACATCGCTGTTAGGTTGCTTTGCCGGGATAATTTTTTAAATGCTTTTGTCGAAAATCCCCCTGTAGGGGGACAGGCCCGACCTAATTGTAGTGGTACAATTCTAACGGCATTTGGCCCATCCCTCCACAGTGCTTGGGCTGTGGGTCGGAGGGCGCTCGCGGGGGCCTCTTGGGGGCAGTTCTGGGGCCTCTTGGGAGCGTCTTGCGGGCCTCTTGGGGCCTTGTGGTGGCTTCTCGGGGCCTCTTGGGGCATCCTGGGGGCCCCTCGGGGCGGAGGGTTCGAGATGTCCGTTCGAGTCCCCTCTTGGAGCGTTTTGGGGCCCCTTGGGCAGTCTTGGGCGCCTCTGGGGCCGTCTTGGGGCTCTCTTGGGTCTTTTTTGGGGCCTCTTGGGGCGGTCTTGGAGGCTGACTCGGCCAGAAAACGCGCCACGGCGTCAACTGAGCTCCTCTAAGCTTTACTCTTTCGGCGACGTGCGTATGATAACGTGTATGTGTGTGTACGTGTGCTTGTCCCCGTCCTCATCACGCTTCATTGTGCTTCGACTCCGGATCTTCGCTGCTCTCACCCCCAGTCTCCTCAATTCCCAACCCGTTCGTCGTCATCGTTTGCCTTATTATTTCATCCTCTTCGTTAACTTTCCCACCCTACTCTTACTTGCCTCTTCCTTGCCATTCTCAATCTTCATCATAGTTCTCATCCTGATGGGACACTGGCTTCTTGGAGGAGGGGGGGAGACGATGCAGGACGCGGGGGTAGGAGAGAGGATGCAAGAGAGCGGAGGGCAGCTAACGATAATGGGGCGCCTGGCAGCTCGTCACGCACTCCCCTCCCTCGTTGCCCCCCTGCCTCAGTTTCTCCTCCCTGTCCTCCTCTTCCTCTTGTTTCCATCCAGTTGTTTCTACCTGAGGTCTCAACCGCTATTCCTGTCAGCATCTTCGCGTCCATGACGCTCTTGGAGCGGAGATCTTTGGATGCGTCAACTGCCTTCACAGCCCTTGCGTGGATTTCCACTTTGCGGCGGGGGGGAGGGAATAGAAGCAGAAACTTTGACTACATTGCTTAGGTCCTGTAAGGGACACCTAAGGTGCGCTGGGTGTCATATTTCTTGCAGGGGGTTTTACATACGTGATGGTCAGTACAGGAATTCTTCCGAACTGTCTCTAATGTTCTAACTCAGCAGAGCTGAAGCCATGGAGACTTCGTTAAGGAATCTGGTAGTATGGGGCGCCATCGTCGTTTGCATGCACATCCTTTGTGCGAAGTGGGTCGTTGTCCTTTGACTTTCGGCGGTGACCGAATACAGGGGAATGTTCGGAGAGTCCTTGTGTCACATGCCTCTTTTGTGGAATCTTTGCTGCTCGGCTCACTTCACGTTCGGATGCATGAGCAGGGTGCTCATGGAACGTCGCACTCCGAGAGGATGTATTGCCCATGTCCGTTAATCGATCATTATTTTTTGCCTTCGAATCTTGGCATGATTCTGTTGCGGGTAGGACTCGCGCGCTCCTCGGGGAATGCCTCTTGTACATCTACACGTAGTCATCGATGTTAGACGGGGGTGGATAAGCATCACGGTTTCGTTGACACGGAAGCTAGTGATCCCGTGGTTTTCGAAAACAATGCCCATCTCGAATGCGTGTTGAAGCGGGTCCACCTTCCCGACCCCCATTTCAAAGTTCGGGGCGGTCGACGCGGGGGAGTGCGAGTTGGTTCGAACAAAAAGCGCCCGCATTTGCAAACCGCGGCCTGCTCCCTTAGATGAACGTTGAAATTGGGGACGCGGGGGGCGCTCTTGCGCCATCCTCGAGGCTTTTCACTTGGGCGTTTTTGTTTGTTTGTTTGTTTGTTTGTTTGTTTGTTTTTTTCTTTCCCCCCGAAAACGCCGGTCAGGCTCATGTCTGGGATGCGCGGGGTGATCCTATTCGATCCTGCTCGTCGCCCCGTGCCTTTCGCCCGGCCGCCGCCGCATGTACAGTCCAAGACATTGGCGTCGCCCCCAAGGAGCCGCGGAGGGCCTGCGGCACGACTTGAGGCACCCAGAGGCACGCGAGTTGGGAAAGAGTGGAAACAACCGCTTCTCGGGACACGCTGCCCGCTCGAACGCGGCGCCCCGGTGATGCCTGCCCGGGAGCCTCGGAGAGGAGCTGGCGTAGCCCTGCCTGAATTGTCGGACGGCGGATGATCTCAATCATCGCCTGGGATGGCCCAGCGGCCCCCGCCCTCGCGACGGCCTCATCTCTCTCTCTCTCTCTCTCTCGGGATTGCGCTTTTATAACCGCCGGCCGCAGTTCCAACATGTAGGCTTGTTTTGGCCTCGGCGCTGGCCATTCTCTGACAGGTTGCACGGCTCTGTTGGGACCCTCTTGGGTCCTCTGGGTTCCGTCGTGGTGTCCCTTGGGGTTTTGGGGCCGTCTTGGAGGGTCTTGTCGCTATCAGATGGTGTCTTGGGGTCACCTTGAGAAGGTCTCGGTCCTTCTTGGAGCCATCTCGCAGCCATCTGTGAGGAGAACTGGGGACCTCTGAGGCTTGGCTCTCGGGGCCCTCTGCGGGGCCATCTTGCAGCCCATGCTGGCCTGTTGGAGCCATCTGCGAGGCTATGGAGGACTTACTGGGGCAATCTGGCAGCGACGTTTGGGAGTTCTGGGCTTCCTTGCGGCGCAATTTGGGCCATCGTGGGCCATTTGAAGGACTTTCGGGCCCCAGTGGGCCATTGTTGAGGCGCCCCTTCAAGGCCCACAGGTGCGCTGAGGAACTCGTGGGCTCAACGCGCCGAATCCCAGCACGTCGCTGTTCGATCATGTTCATCGGCAGTTGCTCATGCCCACGCAAACAAGAACAATCGCCAGTCGAGGCGACGTCTGCATTTGGCATCCCTTCCCTCTCTCTATGTATCCTTCCCACGCCTGTGCGTGCCGGTTGCGACCCCAGCGCCGAACATTCGAGGAACACAGAATGGCCGTAGCAACCTTGGCTTAGGCCATTTGGGTTCAGCTTTTTGCTGCAGGAGGAGGAGGATGAGGAGGAGGAGGAGAAGGAGGACGAGGAGGAGGAGGAGGAGGAGGAGGAGGAGGAGGAGGAGATGGAGGAGGAGGAGGAGGAGCAGGAGAAGGAGGCGCCCTTTTCTGCTAAAGGGCCACGAGACTTGTGAGTGGTGTGCCGACATGGGTGCGGTGGCGCCATGCGAACCCTGCCATTGGGGCCTTCGTTGGAGCTCCCTATGGGACCACTGAGCGTGTGAGGGGCGTGCCGACATGGGTGCGGTGGCGCCATGCGAACCCTGCCATTGGGGTCTTCGGTGATGCATGGGGTCACGGAGCGTGTGAGGGGTGTGCCGACATGGGTGCGGTGGCGCCATGCGAACCCTGCCATTGGGGCCTTCGGTGGAATTCCGTATGGGGCCACGGAGCGTGTGAGGGGTGTGCCGACATGGGTGCGGTGGCGCCATGCGAACCCTGCCATTGGGGCGTTTGGCGGAGTTCCCTGTGGGCCCACTAAACGTGTGAGGGGTGTGCCGACATGGGTGCGGTGGCGCCATGCGAACCCTGCTGCTGGGGCCTTCGGGGGAACTCCCTATGGTATGGGGCCACGAAGCGCTGCACGGGGTATGCCGAGACGGAAACATGCGGAGGGCAGAGGCAAGGAGGGGGAAAAAGGAGGAGGAGGAGGGGGAGGAGGAGGGAGTCAGTGAGGTACGCGGGGCGCTGTCTTGTCAAAGCGAGGACCCAGCACCACGGGATGGTTGGGAACAAGAACGTGCGGGGAAACAAGTCGGAGAACACAGAGAGCGGACCAAATTGGGCAGAGCGGACACGCCCCCTGCTGTAGAGGGCCAGGGAAAGGGCCAGAAACCGCACGGCTGTGCCACCCGTGCCCGCGGAACCAGTCGCAGCGAGGAGCAGGGCTCGAGCTGAACGGTGTCTTGGCGATTCGGTGGGCCGTTTTCGTTTCGACTTCGCCCTGCACTAAAAGAGAGGAGCGGAAACAGAACGAGGGAGAACGAGCACAACACCGACACGAACAGCACTGCTTCGATCGAGCCCCGGTGAAGAGGGCGCGGCGCTGCCAGGAACACGTGGCACCGGGCGGTCTCCCTCGCGCTCCCCCCGCCCCTGCTCCCCGCTGCTCTCCCTCCTCCGCAGTGGGGCTGCACTCGGGCTGTCTCCCGCCGCCCCGGAGGCACGCCTGGGCCACCTCGGGCGGCCCTGGTTCAGGAGGGGAAAAGAACACACAGACACAATTAATCGTCGATTTCCAAGAAAATATGGGGAAGTATGGGAAGTGGGGGGGAAGACAAAAACCCAGAAAATATAGGGAAATATAGGGAATTATTTTATTTGTGTGTATTTATTTGTGTGTCCCAGGGCCCCTTCACTGGTGGTCTGCCGGAGCCGCCTCGGAGGCGGGTTTCCGGGACGCCCTGGGCAGCTCCGGTGGCGGCGTCTGGGTACGCCTGTAGGAAGCCGCCGACGACCCCGCCGGGGGCGCCCGACGTGGTCCCGGCTCGTCCTCGCTCCGCTCCACGCCCGCTGGGCTCCTCCGCGGGCTCGGTCAGTGCCGACGGGGGGCCACCGTGGGGTGTGAGCATATCTTCTCGGAGTTTGCTAGGACCTTCTCCTCCTCCTCCTCCTCCTCCTCCTCCTCCTCCTCCTCCTCCTCCTCCTCCTCCTCCTCCTCCTCTCCTCTCCTCTCCTCTCCTCTCCTCTCCTCTCCTCTCCTCTCCACTCCACTCCTCTCCTCCTCCTCCTCCTCCTCCTCCTCCTCCTCCTCCTCCTCCTCCTCCTCCTCCTCTACCCTGACGCGTCGATGAGTGAACTGTCCGTTTTCGGTTTTCGAAAGGGCGGCGCGGCCGTTACTTGGGCCAGGTTACTTACTGGCGCCCGCCAGGTTTGGGCCCGAGGTCGTTTTCACGAAGCCACGTTTTGCTAAAGGGGGTTCTGTCCATCCCCGATCCTCCCAGAAACCGAAGATCGGGGAGGAGAGCATGATCTCGGGGATCGAGGAGGTTCTGGTCGTCTTTGAGCTTCCTCGGCGGCCCTGTTATCTCTGGAGCGCCCGTTTTCCTTGAGGAGGTTTGGCAGGGAAAACCATAACAATAAAACAAGTCAGAAAAAACAAAGACATGATCAGACATAGCAAACACGAGAACACCCAGACGGAACAAAAAACCTTTTGTCTCCTGTCTCCTGTCTTCTGTCTGGCATATTTGAGCGTCTCTGTGAGTTCTGGGGGAGTCTGGAGGGGGGTCCAGGGTTATGATGTTCCAACCTTCTGTAGCCCTGATCACCAGAAAGAATTCCGAGCCCCCCACCAGGACCGAAACTCGAGAGTTCTCACGTGTCGGGCCCTGGGAGACACTCGTCCGACACTGCTTCGATACTGTCTCGATACTCTTTCGACACTTTTCCGGGTGCTCGAAATTATTTCTGGGATGTGGTCTTTAGGTGCGATGGGAGCAACACAAGGCCAGGGCGCTTGGTGCCTTCGCGGGGGCGGCGGCCACCCCCCGGTGGTGGTCGTCCCCTCGGCGCTGCCCTGTCCCCACCGCCCGCCGTCGTTCTCCGCAGCCTCGCTGGTGCTTTCGCCCCCCCAGTCCCCTCGGGAGTCTTGATGATGATGAGGAGGAGGAGGAGGAGGAGGAGGAGGAGGAGGAGGAGGAGGAGGAGGAGGAGGAGGAGGAGGAGGAGGAGGAGGAGAGGGGAGGAGGAGAGGATGAGGAAGGAGGAGGGAAGGAGAGGAGGAGGAGGAGGATGAGGAGGAGAGAGGAGGAGGGCGGAGGAGGAGTAGGAGGAGGAGGCGGGAGGAGGAGGAGGCGGAGGCGGAGGCGGAGGCGGAGGCGGAGGAGGAGGAGGAGGAGGAGGAGGAGGAGGAGGAGGAGGAGGAGGAGGAGGAGGACAACGGACGGGGGTCAATGCAAATGGGGGTCAGCCAGAGCCCACTATCTTTTAGGATCCTGCAGGGCCAGGGTCGCGCTGGCCCGGGTTTCTGGGCGCAGGGTCCTGCAGGATCATGCGGGATCCTTCGCATTGGCCTGGGCTTGGGTGCAGGATCTTGCAGGATATGAAAACAAGTTCGAATGTTTTTGGATTATTGTTCGTCCAAAATCCGCCTGCAGGAGGACATGCCCGACCTAAGGCTAGTTGGACGCGCCCCTGTGGAGGACAGGCTCCCGTCCCTGTCGTGTATGTCGCAGAGCCTGGCCCCGGACTTCTGTTCCAGTCGAAGGTTCGCGATTGGCGTCACCGTGCCCAAACAACCCAGTCAAAAAACACCCCCAAAAAATCACACCGTGCCCTAGAGCCGTTTTTGGGAGGGGGGGAGGTGGTCGCTGACAGGGCCCGCCTGGTGGGGGGCGGAACAACATGAATCGCGGCGCGCCCCTCCATCAGAGCCCTAGCATGGACTGGCCTGGTGGAAGGAGAGGAGGAGGAGGAGGAGGAGGAGGAGGATGAGGAGGATGGAGGAGGAGGAGGGCGATGAGGATGAGAGCATGAGCAGGACAAAAAGCAAAGGAGCAGGAGCGGAGCGGGAGCAGGATCGGGAGCAGAGCAGGAAGCGAGGAGCAGGAACAGGAGCAGTAGGAGTAGGATGAGGGGGAGGAGGAGGAGGAGGCGGAGGAGGAGGAGGAGGGGGAGGAGGAGGAGGAGGAGGAGGAGGGGGGAACGGAGGAGATGAGGCGGAGAAGGAGGAGGAGGAGGAGGAGGAGGAAGGAGGAGGAGTAGGAGGAGGAGAGGAGGAGGAGGAGGAGAGGAGGAGGAGGAGGAGGAGGAGGCGAGGACAGGAGAGAGGGAGGAGGAGGAGGAGGGAGGATGGCGGGGGGAGGCGGGAGGCTTGCGGATGGAGGATGTAGGTGGAGTGAGGAGAGGGCAGAGGGCGGAGGAGTAGGGAGAGGGAGAGGGAGGAGGAGGAGGTAGGAGGGAGGTAGGGATGGGGAGAGGGAGGAGGGAAGGGAGGGAGGAGGGAGGCGGGCGGAGGGAGGAGGGAGGAGGAGGAGGAGGTGGAGGAGGAGGAGGAGGCGGAGGAGGAGGAGGAGGAGGAGGAAGTGGAGGGAGGAGGCCCAGGAGGAGGTGGAGGAGCTCGCGCGCCTGGCCTCCCAGCATGGCGGGGCACAGCGAGCGCCCCCGGCCGACCCCGCCCCTCCTCCCCAGATCTCCAACGATGTGTGGCTTTTTCGCTCCGCGCGTGCCTCCTCGGTGCTGGTTTCTGGGGCCCGTTCTAGCGCTTTTCCTGGATGCCAGCCTGGGGCGCTCTTGCAACCTCTGGGCGCCTTCTTCCCCTCGCTTTTCCTCGCTCCCCCTCATCACCCTTCTCTTCGCTCCTTTCCTTCCTCCTCCTCCTACTACTTCCCCTCCTTCCCCTCCTCCCCTCCTCCTCCTCCTCCTCCTCCTCCTTCCTCCTCCTACTACTTCCCCTCCTCCTCCTCCTACTACTTCCCCTCCTTCCCCTCCTCCTGCTCCTCCTCGCTTCTCCTCGCTCCTCCTCCTCCTCGTTATCCTCTTGCCCTCCTGCTTCTCTCCGCTGCTCTTCGCTTCTCCTCGCTCCTCCTCCTTCTCCTTCTTACCCTCCTCCTCCTCGCTCTCTTCTTCCTCTCCTCTTCCTCCTCCTGCTCCTCCTCCTCGCTCTTCCTCGTTCCCCTTCTCTCCTCTTCGCTCCTCTTCTTCTTCCTCCTCCTCCTCCTCCTCGCTGCTTCCCCTCCTCTGCTTCTCCTCCTTGCCCCCCCTGCTCCCCCTCCTTCTCTCGCCCATCTCGGCCTCCTGGACGCAGCTCCCCAGATTTGTTCTTCCCCTCCTCCTTTCCCTCCTCCTGGCCTGGGAAGGGCGGGCCGGACGAAGGGTTAAGTCGGGCCGGTCCCTCTACAGGAGGGATAGTCAAAAATTAGTCAAAAATAGTCAGGGGACGATTTTTCGATGTTTTCGTTTTTTTTTTGTTTGCTTGTATTTTTGACTATTTTCATCTTTCTTCTAAAATCCCCCTGTAGGAGGGCATGCCCGACCTAAATCCAGGGGGAAGACACAGCCTGCACTCAGGGCTGGCTGTGGGAGGCTGAGGTGGCCCAGCACTTGTTCCGGCCATCGGAATGGGGGGAGAAAGGGGCCCCCTCGTCGCCACGGCTGGGTGCTGCTGGAGAAAGCCGTCAGTTTCGACTCGGGGAGGGATCAGAGTTTGAGCGGATTTGCCGCCGTCTTCTCCCTCTTGACTGGCTTTCTCGGAGCCCACCAGCCACTTCCGAGTCAAGTCACTTCCGAGTCAAGTCACTTCCGAGTCACTTCCGAGTCAAGTCACTTCCGAGTCGAGTCACTTCCGTCAGCGCAGGCCCCCCAGCCACTTCCGAGGCAAGTCACTGAAGCATGGACCCATTCGGGGTCCTGGGGCTCCGGTTTCCGGGCCCGTCCTCAGCTGCTGGTCGGGGGCACCCGTTCGTGGCCGAGGCTTGCCGTGGCTGGAAGAGCCCCTTCGCTGTTCCTTCAGCCTCACATGGAAAGGTACTCCAGATTTCGCAATAAAAGGGAGGGGGTCTCGTTTCGGGGGGGGGTCTCTTCCAGGCTATCTTGGAGGGCCTGGGGGGGGTCTGGGGACGACGTTTTGGAGGGTTCTCCCACGAGGGGGGGTCTGAAATGGCCTGTCTTGGAGGGTCCAGAACCCCTCCCTTTTATTACGAGATCTGGAGTATGGGGGTGCGACATCTGCTGCGCGCAGCTCGTTTCGGCCCCGTCGGTAGGCGCCTTTCCTCGGTACGTTGGCGCCTCTGGCGCCGGCTCACGCGCTTCTTGGCCCCATGGGGCACTCCACAGCAAGCGCTACCTGCAACGCGGCACTCGCACGTGCAGACGGTTGGGCCCCTCGCTCCGCTGATCTCCTCGGCGCGGGCACGCCCGGGCAACAGCGACAGCTGGCGTCCTATAGCCCGAGCCCGGGGTGTGGCCCGAGGACCGCATCTCCAGCTTCCTGGTGACCCCCGTGCCCACGACGGACCGGCCCGGCTCCAGCTACGTCGAGCTGCGGGAGATCCTGCCCACGGTCACGGCGAGCTTCCGCCCGCGGCCAGGCCGGCGGGCGGGACCGGCACCGACGCACGGGTGCATTGCCCCGGCGCGGCGGAGGAGGAGGAGGAGGAGGAGGAGGAGGAGGAGGAGGGGGAGGAGGGGGAGGAGGAGGAGGAGGAGGAGGAGGAGGAGGGGAAGGAGAGGAGGAGGAGGAGGGGGGAGGAGGAGGAGGAGGGGGAGGAAAGGGAGGAGGGGGGGAGAGGAGGGAAGGAGGAGGAAGGAGAGGAGGAGGAGGAGGAGGAGGAGGGGGAGGAGGAGGCGATTGGCTGCTCGGGCGCCTCCCCGGAGATGTCCGGCCGACCTGCACCGCGAGGGTTCGGGGGCACCTCATGGGCGCCTCGTATTTGGGCGACGAGGTCTATACATGTTCACTGCCCCCTGGCCAGGCCGTTCCTGGACCCAGGAGCAGTGTACAGTCGGGGCCCTGAAGAAGGAACCCTTTTCGTTGGGGAGGGGCTCCGCGTTCCTTAAGTGTTTCGCAGCTTGCCTCAGGTTTTCCTTGTGTTTTCGATAGGAAATCGAAGTTTAACTTATGGGAAAAGGGGCCTCGTTCCTTATTTTGGGTTCCTTAGGTCAAGG
>CAUYUJ010002168.1:37207-49707 GCA_963575745.1 Prorocentrum cordatum
TCCTCCTCCCTTCTCCCCCGTCCTACACATGGTAGTGGTGGTTGAAAACTTGCCCATCACCTCTGCGTACCCCGCAGCTCGTGGCAGTGGGTGTCCCCGCGCGCCTCGGCCTTCGAGTGTCTCGCGGGCTCGCATCCCGCTCGCCGCAGCCTTCGCCGACACCGGCGCGTGAGCTGCCCGCGCTTGGTCGCGCGCAGGCTCCCCCGCTTCCAGCGTTCAGTGGAGGCCAGTCTACAAGAGGCCTTCCACATGAAGCCCAGCCCTGAGACCCCAGGACGTCCATGGATGTGTGGCGTGGGAGCGTCACGCTTTCCATGGAAAAGCCGTCGAAACCCAAGGAGCCCAGGGCACCCTGGAGGCAAGCAGGGTGCTTCTCGGCATGGGTCTCCACTGTAACGTGCCGCGCGGGCGGCCCATGTGAGCCTCCGCGTAAGGTCGCTATGCCATCTCGCGTGAGACCCGTTCTTGATCGCCGCCCGACTGGGGCTCGACCCGCGTGCAGCCGACGGGCCCCAGAGGCAGACGATTGAGGAGAAACGCCCAAATCGAAAACATCGTGCCGCCGGAGATCTGGCTTGCGGGTCCTGAATCGGGCCTCCAGGCGGCTGTTCGGGGCGATCCGGGCGCGCCTGGAACGTTCTCGACGAGGCGCAGCTGCTGGAAAGCATCTGGGGGCGATGAGACCTCCAGGGATTCAGGGAAGAAGCACGGGGACCAAGATGTCGCAGGAAGATGTCGATGCCGATCTTGGCCATGGTCCATGTCGGCCGTTGCCGACTCGCGAGGATGCTCCACGAGTGGACGCTGACCAGGATCGACGGTGACCAAGATCAGAACGACGCTCCCGCGCTTCCCTTCCCTTCCTTTCCTTCCCTGATGTCGGGCCTGTCCTCTACAGGAGGAATCTTCAAGAATAGTCAAAAATTGTCGGGGGACGATTTTTCTACCATTTTGGAAGATTTGTTTTGACAAGTTTGGAGTATGTTGTTGACTATTTTTGGTATCAGTCAGCGTTGACTCCAAATAGATAGGAGGACAGGAGGAGGACGAAATGAGGATGGGAGGAGGACGAAAGGAGGACGGGAGCAGGACGGGAGGAGCAACATCAAGCAAGCGCAAGCGGAAGCAAGCGGAAGCAAGCAACCGCATGCGAGCAATAACAAGCAAGCAAAAACCAGCGATCAAGTGCAAGCAAGCAAGGGCAAGCGAGAGCAAGCAAGCGAGTGCAAGCACGCAAGAGCAAGCAAGTGCAAGGAAAGCAAGAGCAAGCAAGCAAGCACGCAAGAGCAAGGACGCGCCATTGGAAATAGCTGGGGGGGCATTGGAAATAGGGGGGGGGGCATTGGAAAAAAGGAAGGGGGAGCGGGGTGCCATTGGACATAACGGGGGGGGCCACTGGGAAAGGGGGGGGGGAGGGGCTCATTGGACAAAATGGGGGGGGGGGTCTGTAAGACCAATTGCCCATGATGAGCCAGGACTCCTGTGGGGCAAGCCTGCTCAGAGCAGATCTCGTCCATAACCCCCCTGGGACTGCCCGCGCCGCGCGCCGCGGCGGGCAGGCCCAGCGCCCCCCCCAAGAGGGCCTCGCTGCCCAGGGCCGCTCTCGCGCGCAGCCTCCGGGGCCGCCCCCCGCGCGCCGCCGGCGGCGCGGCGCGCGGCCCTGCTGCTGCTGGCGGGCTGCGTGCGGCGGTCGCGCGCCGCCAGTGGCGCGGGCGCTCCGCAGAGGAGCTCCTTCAGGGCGGCGGGGGGGGGGCTGCCTCCTCCCTCCCTCCCCCCTCGGCCTGCTCCCGCTGCTCCCCCTCGCCTCCTCCTCCGTCCTCCCTTCTCCTCCCTCCACGTTCCTCCCTTCTCCTCCCCCCTTTCCTCCTCCCTCCCTCCCTCCCTCCCTCCCTCCCTCCCTCCTCCTCCTCCTCCTCCTCCTCCTCCTCCTCCTCCTCCTCCTCTTTTTCCTATTCCTCCTCCCCCTCTCCTTTCTGTTTTTCCCTCATTCCTCTCCTCTTTTGCCGACGGCGGGCATGTTTCCTCCAGGCAGTTGCAGATAACGCGGACCGAGGAGACCGAGTGGCGAGCCATTTGGGATCGAGGCGATGTGCAGCCAGCTTGGGGCCGGGTCTCAACATGCATACGTACGAGCATGCAGGACTGCTTCCCCAAGCAGATGACGGGCATCATTGGTTACAAGCAGCGTACGAGTCGGGGCCGAGAGCGCAGCGAGCTACGACCCCGAAAATACACGACGGGCAGCTGATAATTCGAAGGAGACGGATCCAACGAGTTTGGCAGGATCGAGCAGCAGTTGAAGTTGCTTTCCAGGCGCATGCAGGCCCTGAGGCACCAGCAGGTGTGGTCGGGAAAAAAAGGGCGGTTATATACGCTGGTGGATGAAATTCGTAAGGCGCAGCGAGGCAGACGCATGGCAGACATGTACAGATTGAGGCTCTGGCTATCAAGCACAGGCAGGTGACCCAAGAAACGTTTTCTTTTTCTCCACGGCAAGCTATGACGATCACGGAGGTGGAGAGTAAATTCTCTCTACCTCCTAAGGACGGAACGATGGCATGCACGCGTCTGAATTGGGAGTCTGGAGTATCTGACAGAAGCTTTTGCCGCGCGTGCATCAACATTTTGAGTTCGTGGAACTTGCTCGAGCTGGCCGTCAGGTCCAAGTCGGGTGCCTACGCAGAGCGCCGAAGAAACGCGCAGGGCCAGCATGGGGGGTTCTGGCATCTACCATCGCACTTACATTCTAGAGGTCTTGAACAGGCCTTGCAGCAATTTGTTGGCACTTATGCGGTTCGTAGGCTCGGTGCTGGTCACCACCATCTGCCCTCAGTTTTTTTGCTCAGTCGCAGCCGAAAGGCGTCAGATGGGGGCCAAGGTGCAGAGAGCGTTGCACTTCTTTGATGCTGATGGGATGTCGTATCTGGGGCACCTACAGATGGTATCGCGACGACCCGACCCCCCAGACTTTGCGCGCGGATGTCTTAATTAAGTGGCGTCGACGAGACGTTTGTGAGAGGGTTGCGAGAGAGTTGTCGTTGTCGGCGGCGGTTTGGCATTGCGGGGGGCGGGGAACTCAGTCGCACCCCCTCGAACTTCGACGGCGCACAGGCTTCCACCTGCGCCGAGCGCGAAACGCTCCGAGTACATCGCGCACAACGCGATCGATCCGAACGTGCATCATTTCTTAGTCAGACATTCGCCAGGGCGACGATGCACGCGACGCGCGTCGATGGCGAGATCGACTTCCCCTCCCGCCCGGGCACTAGCACGAGGCGCCCACTAGCAGCGGGGGGCCTCGTAGGCGTGGACCTGCCGTCGGTCGGCAAGTCGAACGGCCATCTGGCTGGCCAGGTCGGGAGGTGCACATGGTTGAGAGGCCCATCTGTCTCTGGGGGGCCTGGAGAGGTGGACGTCGGCATCGGGCTTCTCGTGGGTGGCGCCTCGCGCATGCGCGTTCGCGCGTGCAAACCTCAAGGCAAATACCTCGCACATTAATTTCATCGTGTAACAGGTAATTGGCACGAGCGCATGCAAGAGCGCGGGCATCATTAAACTGCCAGCGAGACGAACCACCTGATTAGCCAAGCAGGTAGAGAATCTTCGGCGGCCGCCAAGGAGCTCTCCAGGAACCGGCGTCTCCACGGCGATGTACTTGGGAAAGCGCGCAGATGGGGCCCGTCCTTAGCTTTGGCGGGGCGGCGGCCATCGGGCGACCCGTGGCGTCCGCATCTACGTCGCAGGCATTTGCGCACGTTGCTGTCTGCGTCGTGCGCGGCGCGGCTCTCGCGAGACGATTTCGCGACTGCGCTGGGCGCGATCGCTGCGAAGTAGCTCAGGTGCCTCGTGCGCGGCGAAGCGAAGCGACGATGTGAGCGGCGCTTGCGCGCGCAGCAATGAACGAACGCTTTCGTCCCAGGACATCCGCTGCGCAGCCGCCGAGCTGATGGCGCCGCGTCGACGGCGGCGGCAGGCAGTTGCGCGGCGGCCAGAGAACTGCGAGTAGCACCTCGCGGCCATTTCCGGCGCGACAGAGATTGGCGGGCAGCTTGGCCGCGCCCGCCCCGACCCAGACGGCCGCTTGAGTCATCGCAGCGCCGCGCGGGCGAGGCGGGCCCCTGCCCGAGGCCAAGGCGACCTCGAACGCAAGTGGCGGGGTCGAGGAAATGCCCGTCAGGCCTTTGCACGCGTTGACATATTCGTCGCGTCTTCCAAGTGCTAATGATAGGCGCGCCGCCATTAGCTGGTTGGCCAGGGGGGCGGGGGCGCCGGCGCGAGCAGGGGCGGCGGCGACATTTATTCCGGGGGGGGCGGTCGAGGGCGCGCGCTCAGAGCGCCGCGAGCGTCGGGCCGAAGACGGCGAGGGCGGCGCCGTCATTGACGAGTGGATACGCGCGCGCGCGAGACGGAGGACGGCGCGTCATGTGGGGGTGCGCTTCAGGTTTTTAAGAGCATTCGTAGCGCGCGTCACCCGTGCGCGCCGCGCGAGGAATGCGCGCCTCCTGCTGGCCCGTGCCAGCGTGCGCCCGCGGTGCCGCGCGGCCCTCGCTTCCGGGGCGTCGCGTTGGCTCCGTTGCGTTGCCGCGGGCAAGCGGGCGCCGCGCGCTCGCCCCGCTCGCCCCGCGCCCTGCGCCTTTCGGCCCGAGGAGGCTTCTTCGCACTTGCGGCTGCTGCGTGGCCCTGCGCGTCGAAAAGCGCGATGTCTCGGCCGGTTGCGCGAAGCCCGAGGGGCCCGGCGGGGGGGGCGTGCCTCCTGACGATGGGGGGGCAAGGGGCGCCCAGAGCAGGCCTGCGGGGGACCGCGGGGCGCAGCGGGCAAATCAGCTGGTGGCTTCGAGGCGGGGGGCGAGTAGCTCGCCCTCAACGGCGCGCAGATGATGATGCCTGTGGAACTCGCCCAGGAGGGGCGTGGGGGGGGGGGGGGGCGGGCGCGACGCGGCGCAGGCTGGCGTTCGCGCGGCAGCGGGCTTCATCGCGGCGCCGGGGAAAATGGGGAACGCCTTGCCTGTCATCAAGGACAGCCTGCGGCTCGGTCATGACGGAGGGCGAGGGGCGCGGGCCCGGAGAAGGGCCGGCAGGGGCGCCGGAAGGTCCGCGCCGGGTTGAATTCGTTGGCTCCCAGCCAGTTCAACAGCGCGATCGAGCAGGAACTCAACGTGGCGGCCATGGCCGCAGAGCAGCGGCGCTGGAGTTGCCGCCGGGCGGGGTGGCAGAGATCCGCGCCGTTGTCCACGCGGCCGCGCGCTCCGCGGGGCGGGGGGCCGTCGCGGGGGCGCCGCCGCCCCGCGCCCCCAGGGCGCCGGCTTTGGAAGTGCTTGCGCGGCAGGCAGGTCGTTGAGTAGACATTGCAGGCCTGCGTCGACGAGCGGAGCTCGGCAGCGCCCGCGCCGCCCAGTTCCTCGGGCGCCTGGGCGCCGGATAGTGGGGGGAGGGATATCTTGGGGAGCGTGGGGTGGGGTGGGGGGGGGTGGTCTTCTCGACCCGAGCCAAACTGCCACCCCGAACAATTTTATCGAACGCGCGTCGGCTTGGCCGCCGCCAACTTTAGGCGTGGGGGTGTGGTGGGGCAGGGGGTGGGGTGGGGGGGAGCATTCATTCTCAACGGCAGCAGCATGCTACAGAGACGCCTGCAATCTGTGTGATTCGTTGCTTTCCTCGCCCGAGAGCGGGGGTGACGCGCCTGGTCGCGATGGGCGCTCGCCCATATTCCTGGGAAGTCTTCCATGGGGATTGGGCCCAGAGCTGGAACAGGCCCGATAGGTATTGCAAACCATAGGGTCCTCGAGGCCCCCCCCCGAAAAGCTCAATGCGCTTGCCAGCATTAGTCAGTTCGACAACAAGTCGAGTAGCGCCTCGTCCCGATAAGAGATGAGGACTTTCAAGCTGTGGAGGCTTTTTCCTCCTGCTGTTCCTCACTCCCACCCTCCCTCTCCCATCCTCCTCTTCCTCCTCCGCTGTCCTTTCTTCCATCGAAGTTTTTCCTCCCTGTCGTGCCCCCAGGCTTGTCCGTCGTCCGGGCTGTTTTTTTCGCTGAAAACCTCCCCGCCAGTAATGATTTGCAACGGCTTTAAGGATGAGGGCGGGTGGTTTTCAAAACCCGACTCTCGCCTTAGCGTTCCGCGCATCCGCCTTAAGATGTTGAAACAGGGTCAATGATGTAGGGCGGATGGTTATCAAAACGACGTTTTCGCTGTAGCGCTGCACATTGCGCAGATTTGCGGTTCAAGTTTGCAACCGGCTTAAGAATGCAAGGCGGTTGGTTTTCACACGGTGGTTCTCGTTTTATCGCCGCGCGCATTTGTCTGACACATTTGCAGCACATTCAAGTATGGAGGGCAGTTTTTTTTGTTTTCGTTTTTTTTTTTTTTTTTTTTTTTTTTTTTTTTTTTTTTTTTTTTTTTTTTTTTTTTTTTTTTTTTTTTTTTTTTTTTTTTCAATGTGGCTCTCGCCCCAGCGTCGCGCGCAGTCGTATGAACATTTTGCAACAGTTTCAAGCATGGGGGACGGGCCGTTTTCAACATGTGACATTCGCTCTTTGCCGCGCACATGTCATGTTGCCCTCTGCGGCCGCTTCATGGAATCGTACGGTTGAAGTCCCAGGAATGGTGTTCTGGCACGGGTTGGCGTTGTCACGACGCAGAGCTTACTTTTATTCGCGGTTTTGAGATTCAAAGAACGGTGTGCTGGCACGATGTGGGAATGCCAGGGCGCAGCAATAATGTTGATTCGCGGCGTTGAAGTCCCAGGGGTGCGGTTTTGGCACTGTTGGGGATCACGAAATGGTAGAATTCGAGCGGGGCACATCCCGCAAGGAACATCATATCCTGCATGGGCCTGTAGAACAAAAAGGGGAATTGGACGGAAGGTGTACAGTCAACGCGCATAGTAAGGACAAACGACTTTTTAAAGGGTGCCCTTGGATCCTTGCCTGCCTCAGCCTCTGCGGCCCGTCCCCAACAATTTTCGCAGGCCAGTTTCTCAGGTTCCCTGGGGGTTTGGCCGCCTGCCGCCCAGAATACTTCAACTTCGGCCTCCAAGGGTCTTGCGTCCTTGCCACGCGTCCTTACTATACTTTTTCACTGTATTGCGACATCGTTGATCCATCTTGGGTTTATCATGGTCCTCCTCCTGCTCCTCCTCTTTTTCCGCCCTCCTCCGTTCTCCCATGGGCGCTTCTCGCAGACGTGCTGCCCTGCCCCCGCCCCCCCTCTCTCCTGGGAGGACGAGGAGGAGGAGGAGGAGGAGGAGGAGGAGGAGGAGGAGGAGGAGGAGGAGGAGGGGGAAGAGAAGGAGGGCGAGGAGGGGAGGAGGAGGGCGAGGAGGGCCAAGAGGAGGAGGAGGAGGCAAGGAGGAGGAGGAGGAGGAGGTGGAGGAGGAGCGAGGAGGAGGAGGAGGAGGAGGAGGAGGAGGAGGAGGGAGGAGGAGGAGGAGGAGGAGGAGGGAGGAGGTGGAGGAGGAGGAGGAGGAGGGAGGAGGAGGAGGAGGAAGGAGGAGGAGGAGGGAGGAGGAGGAGGAGGAAGGGGGTGGAGGAGGGAAAGCAGCAGCGGGAGCAGGAGCTTGAACGGGAGAGCAGGAGCGGGAACGCCCTGGCCAGGCCGAGCGAGCCCGAGGGCCCCGCGTATCCCCACCCTCCTACAGCGTAATGGTTGATGCTGGCGCAACCTGACATTTGGAGTGGGTCGCGTTCCCACCTCGCATGCGGAAGGATCTCGCGCTCCCGCTCTCGCGCGGCAGCGTGGAGGAGGAGTAGGAGGGGGAGGAGGGATGATGACGATGTTTTTGCTGCCGATGATGATGCTGCTGCTGATGGTGATGATGACGATGATGGTGATGATGATGCTGATACTGACGATGATGGTGATGCTGATGCTGATGATTTTGCTGATGATCAGGATGACTATGAGCATCTTGATACGGATGCTGATGATGATGCTTATGATGATGATACTGATGGTGCTGCTGCTGCTGCTGCTGCTGCTGATGATGATGATGATGATGATGATGGCGATGCTGATGATGCTGATGATGGTGATGGTGGTGGTGGTGATGATGGTGACGCTGATGTTGATGCAAATTATGCTTTTGATGATGATTATGATGATGATAATATCGACGATGAATGATGATGGTGATGATGGTGGCGATGAAGAAGAATCTGATGATGATGATGATGATGATGATGATGATGATGATGATGATGATGATGATGATCATGATGGTGAGCATGATGATGATGATGATGATGATGATGATGATGATGATGATGATGATGATGATGATGATGCTGATGCTGATGCTGATGCTGATGCTGATGCTGATGCTGATGCTGCTGATGCTGATGCTGATGATGATGACGATGATGATAACAGTGGTGGTAGTGAGGAGGAGGAGGAGGAACAAGAAGTTGAGGCGGGGGAAGCCAAGGAGGAGGCCAAGGAGGAGAGGGAGCAATGTGCGTATGTGTGTGTGTGTGTGTATGAGTGTGTGTGTGTGTGTGTGTTTGCTCGGGTGTGCTTTATGGCGGTAGATGCCGTGCGATCCAAAGCGGGTCCTGAGGGCCCAGCCGTAACCCCACGTTTAGTACTCTTACTGATTCCGCTTTGTCGCCGCGCGCGAGGACGCTTCCGCGTGTGTGTGAGTGTGTGTGTGTGTGTGTTTGTGTGGAATAGCGTTCCAGACGGCGACGCATAGTCTATTGATCTCCCAAAGGATCTTCGTCGTCGTGCTCGTCGTTTCCCTTCCCGTCGTTGTCTACCATGGAGGTAGTCCGATGAGAAGCTTAGTGGACTGTTCTGTTTCCTCGTCTTCGGCGTCAGGGGGCCAGTCTCGGTCTCCGGGGCCGTGACAAAATCCACAATCGTCGCTGGCCATTCTCGGTCAAGAGGTCTCAGATTGGACGTCCAAGGTCCTTGCGTCCTTCGCGCATCCCCGTGGCCCTGCCGTGCTGTCTGCTAGCGCCGGTTCCCTTCCCTCGTGTTCGCCTCTTCCATCGGGCAGGTGGCACTAGGGGGTGACCTACAGGGGGGGGTGGGAGGTGCAGACAACTCAAGGGGCCCTTGCCGGCTCGAAGAAGGGGCCCCGAAAGGGCCCCTTTGGGGTCTTCTTCGGCCCCCCCCGATGTATAGGTCACCCCCCATTGCCACCTGCCCGATGCCAGAAGTCCCCCGCCGTCTTCCGCCAGCCTCGCCCCGGAGCCCTGGGTGCCCCGGTGCGCCGCGGCCGGGTGCGGTCCGGGAAGCATGGGCGGCGCGCAAGGGGGTGGTGGTGCGAGGGGGCGGCTTCCCCGGACGACAAGGAGCAAACGGCCGAGAAATCGGCGAATAGGTAGCCGCAAGAGAGGGCTGAGGACCTCCTCGAGAAGCTCGGCGACGAGCTTGCTGCATGCAGCAAGGGCACCCCGATTTGCGAGGGCACCCATTCGGATGCAACTCCTGGGAGGTCAAATTCTGATTTCGCCCTGGTCCGAGATCCGGCTTGATCCGGCTTATCCAGTTTCATCCGGCCTATTCTGGCGTAGTCTGGCTTGATCCCGCCTAATCCGCAGCCTAATCCTGCGTAGTGGGGCTTAATTCTCTTGAGTCCTTCCGACGCAGGCCTCCCAGTAGTTGCTACCTCGTATCAGGTCGGGCCTGTCCCTCTACAGGAGGAACCTTCAGACATAGTCCAACAATAGTCGGGGGGCGACTCTTCTATGACTTCTGACCACTTGGGCATATCTTTGGGGCATCTTTCCTTTTTCCTCCAACATCTGTAGGGGGACGTGCCCGACCTAATCCGCCATTTTTCGCGTTTTCGGGCCTCCTGCCCCCATGGCTCGAGGTTCCAAGCGCGACAGTGAGCTTGCAACCGTACCCATGTATATATATATATATATATATATAGATAGGTAGATATGTATGTGTGTGTATATATATATATATATATAGATTGACTCCCATTGCCTCTTGGAGGCTGGCGCTTTGATCCTTGACGGGATGGCCAGCGCAGGCAAGTGCAGCACCGCACTATCCGGCTCACCCCAGAAGCATCAGGCTGAAGCATCTGTAGGGGGACGTGCCCGACTTAATCACACCATCCACCTCGCCGGCCAGCCCAGCGCACGCTGCGCCGGCGAAGCCCCCCGCCGCCTCCCGCCGGACCTCGCCCCGCGGAGGCCCTTCGGGGAGTGCCCCCGGGGCGCCCCCGGCGCGGGGGTGCGCTCTCCGGGGGGCCTCGGCGGCGCGCGCGCGAGCTCTGCCTCGGGGGGAGGTCGGGCGTGGCCCTCCGCAGGGGGCCACGTGCGAACCCCACCCCGACCCCAGACCCCCTCGCGCTGTGAAAAAAACACGACGGGAGGTTTTTCGTTATTTTCGGCCTCTGGGGGCCCTTCCCGGGCCTCGGGACCGTCAAAAAACGACTCAGGATGAGAAACCGGTCCCGGGGAAAGGGTCCAGACCGCTGGGGGTCGACGTTGTGGAAAAATCACGACGCCGGGGGTCTGGGACCCCTCACGATTTCTGAGGGGGAGGGGTAGGGTTCGCATGTGGCCCCCTACCCTGCAGGAGGAGTAGGCAAAACCAGTCCACACATCGTCGGGGGACGACCTTTCGATTCCTTTTTGTGTGTGTCAGATGAGCACTTTTTGCCTGCCTTTCATCTCTCTCGTCGACGAGGGGACTATCCAAAAGATAGCCAACACACAGCACGGCGATTGTATTTTGAAATTCTGTTGGGAATGTTTTGGGATATGTCTGGACTGTCTTTGATTTGCTCGTCCAGAGTCCGCCTGTAGGGGGGCGCGCCCGACCAAGCTATAGGGGGGGTGGGGGCGAGGGGGGCGGCCTCGCGCCCCGGACGGCAAGGGGGCTGCGCAGAAGCGAGTGGCTCTCCCTCCCCTCCCTCCTCCCTCCTCCTCCCTCCTCCCACCTCCCTCCCCTCCTCCCTCCTCCTCCCTCTCCCTCCTCCACTCCTCCCTCCTCCTCTCCTTCCTCCTCCCTCCTCCTTCCTCCTCCTCCCTCCTCCCTCCTCCTCCTCCCTCCTCCTCTCCTCCTCCATCCCTCCTCCTCCCTCCTCTCCTCCTCCTACCTACCTCCTCTCCTCCCTTCTCCTCCTCTCCCTCCTCCCTTCCCCTCCCCCGCCTCCTTCTCCTCCTTCCTCCCTTCCCTCCTCCTCCCTTCTCCTCCTCTCCCTCCCCCTCCTCCTCCTCTCATCCTCCTCTCTCCTCCTCCTCCTTCCTTCTCCTCCCTCCTCCACCTGGGGACGGACGCCCATGTGAGTATTGACTTGCACGGCAGAGCAGTCGGGCCTTGTGCTTGCCATCAGGGTCCAGATGAGTAGCACAATGCTCAGACCCTCACGTCCTCCTCCCTCCTCTTCTCCTCCTCCTCCTCCTCCCTTTCCCTGCCTCCTCTCTCCTCCCCCTGCCATCCCCCCTCTCCCTCTCTCCTCCCCTCTCCTCCTCCCCTCCTCTCCTCCTCCTCCCTCCTCCTCCTCCTCCTCCTCCTCCCTCCTCCTCCTCTCCTCCTCCTCCACTCCTCCACCTCCTCCACCTCCTCCCTCCTTTCTTCGCCCTCAACCTCCTCCTCCTCCTTCTCCTCCTCCTTCCTCCTCCTCCTCCTCCTCCTCCTCCTCCTCCCCCTCCTTCTTTTTTTCCTCCTCCTCCTCCTCCTGCTCCTCATTCACCTCCGTGCCATGCCGAGGTGCATCGGTGAAGAAAGCACCGAGGCGGGGATCCATCCATGACCGCCGCCTGGGGCAACGATCTTCGGGGGCCTCGGCAGGCGGTGGATGTGGGCATGTTATTGCCCATCGCCCCCTGGGGTCCCAGCATACCGGTTCTCCAGGCGGTGGATACGGATGTATGTATGCTATGTGCGCGTATAGTTACGTACATGTATTGGCAGGCATGATTGCATGTTCGTATGTATATATGCATGCTTGCATGCATGCGCGCATGTGTGTATGTATGGGCGTATGCATGTATGCATGCATGTATGTAAGGTGTGCATGTGGATGTGTGCATTTAAATACATGTCTGCCTGTCTGTCTGTATGGCTGTATGCATGTCGTTGTATGTATGTATGTATGTAATGGATGGATGGCTGGATGGATGGATGGACGGGCGGGTGCATGCATGCATTCATACATGTGTGGATGCATGCGTACATGTATGTGTACGTGTGTGTGTGCGTATGTATGCGTGTATGCATGCATGCTTGCATGCAGGTATGCATGCATGCATGCATGTATGCATGCATGTCTGCTTATACATATGTACATATATGCGTGTGAGCGTGTGTATGCATGTGTAGAAATGTACGCATCTGCGTATGTATGATTGCATGTATTTATACGTGCGTTCGTATGTGTGTGCGTATATGCATGCACGTATGTATGTCCATACGCACATTCCTATGTACGTGTGTATGCATTCATGTATGTATGTATGTATGGGCATGTATGTGTATGTGTGTATGTATGTATGTATGTATGTAGGTAGGTAGGTAGGTAGGTAGGTAGGT
>CAUYUJ010002168.1:59707-77207 GCA_963575745.1 Prorocentrum cordatum
CGGCAAGCCGTGCACCGAAGGCAGGGCTCGTTTCGACCCCCCCGATCCGACTCGAGCCGAGCTCGGTGGACTTCGGATGCGATGCGGTGTGGCTTCGGACTCCGCTTCGGGCTCCGATGTCTCGATGAGGCCTGGCTGCTCTGCCGACGCCCGCCTGTTCGGCTCCTCCCGGCTTGGCTGCCGGTTTCCGCCGATCCGATTCATTGCGATCGCCGATTGGACTTTTCGAATCGATTCTGGGCTCTCCTGCCGAAGGCCGCTAGAGAATTGATTCGCCCCAGAATTTCTGGTTCGTCAAATCCGCGAGCCGTGCGTACAATGTTCCGTGGATGTATGGAGCATTTCACGCAATGTCGCAGCTCCGACGGGAGAATCAATTTTGGGCCAATCAATCCTGTCGTCGATCCCCTTCTCGAGTGCCTGGGGTCGCTCTCGCGCGCAGCCGAGCCATACTGAGCGGGCTCCCGAGCCACCAGAACGGCATGTACGGGCTGAGCCAGGCGCCCGGGAATTTCCAGTCGCTCGCGGGCGTCGCGGGTATCCCAAACTTGCTGAACCGGGCAGGCTACAAGACGGGGATCATCGGCAAGTACCACGTCGGGCCCGTCCAGGCGTACGACTTCACGTACGGCCTGACCGCGGAGCATTGCTGGGCCGGTGCGATCCCCCCCGGCGGTGTCGGGGAAATCTGCCCCTCGCCCCGCAGCGACATCTGCGAGTTCTCTGAGCGCTCACCAGAGGCCTACTCTGTCGTCTCTCGCAACATCACCCATATGAAGCTCGCGGCGAGGCAGTTCCTGACTGCGATCGAGCCCGAGAGGCCTTTCTTCTTATATGTTGGCTTTGGCGACGGCCACCGGTGCGCCTTCGAGGGTGCGCTGGGCAGCTTCTGCGAGAAGTTTGGCAGCGGCCTGCCTGGCCAGGGGTCTATACCTGACTGGTCGCCGCGATGGTTCTCTGCCGATGAGGTCCCCGTCCCGTGGTTCCTTCCAGACAGCGAGGCGGTGAGGCTGGACATAGCTGCGCAGTGCACATCCGTGAATCGGATGGACCAGGGCATCGGCCTCATCCTGGACGAGCTGGAGTCGTCGGGGCACACGAATGACACTCTCGTGCTCTTCTTCTCCGACAACGGGAGCCCGCTCCCGTCTGCGAAGACGAACCTGTACGAGCAGGGGCAGGCCGAGCCCCTGGTGGTCGCCGCGCCGGGCTTCCCTGCGGGGGGCACGCGCTCCTCGGCGGTGGTCTCCTCGCTGGACTTCGTGCCCACGATGCTGTCGTGGGCCGGCATCGAGGGCGCCTCCCCGGGCGTCGGCGAGTACTCCGGCTCGTCCCTGCTGCCGCTCCTCGGCAGGCGGGCGCCGCCCCCGGCCTGGAGGAACGCCGCCTTCGGCTCCCACAGCTTCCACAGCCTCTACGCCTACTACCCCATGCGGTCCGTGGTGACCGACCGGTACCGGCTGGTGCACAACCTGGTGCACGGCGCCTCCTACCCCGTGCTGGAGGACGTGTACGCGACGAGGACCTGGAGGGAGCTGCAGCGCAACGGCAGCGCCGGGGAGCCCACGGGGTGGGTGTACGACTTCCACGCCTACCTGCACCGCCCGGAGTGGGAGCTCTTCGACCTGCGCACGGACCCGAGGCAGCAGGTCAACCTCGCACGGCGAGGCGGCCACGAGCGCGTGATGAGTGAGCTGCAGGACATGCTGACGACGTGGCGCAAGAGGACCGGGGACCCGTGGCTGGTGTGCAGCGAGGCCAGCACGTACGGGTATTGCACCGGCGCGGAGCTCACGGCGGCCGCGGCAGCGATGCCGCCGCCGCCTTCCGCTCCCAGGGCCGAGCTGGTCCTGTAGCAGGTGGTGGCGCCCGTGACGCGAGCATCTCCGCGGCGGGAGCGGGCAGCTGGGACGCCGAGAGAGGGCGCGCGACGAGGGCGGGGGCGGCGGCGCCGGTGGCGGAGTTCGCTTCTTCTGTTTTGGTGGGGGGCATGTACGCCTGCCTGGCGCTGTCAGGGTCGGGCGCGCCCCTCCTCGGGCAATCGCAAATATGGATCAAGGGGGCGTGGATCAGCGACGGGTCCCGGCTTCGTTGGAAAGCGCAGATTTCTGCCGCCGGACGAGGCGGCACCGGCCGCATTTTGGTGAGGGCACCGAGGAGGAGAAGGATGAGGATGAGGAGGAGGAGGAGGAGGAACAGGAGGAGGAGCAGGAGGAGGAGGAGAAGGAGGAGGAGGAGGAGCAGGAGCAGGACCAGGAGGAAGAGGAGCCTGAGGAGAAAGAGGAGGAGGTGGAGGAGGAGGAGGAGGAGGCCTTCCCCGAGGAGGATGGATGAGCAGGACGGACGGCAGCAGCTGGAGGAGGAGTCCCCGACATCGGGCGTCCGCTCGGAGTGCTTCCCTGCTCGAGAGCCGTCGACGGTTCACCTTGGGACAAGTCCCGGGCGGGGCCCGGCGGCGGCCCTCCGAGCAAGGGGGGGCTCCGAGCGAGCGGCTGCGTGGCGCGCTTCCGCGATGGTCTTGCAACCCCGCCCTCCGGCGGGCTCCTCCGCGGCGAGGGCGCCCGCCCCGGCCTCCGGGGGGCCCCGCTCAGGCGCCGCGGGCGGGGGCGGGGGTCCGGTGCGGCAGGGGGGGGGGGGGGCTCGAGACCGCGCCGCTTGGCCTCTGCGCGCGCGCGGTGGCGAGCGCGGCGAAGATGCTGCGGAAAAGGGGGGGAGAAGGGACGAGGTGGGGCGGTGGATCCTTCCCGCCCGTTTTGCCTCGTTGTCTCACTCCCGTGGCGCGGGGGGGGGGGGCATCGAGTTCCTTGGAGTGGCAGGGGCCCTGGGCCAGGGCGCCCGGAACTGCCGCCCGAAGAATGGGGGTATCACCGTCACATCCTCCTTATTTTTTCCGCCATCGCGCCGACAGTAAGTAGGGCGCTTCCGTGTGCCAACACGTAATGGTATCCCCCTGAACCTCCCAACGTCCGATGCAAGTTGGGTTCGGGCGATTGGCCGTTTCGGAGCAACCCACCCACCGCCCTGGTGCATCGAGTTCCCCCAGAGCGGCAACGCGATAAAGGTGGGTACCACCGTCACCTCCTCACCCCCCCCGTTTCCGCCGTCGCGCCGCTAGGAGGGTCCACCGAGGATGCGCAGCATGTAGTTTTTGCCACGGCGCCGCACCGGTTTGCTGGATCGGCGCAAGGGTCGGGGGAGCGTAAGACCCGGGTTTGCCAGGACTCGGGTTCGCCATCGTTTTTTGACGACCGCGCCTCGGATTTTGACGAGGAGGAGTTTCGTGGGATGTCTGCAGCAGGAGGCCTCGTCAAAATGCAGGATCGGCCTCGTCATTTTTTTGACGAGCTCGTCGGGGATTTCCGAGTCCCCTGTACCCAGGTCTTACGTCCCCCTGAAAGGGGGACCGCTCCACGGGCACGCTCTGGCGCGGTCCTTCCTCCAGCAGGGGCAGGAGTGGACGGGAGGACGCGGCAGCGGCGGGTACCCTCCGGCGCGCGCTCCCGCCCGCGAGGCGCGCCTTCGTGGCGGACGCAGTCCTGGCTGGAGTGCCGGAGTGAGGAGGCCAGCGGCGCCCGACCTTCTTGCTCCTCCTCCATCCCCCGTTCCTCCTCCTCCTCCTCCTCCTCCTCCTCCTCCCTCCTTCATCCTTCTCCTCCTCCTCCTCCTCCTCCTCCTCCTCCTCCTCCTCCTCCTCCCTCCTTCATCCTCCTTCTCCTCCTCCTCCTCCTCCTCCTCCCTGTTTCATCCTCCCTCCTTCTCCTCACCCCCCCTCCCCTCGATCGCTGAGCCGCTCAATGCTCCAGGTCGGTTGCCGGCCCTACCCGAGCAGATTTCTCCCCAGGCCAGCTCAAAGTTCCCCAGCATGCTCAAAAGCAAGAAGCAACCGAGGGGGATGGCGGACCTCGGGAACGGAGGGGCCACGGGGGCGAGAGCGTTTATCCCCCAATGCCAGGCAACACTCCCTCCCATACCCTCGTCAAGTCTTGACGAGGGAGGGTGCGTGGAGCCTCGTCGGCACGCGGCGCCCCCGTACACACGCACCTCCCGCAGAACAGAACTGCAGTATCCGCGGCCTCGATGTCTCCTCCCTTGCTCTCCCTTCCCGTCCCCTCCCCTCCCCATCCCCTCCATGTGCTCCTGCTGCTGCTGCCCCTCCTCCTCCTCCTCCTCTTCTTCCTCCTGCTACTCGTCTGCTGATGCTGATGCTGACGCTGATGCTGATGCTGATGCTGCTGCTGATGATGATGATGGTGATGATGGTGCTGTTGATGCTGCTGCTGATAATGATGATGGTGGTGGTGGTGATGAGGACGATGGTGGTGGTGGTGGTGGTGATGATGATGCTGACGATGATGCTGATGCTTCTGCTGGTGCTGATGCTGATGCTGCTGATGATGATGGTGACGATGGTGATGATGATGATGACGATGCTGATGATGTTGAATATGATGCTGTTGATGGTGACGGTGGTGGTGGTGATTGTGATGCTGATGATGGTGACGATGATGCTGATGATGATGTGAATGAGGATGATGATGAAGATGATGCTATTGATGAGGAGGAGGATTCTGATGACGATGATGAGTGTGATGATGATGATGCTGATGCTGATGCATAGTTTTGCTGATGCTTATGATGGTGATGACGATGCTGATGATGGTGGTGATGATGATGGTGGTGATGATGAAGATGCTGCTGATGCGGCTGCTGACGCTGATGGTTTTGCTGATGCGGATGTTGATGATGGTGATGATGATGCTGGTGCTGGTGCGGTGATGGTGATAGTGATGATGCTTATGATGATCGTGATGACGATGCAGAGGAATTGGAGGAGGATGAGGATGCGGACGATGATGATGAGGATGAGGACGAGGATGATTTTGAGGATGATGGTGATGATGAGGATGAGGATGATGGTGATGGTGATGATGATGAGGATGAGGCTGAGGAGGATGAGGATGAGGATGAGGATGAGGATGAGGATGAGGAAGGTGATGAAGAGGAAGCTGATGCTGACGATGTTGCTGATGATTGTGGTGTTTGTGATGGTGATGATAATGATATAACTGGTGACGGTGACGCTGAACATGATCCTGATGGTGATGGTGATGGTGACGGTGATGAGGATGAGGATGAGGATGATGGTGATGATTATGACTTTTATGATGGTAGCGAAGATGATTATGATGATGATGGTGATGGTGATGGTGATGCTACTGATGCGGCTGCCGATGATGACCATGATGATGATGATTGTGATGATGATGATGCTGATGGTGATGCTGATAATAATGGTGATGTTGATGACGATGATGATGATGATGATGATGATGGCGATGGTGATGGTGCTGCTGATCATGATGATGGTGAGGAGGAGTATGAAGATACTGATGATAACGCCGCTGATGATGCTGCTGCTGAGACGGATGATGATGATGATGATGATGATGATGATGATGGTGGTTGTGATACTGCTGCTGATGATGATTATGATGATGCTGATGATGATGATGGTGATTGTGATGGTGAGTGTGATGGTGTTGACGATGGTCATGGTGATTTTTGATCTACGATGATTATGATAACGACGCTGAGTATGGCGCTGATGATGATGATGATGATGATGATGACGATGCTGTTGATGATGGTGAGGATGATGCCAGCCATGACGACGACGATGATAGCGATTGATGTCCGACGAGGATGGTGGTGGTGGATGATGATAGGTGGGCGGGTGATCATGATGGTCATGTGTGGTTGTGGTGGTGTTGATGAGTGGTGGATGATATTGTACGGTGGTGATGGTGATGAGGATGCTGCTGCTGCTGATGACTGTGATGAGGCTGCTGATGGTGACGACGACGATGATGATGATGGTGATGATAATTGTGATGCTGGTGACGATGCTGATGATGATGTTGATGATGCCTATCTCATGATGATGGCGATGATGATGATGATGATGTTGATGTTGATGATGCCTTTCTCATGATGGTGGCGATGATGCTGGTGACGATAATGATGATGATGCTGCTGCTGATGATGATGATGATGATGACGATGACGATGATGATGCTGCTGCTGATGCTGATTATGTTGATTGTTGTGTCGCGAATGGAGGCTGCATACTGATGGAGCTCACGGTTATGATGATGCTGGTCATATGAGCATGATTTGAGGAGGGTGATGGGGGAGGAGGAGGAGGAGCAGGAGGAGGAGGAGGAGGAGGAGGAGGAGGAGGAGGAGGAGGAGGAGACGATTCCACTAGAGATGGGAAGGCCCAGCTCTATTAGCGCGATCTATGGGCCACGCAGGCTGTGCCGAAGTCGGAGGGCCTCGCCGACCAACTTCCTGTCTAGGAAGTGGGCTCCACACCGCAGATGCCAGACAACCTCTGTGGTCGCGAAGTTCAGCAGGCCTTGAGTCCTGCCGATGCGCCAGCGTGTCAGTGTCCACCTCTGTCGTTGACCCGGGGATCTTCCAGCTTCAACTGTCTCCGCCTCTCCCCTCCAACTCCCCTTCCACCTCGCCCCTCTCGTACCCTCAGCGGCGGCAGCGCGGCGGCGGCGGCGGGCGGCGGGGGCGGCGGCGGAGGCGGCGGCGGCGGCGGCGGCGGATGCGCCCCCAGTAGCTGCCCATGCAAAGACGACTGCTGAATACGCTGAGGCTCGGGCCAGGCTCGGGTGCTACGTATGTGTTGGGAGAGCGGGTGGGAGTGAGCGAGACGGCTTGCGGGCGGGGAGGGCGTCTTGGCCCTTCCCATACCCCCCCCCACCTCCCTCCCCCTCCCTTGCGCTGCTCTCCGCCCGCCCGCCCCGCCCTGCCGCACGCCCCCGCCCCACCCCGCCCAGCCCCTCCGTCCTCCCCTCGCTGCGGAGGGCTGGGCGGGCAGGCGGCGGAGGCGGTCCAATTCTGCCCCCCCCCCCCCCGAAGTCTCGAGAACGGTACCTGCCCATTCCATCCTAACGCGCGCGCGCGCCCCTCGCTGTGCCCTTCATGAACCTGTCGTGCCCTCGGTGTCCAGAGCCCCCCCCCCCAGAGGCTGGTCCAGCTCTTGACCCCCGAGCGGAGCCGAGCGGGGCCGAGCGGGGCGGAGCCGAGCTGAGCCGAGCGGGGCGAAGCCGAGCTGAGCCGAGCGGGGCAGGGCGGTGCGGCGCCGAGCGGAGCCGAGCGGGGCCGAGCCGAGCGGGGCAGAGCCGAGCCGAGCGGGCCCCCCCCCGACGTGTGCCTGGAGTCCTGCCCCCTCGCGCCCTCTCCGCCCCCACCGGCCGGGGCAGCTCGCGCCGTGCTGCAACAGCCACGACGGGGGATGACTGCCAGGATGCCTTGGCATCGCTCGGGCCGAGGGCCATCGCTGGACTCGTTTGGTCGTCTTGCGACAGAAATGCGCGCACGAAATCAAAACATGCACGGGGAAGGGGCGTCCGAGCGATGGCAAGGTGCAGGAGCAGGCAGCAGCACTTCGGGCTCGGAGGGGGCTCGCTGCTCCTGACCGTCGTCGTGCTGCCGGAAGGAGCGCCGAGCAAGGAGCAAAGGGGTCTGCCCGGCCACGGGGGGCCTCGGTCACGAAAAAGGCCCCCCCCGACCTGGAGCTGAGGAGCGGCCCGGAAGCCAGAGCTGCTCCGGAGCCCGGGCCGGTCCCTGTCGGCCGTTCCTCTGGCGCTCCTCGTGCACCCAGGCGTTCTTCACCACCCACCAAACCACCCCAACCCAACCCGAAGGCTCAGATTTACCCTCGATTTCCAGTGGGGGGGGGGTCAGGAATCATCGAAAAAACACATGTGGAACCCTTACCCCCCCCAACCCGAAATTCGGGTCTTCGGGTTAGGTTGGGGTGGTCTGGTAGGTAGTCAGTTCTCGAGGCCAGAAGGGGGCTTCGTCCAGCAAGCGCTGCAGTCGCTGCGGGGCCCACCACGGCGTGGTGCGATGATGCGGCGCTGCAGGCGGGCGGTGTCTCCTGACTCTGCCTGAGGTATCTCCCACGGAGTCTCTTTGCGCACCGCGCCGGAAATTCACAGTCGCAGAGCTCAAAATCCCGCCCACACCGTTAGCCGGCCACACCGTGTGACCGGCCCTGCACGACTCCATGTCTTGGTTGCGCGGCGGCTCCGTCCCGGAGTTTGGTGCGAGCGTGCGCTCAGTTCTGTGGCAAGCATGGCTTGCCCCAGACGGTGCTGTGGCACGGTGGTGTCGTATTCAACGAGCCTCTCCAATATACCGATTTCTGCTGCGTCTCCTCTCTCTCCCTCTCCAGTTCCCCCCCTTTTGCCTTTCCTATCCTGATCGTTCCCCTTCCCTCCCATCCCGCCCTCTCCTCCTCCACCCCCTTCTCTTATCCGTCCCCCCCGCTCTCTCCTGCCACCCTCTCCACTCCCCGGTCCTCCTCCTCCTCTTAATCCTCCTCCTCCTCCTCCTCCTCCTCCCTGCTCCTCTCACATGTTCTCATGGTGTCAGCGCTACACACTTTTCGGGGCACACCGTGAGAGTCGACTGCATGCGGCGACTGGGGGCAGCTAGACCAGCTCGTTCTTTTTGGAACCAGCCACGTGGCATTCTGCCCGTGGCAGCGGCGTTAGCCACACTCCGTGACCTGGAGATGGAGGATTGCGCATTTGGATGGGAGGCGAGGCCATGTGGCCAGTAAGTTCCAAGGTGGCCTCGTGCCCGCCCACATTGGGGAACAAACCCAGTTGCGTTCACATTGGGCTGGCAGCTCACAGTGGGTTGGTAGTCGGGAAGTGCGTCGCGGTGAAGAGGTGAAAGAACCATCCCCCTACGCACCATACCCCTTTCGGATGGAGGCACATCGCTGGGCGATGACGTAGCTGCCTATCCCCTGTTCGTCGATGCGCGCGCCTTCGGGCCCGCTTCCTCCTGTAAGGGAAAGGCCGGGGGTGCCGGTTGCCTGCCATTGCGGCCCGCCTGCGCGCGGCGTGCACAGCGCACTTCTTTGATCCATGACTCCGTGGCTTCTCCTTGCCCCTCTCCCCCCCGCACCTCCCCATTTTCTCTCCATTCCTCCTTCGTTGTTTACCCCTCGTCCTCGCCAACCTCGCCCTTTTCCCCTCCTGTCCCTTCCCCCCTTCCCCTCCCGCCTCCCATCCCTCCTTTCCACGCCACCCGTCCCTACCCTCCACCGTGCGTCCTCTCCCTCACTCCTCCCTGCTCTTCTGTTCCTTCCGTCCCCCCCCCCCTCGTCCATCCCAGCGCTGGCCCCCGTTCCCTCAACCCTCTTCCCCCGAACTCCCGCGGCTGCAGACCCATGCTTTTGTTGTTTTTTGACTTCCGTGTCACAGTTCGGCTTTCTGGCGGCTGTCCCCAGCGATCCGGGCACCCCGGGGACGCACTCGACGAAGCGAGCCGATGAGAACCGACGAAAGCGCCCGAAAACCTCGATCTCCCCATCCTTTCGCACCCCTCCCCCAGCCTAACCCCCGCGACGCCAGGCTGGCGGCGCGTACGGCCCGCCGGCTGCGCCAGGGGAGTTGGCGGTGGAGGTGCAGCGGGCCAGCTTTGGCTACTTCAGGCGGGCCCCGCCGGCGAGCGCGCTGGGCGCCGAGTAATATTCGCGCGTGCGTATTGCGTGTAATTGCGTGTGTTTGCGTTTGTGTGTGTGTGTGTGTGTGTCTGTGCGTCTGTGCGTCAGTGTGTGAGTCAGCGTGTCTGTTTGTGTGATTGTGTGCGAATTTGTATGATTGTGTATTTGTGCGTGTGTGTTTGTTTGTTTGTGTGTGTGTGTGTACGTGTGTGCTTGGGCGAGATGCCTTCTCGTTGCCGCGTGTAGTAACTTGACATGCCGCCAGCCCCTTCGCTTTGGACGCGGAGCGCAGCAAGGGGCTGCCCTTCGGTCGGCGCATCGTGGGTGATCGTGGTGACTGCCCTCGCCGATTGTTTCTCGGTCTCGCTTCTTCGCTCTGACTTTCCACAGCCAAACAGGAGCATGAGGATGAGAGCCTTTCCACGGGCACTCTTTGAGCCCTGCGTACTCAGCCGTTATCGCTGGTCCTCGTTCGTTCCAGAGGCTTCCGCTTCGGCGTCCTTGGGCCCTGCATCCCTGCTGTGTGTGCCTGTGATCCTGTCGCGCTGTACAGTCGGGGCGCTGAGGAAGGAACCCTTTTCGTTGGGGAGGGGCTCGGTGTTCCTTGGTTGTTTTGCAGTTCGCCTCTGGTTTTGCTCAGGGTTTCGATGGGACATCGAAGTTAAACTTAGGGGAAAAAGGGGCCTCGTTCCTCATTTAGGGTTCCTTAGGTCAACGCCCCGACTGTATTCAGCGCCATTGAGTCCTTCACTCTCTGTCCCGAGGCGGGCTGGCGAAGGTCAGGGCGGCGGTGCAGAAGACGATGCTGGAGAGGCCAGCAGTCGGAGCACCCGAACGCCCTCGGTTGTGACAGCGTCGGAGTATTCGGAGGGTGACGGCGCCCCTGCCAGGAGCATTTCTGCAAGAGCAGAAGATGAGGTAACTGAGTGATCCTGAGATTGATGCTGATGCTGATGACGGTGAAGATGATGCTGCTGATGATTGATGGTGATGGTGATGGTGATGGTGATGATGATGATGATGATGATGCTGATGCTGATGCTGATGATTGATGATGATGATGATGATGATGATGATGATGATGATGATGATGATGATGATGATGATGATGATGATGATGATGCTGATGCTGATGCTGATGATGATGGTGGGGGTGGTGTTGTTGGTGATGATGATGATGATAATGATGATGACGATATTGCTGATGATGATGAAGAAGACGACGAAGCAGAGGAATACTAATAACGATAATCATAATCATTCTACGAATAAGAGTGATAATCATATTAACAATCGTAACACTAATACGAATAATACTCGTAGTAGTAATAATATTACCAATAATAATAGCAATACGAATAATAATAAGAAAACGAAATATCATACTTATAATAATAATAGTACTAAGAAGAGGAAGACACACAATAATAATATACTAAGAAGAAAAAGACTAATAAGATTAAAAATAATACTAATAATAATAGTAATTCTAATAATGCTATTAATAAGAATAATAATATTACTATGAAGAAGAATGATACTAACAATAACAATAATAAACATAATAATAATAAAGATGAGACAAAAACGAAGAAAAAGAGGAGGAGGAGGAGGTTTCGCCAGTCCACAGGGGATTGTGGCGACCACGACGGGCTTCACGGCTCGACCCTCCGTCGGGGGGCGACGGGCACCGGCCGTCGTGGGATGGTGGGCGGCAGCCTCCCACTTCTGGAGGACAGGACCTCTGGCTGACGTCGGCGATGGGGTCGTACAGTCTCGCAGGCGATTTCTCTCCCCCAATCCCCGACTTCCGCCAGAAAAGTTTGGTCGCTCAGAAAAGGGGAGGAATCTTGGGATACATCCCGAGGGGGCTATTCGGACGCACTGTCGAGGATGGACGCCCCCCCCTCGTATATCCCAGGGTTGGGCCCCAAATTGTTGATCCTCTCGAAAACCTCACGGAGCCTGGGATAGGGGTCGACGCATCCCCTGTTACAGTCCCTTGTTTCAAGTCGGTCCTTTCCTTTGTCTGCCCCGGAAACGGCAGTGCCGTGTTTTCACCGCTTCCAGAAAAAAGTCCCTTGAAAATGGGAGCGGCGAAAAAACGGCGGTTGGAAACGGCCGAAAAACGGCTCCAGGATTGGAGCCGGAGCCGGAACGGGTGAAAAAACGGCGACGGATCCGGTAAAAAAACGGCGTCGGAACCGGCAAAAAACCGGCAAAACGGAACCGGTAAAAAAACGGCCCTGTCGTTTCCACGCGGCACTAAGGTCCTGTCCCTCTACAAGAGGAAGGGTCAGAAATAGTCAGACAATAGTCTGGGGACCATTTTTTTCTGGTATTTTAAAAATGACTACTTTGGGGTATTTTGTCACTATTTTTAATTTTCTGTGGGGAGACGCGCCCGACTTAACCCTTGTCCCCCCCCGCATTGGGGGCTGGATCGGTGACTGAGGCGCCGAGAGCATTCGATGTCGCTTTTGCTTGCCAGGCCTTCAGCAGCGGGCCGACCCAGCGATTCAGGCCACGCGCGTGCGCACGAGCCGGCACAGGTCATACACCTGGGGGCGGAGGAAGGGCAGGCTCGTAAACAAGATCCGCGGAGTCGCCATGCTTTTTGGCGGGGGAGTGTGCACAGCAGTTGCTCGCAGATCTACGCCCCGACTCTGTCATCGGACATCACAGGGCGTAGTGGAGGATTCAAGATAGTGACAGCCACCACGCCGCTGATGATCCTCGGAGTGCACCGATCGTCATCAGGATCGTGCGCCGAGAGACACGAGGCCATGCTGAGAATGTCCAAGTGGACTGGTCGCATTTGGACGGCGGCAGACAGCATATACACGATCTCGGCGATGGTAGAGTTTAGCGAGCAGCTGGGGCATGACGAGGCGGATGAGGTAGCTGGGTGATACTACCAGGGACACACGCGCGCACACACACACACACTGACTGCAGAGTGGCAGCAAGCTGCCACGGCGAGAATGTCCAGAGTTGGATCGAACACGGTGTCTATGCGTATCACAGCATGAGGCTCGATTTGATGAGGATAGTGACGCCATTCCCTATTGCTGCATTGCGAGATCACTGTCCCATGGAGTTTCCCGTGAACGCTGCAAGAATGGGTATCAGGACACCTGGGGAGGCAATGCGAAGATCGAACGCAAAGGGCGGATGAGATGCCTAATCCTGGGAGCACGCGCGAGTCACACTTCAAGTTTTGGAGAACTTGCGCAACGTTGCGCAGCAGTGGGACGAGACCAGTGACGACCCCACTCCCGAGGGCAAGCGCCCTTGCTCACGGCGGCGATTCGCGCGGCAGCCGAGACGTGCTTCCCTATGTCGCAGATCCACGGGCAAGGGTGCGCCGAGCTCCGGGAAGAAAGACGACGAGCGCCGGAACAACTGGCGCTGCCGGCTAAGGCGCTCGGAAAGCTGAAGGAACCGCAACAGCGAGCTGGCGAATTGGTACAGTGCGCCAGAAGTTCGACGAGGATTGAAGCGGCGATCGCACGACTCCGTCGGCTCGCGGGGGAATGCGCAACTAGGAGGAGACAGCGATGGCAACAAGTATTCGGGGAGTGCTTTGAGGGGCTGGAGGAGGCCTGGCGGCTTCGCGACGTCTCGAGGGGCCTGTGCGTTACAGGGCGGGTTGGCGGGCAAAGGAAAATGCATTAGCACGTGGATGATGCGCGCGGCTGCGAATTGCGCGCTGGGGCATGAGCAGCGGAAGTATGGCGCGTCCAGAGGTGGCGTCGCAGGCGGCGTGGAAGTGAACGGGGCCACTTGGCATGACCAGCTTGACAATGCTAAGCAGAGGGGCGGATCCCTGCTGCAGTGCAGATTGTCACGAGCCGCGATGAGTGACAATGAGCTACGCGATGGGGCCAGACGCGACCGCGCGTCTATGATGAGATGCGGTCGGAAGGCGCCTGGGCGAAAAGCGTTCCCCGGGCGGGGTGTTTGCGCAGAGATGCCGGCAATCTGTTTTGCACCTGCCGCTCGCGTCGGCAGCGCTAGCGCTTGCGACGCTTGCGCGGGGGCCGAGCCGCCCGAGATGCCCGATTTCGAATGCTGCATGCGGGGCCTAGTGACTAGTGCTTGACGCGAGGAGAAAGATGACCTGCCCGCCGTCGGGCGGTCGCACGAGAGCCGTCGGACTGAACGGGGGGAATGGCAGGGGCGACCTCGAGGCGCAGCGCATCATCCACTTGTGAGATCTTTCTCACAGGCCTGGCGCAGTGGAGCGCGTCGGCGGCAACTACCTGATCCGTGGCCCGAGCGGTCGCAGGGGCGCCTTCCTCGCCGCGGCCGCGAGACGGCGACGCTGGCGCTGCAGTTGTGGCGCTGGAGGCCCATGGCTGCCAGCGTTTCACTCGCGCAGCTGAACCGGGGCGCCGCGGGCGCTCTCAACGCGACCAGAGGGGGGCGCCAGAGCATTCGAGCTGGCGGGGGATTCAGATCAAGAGACTAGCCGTTCTCCGCGCAGCGGCTCAGCGACCTCTGCGCCGCGGCCACAGCGCCCGAGGGCGAGGTGGAGTTCGCGCCGCGGGGGCGGGGGGGGGGCGTGGGCAGCGGCGCCGCGCCGGAGATTCGCGGTCACCCGCTCGAAAACGGTGTGGGGGGGGGGGGGGGGGGTCCGAGGAGTTGTAGGACGACGGAGGGGCGCGCGTGCCGTGGCGCCGCCGCCCCAGAGTTCGTGGATGGGAGCCTTCAACTTAGGCGCGGCGGTGTTCATGGCTGACATCCCGCGCCTCGCCCCGATCCCTCCCGCGATCGCGGGCAAGGACGTCGCGCGCAAGGCTCGACAGCGCGACGCAGATGGGGGAGGGGCCCATCAACGAGATGGGCGGCGGGCTCAACTAGGAGAAGACGGTCTGCGCGCTCGGGCTGCGAGGGCCAGGGTCAACGGCGGCTGCGAGGAATGCGTCGACCTCCAAGGATCTGCAGGGCAGGGTCGCCGGGGGCGCTGGGCTGCTGGGCCCCATCTTCTGGCAGACCTCGCAGTTCGCGACGATCAAGGCGCGCGCCGTGGCGGCGAGGATGGGGCGGCGCAGCGCGGGCCCGTCCCAGCTTCGCGACGCGCGGTGGGGGCGCGCGAGGCTCCAACAATTCAACGGCTGCGTCCACGAGGGATCTCTTCCAGCGCTGCGCGTGCTCGTCTTGACTTCCAGCCAAATATCGAGGCTCGCCGCAGGTCGCGCCCAGCCGCTAGGGTCGCTGCTGGGGGGGGGGGGGGGGCGCGCCGCGTTGAAGGGCGACGACAACATGGCAACCTTCGCGAGGGGCCAAGAGCCGACGTTCTGGAAGTTAGCCAAACTTCCAACGCATTCTCGGCACACTGCGGCTTATTAGCAGGCGCTTGCAGCTGTGTTTGGCCAGATAGAATTCGAGAGGGCGCCTTGCATTTCGAGGGTCGGAGAGACCTGGTGGCCAATCGGGGCGCCGCTTCATGGCGCAGTCTGCTAGCGGGCGACCCCGGGAAGACGGGGCAGGAAGCGGGGTCGGCCAAACCCAGCGGGGGGGCTTGCTGGGCGCGCCTGGCGGCCTGCGGGGCCCTCGCGCTGGCGGCCCCTCGCGCTCGACGCGCGCGCCCTCCGCTCGGCAGCTCTGATGCGCAGACTGCGCCGCCCGAGTTCCAACCCGGGGAGCTCGCCGCGCGCTCGACGCGCCGCCCGTGGAGGTCTGCTGCAAAGAAGCGGTGGACAATACTGTCTGCGGGAAAAGGTTTCCATCGTTCGCCGCGCTCCAGACTCATCGTCGTGTCCTCTATGGGGTCAACGCGAGCTATGCCGCCTGGTCGTGGCCAATCAGTGTCCGCGGCGCCTAAGTTGCCGTCCGTCGATGGGGGCCATGCAGCGCGCGTCGAGGGTGGCTGCTGGGTATCTTGAGGGGCTCGTCGGAGGGGCAGCGCGAACCAAGCGGGGCCCCGTCGCTCGACCGTTCTGCGCGCGAGTTATCCCTCGCGTTGTGCTCGCGCCCCAGATCCACGCTCGCGCGCGGAGCGACGGCCCCGCTGGCTTCGCGCTAGATGTCGAAAGTGACGGCTGAAGCGAGGGCGGAAGCGAGCGACGCAGACGGAGGGGGCCACGGGGGCGTTCGCGGGGGCGGCGGCGCCTTTGGGGCGGCGCAGACCCCGCGCCAAGGTCGAGCTGGGCGACGCCGCGACGAGGGGCGCCGAGGCGCAGAAGGTTGGGTGCGAAACCGGCAGCGGAGTGGGCGCGCGCCGGCCGGGGCAGACCCCGGGCGGAGGCGTGGGCGCCGAAGAAAGCAGATGGGGCGGCGGTGGAGCAGGGCCTGCGAGCTCCAGCTCAGTTCCAGACGCGACGGTCGCGCGGCCGCAGAGGGGCGCGCTCCAGACGGCGCAGGGCATGCAAGAGGGCGCTGGGGGGGCGGTGCTCGATTACAGGCTGGCTCCGACCAAGAGCAGAGTGGCCGAGGCAGCGGGGGCGAGCGGCAGAGGGGGGCAGCGGGGCGGCGGAGATGAGGAGTTCACCTCCGAGCAGCCAGGTGGCCCCCACATCCAGATCATCAAGGGCGCAGCGCGCAATATCGCGACCGAGAACATCGGCGACCAGGAACATATCAATGTTTCGTAGAACGCCATGTGCCTGCTCAGCGTGGCGGTGGAACAGCTCCCCGTCTTGATGGGCGAGGTCTCCAAGTTGTCCGGGGTGAAGAGGCCGAGGGTCGACGTGCGGCGTGCACCCCGCTGGGGGATATGGTTTGGCTCATGCATACGGTCTCGGCAATTCACTCGAAGAGCGCTATCGATGCTAACCGATCTCATCACGCTGTTGAAACCGCAGCAGTGACAGCGCCAATGCAGAGGCTGACGGCATTTGATAACATGGCCGTTTCACCTCCTCCAGCCATGTTCGAGCCCCTGCCCATGCATCGAGACAGCAGTGGTGGCGAATCGCAACACTCCCAAGGAGTGCGCGATGACGCCCGTGCCACCACCCTCTGAGGGGCCCTCTCCCTCTGGGCTGCCCAGGATCGCCCCCCTGTGTTGCGTGCCGTGGGGGCGTTTGCCCCTGCTCCCCTGGGGGGGGGCCTTCCGGAACTCAGGCGGCACAGGACAGCGTCCCCCATTCGAGGGGTGGTGGAATCGCTCAGCCAGCAGCGCCCGTGGAATCAAGGCCCCCCTGGCTGCAGTGGTCTCCGTCGCCGCTGGTCGGAGCGGTTGCGCCGCTGGCCAGCCGCGACGTGCGGCGCCGCGTCGATTCCGACGGCGCATTGGCCGAAAACGGTTTCGTAGCAGACACATGCAGGAGCAGTGGCACCAGCATGTCATGAACTTTTTGCGCTTCCGAAGTGTGAGCAGTGCAGGAGGCGGATGCGGCTACTGCTGCGGAGGGGGGAGAGGAGGAATTAATGAGGAGTGGATGCGATGAGGGAATATGGAACGAGTGGGGCACAGGAGCGAAGGAGATTAGACGGGAGAGGCGGGTGGAGGAGGATGCGAGAAAAAGGAGGACGGAATCTCGTGGATACAGGAAGTTTGGAGGATTTGTGGACGAGGAAGATGATGACGACGCGGAAGAGGAGGAGGAGGAGGAGGAGGAGGAGGAGGAGGAGGAGGAGGAGGAGGAGGAGGAGAAGGAGGAGGAGGAGGATGATGTTGATGATGATGATGATGATGATGATGATGATGATGATGATGATGATGATGAGGATGAGGATGAGGATGATGATAATGATGATGATGATGATGATGATGCTGATGATGATGATGATGATGATGTTGATGATGATGATGATGATGAGGAGGAGGATGATGATGCTGCTGCTGCTGCTGCTGATGATGATGATGATGATGATGATGATGATAATGATTATGAGGGTGGTGGTGGTGGTGGGCGTGATGATGATGGGAGGGTGGTGATCATGATGCGCTCATCGGGTGAAAATGGAGGAGGAGATGCGGGAAGGAGAGAGCAGGGATGCACGAGGCAGGAG
>CAUYUJ010002168.1:79707-92536 GCA_963575745.1 Prorocentrum cordatum
ACGGGGGGGCGCCCCCGGTACAGAGCACGAAACCAGGTTCCACTAAACCCAGTTCTACCAACGCCCTAGAAGATTTCTCGGGTCGGCGCTGGGCCCCCCTGGCGGCGCCTCCATGGCAGGGGGCGCTCAGTGATATCTCCTGGTTTGGGCCTCCCGTTTCCGCGCCTGAGCTGCCCCGGTTTGCACTCAACTCGATTTTTTTTTGTTTGATCGCATTCTGGCCCATCGTAGATATTATCCTTCTTGAAGCGAGAGTTATTCCTTGTCGAGCGGTTCCAGGGTTTTCCGGATCACGCTCGAGGACACCAAAGAGGGCCCTACCCGAACCAGGTTCATCTGGGATAAGTCGGGTGCCTGAGGACATTCGAAGAAAAAGAAAACACAACAAACTAGGAAGAGGACATTCTACTAGGAGGAAAACACAAAAAACTCAAGAAAACACAAAAAACTAGAAGAGGACATTCGAAGAAGAAGAAAGCACAAAAAAGCTGCATAAACGCACATGTTCGGAACTTCGCGCGGATTTCTCGGGTCTGCGGCAGGGGGTCCAGCGCCGACCCCAGGAATCCGCGCTGACCTCCAAGACGTTTGTATCTTTGTGTGGTGGCCTGCCTCTCCCAGGAGAACATACTCTTCGGCCTGACCTTCGAGACCACGAGGTACGAGGACGCGATCTGGAGGGCGGCCCTGACGGAGGACCTGCGTGCGCTGAGCCTCGGGGACCAGACGCTGGTCGGCGAGAACGGGGTCCAGTTGTCCGGTGGACAGAAGGCCCGGGTCGCGCTGGCACGCGCCATGTACGCGGACGCGGACGTGGCCCTGCTGGACGACGTGCTGAGCGCCGTGGACGCGCACACGGGGCGGCACCTATGGGAGCACTGCATCGTGAAGGGCCTCAAGGGCTCGGGCAAGACGGTGGTGCTGGTCAGCCACCAGCTCCAGTACCTCTCCATTAGGGGAACGAAGAATGACATAAGCATAAAAAACTTGGAGGTCCGCGCGGATTTCTCGGATCGGCGCTGGACCCCCCCTCCCTGGCGCGCGGAGCGCGCCAGGGGCGGCGCCGGGGCGCGCCGCCGGGGCAGCCCCGGGGCAGATCCGAGAAGTCCGCGCGGAGACCTCCAAGTTTTTATCTCGGCATCGCTCGGACGTGTGCATGTTTCCATCGGCGAGAACCATCGAGGCGCATTCTTGATCATGTGGCGAAAAGGCCACGCACGAAACAGAAAAAGCACAGGGAATGGGCGCCCGAGCGATGGCCAGTTATGGGTATGCCAGTCTTCGTTCCCCTCCCCATGCCGGAGGTGGACAGCGTGGTGGTGCTCCGCGCCGGGCGCGTGGAGATGCAGGGGCCCTGGGAGCAGATCCGGCAGGTCACGAGCGGCTCCGACGAGCTGCTGAGCTTCGTCGGGGAGCGCGACCAGGATCGAGCAATAGCTAACATACGGTGGAGGCGTCGTCGTCGTTTCCTGTCGTCCTCCCTGTCCTGTCGTCGTCCTTTCCTGTCGTCGTCCCTCCTGTCCTTTCCTGTCGTCGTCCCTCCCTCGCCTCTTCCCCTTCTCGCTCCTCGGCTCCTCGCTTTCCGGCCCGTCCCCCTTTCGTCCCTGGCCCGCGTTTCTTTGTCGGCCCGCCCTTCGGTCGGAAGAAGAGCGCCGGTGGAGGCGTTTGTTGATGAGAAGTCCCAGGAGGCGCCAGACCCTGGAGGGTGCCTCATCCCATGAGGGCGGCGGTGATATCCATGGCCGATCCACGCTGGGAGGTCCACTGGCTTCCAGACCCTGGGCTCCTTGTCTGAGGGTTCCTTATCCGATGCCCACACCGTGTGGCATAAACGTATACTTGCGGAGGTCCGCGCGGATATCTCCTGGGTCGGCGCTGGATTCCCCCTTCCCGGCGCGCGGAGCGCACGCCATGGGGAGTCCCAGCGCCGGCCCGGGGAAGTCGCGCGGGCCTCCGACTGTTCGTGCGCATGCCGCTTCTCTTCCAGGGACAACGACAGCCAGAGGAGGAAAAGGTACACATACCTCTACCCTCCCCTCGTTTTCTCCTTTTTGGGCTTCCTGGGCGGTCCTCGTCCACACCGCTGGATTCGCTTCGAAATCCTGGTCAGAACGTACCCCAGGAGAGGTCTGGGGAGTGGCGGTCTCGGTGCCTATTGGTTCCCCCAGATAGGGGGGGGGACAGGCACGGGGGGAGATGCATCGACCCCGAATCGCCCGTTGATCGCCGATGGGGGCCCGCTATAGCCCCAGCCCGCCCAGGAAGGTGCGGATGCACTGCCAGGGTCCCATCGCCGATCCATCGGCGAGGTGCACCCCCCCCTGCAGCCAGTCCCCCCCCCACCGTTGCCCCTCGCTTTCCTTGGCATCGCTCGGACGTGTGCACTTTTCCTTCGGCGAGGATTCTCGTGGAGCATCCTTGATCATTTGGCGAACAAAACACGCACGAATCCGGACAAAAGCACAGGGAACGGACGTCCGAGAGCGATGGCCAGCTTCGGCATGGAAGAGCAGGGTCCACGACGCGCCGCCGTGGGCTGCCTGCCAGCGCGCTGCTCCCCGCGCCTCTGTCCGCAGGCACGGGTGCTCCCTCGGCAGGCGGCGATGCGGAGCGGTGCCGCGCGGCGGCGTGCCTCCCCAGGGCTCCCAGGTGGGGGTCCGAGCAGGTGGGGCCCGGTGGACGGCACCGCGTCGGCGCTGCATCGCCGATGCGGCTCGGTGTGACTTCCGTGGTTTCCGGAGGGGAAGAACACACAGACACAAGTAATCGTCGATCCCCGAGAAAATATGGGAAAATATGGGAAAATATGGGAAAAACACACAGACACAATTAATCGTCGATTCCCGAGAAAGTATGGGAAACTATGGGGAGTGGGGGGGAAGGCAGAAACCCAGAACATGTGGGAACACATATGGGGCATCTTTTTCTTTGTGTGTAGTTGTCTGTGTGTCCTGGGGCCCCTTCGTGTTTCCCCGCGCCGATGCATCGCCGAGGCATCGCTGATGCATCGTCGACGTGTCGGTGATGCGTCGGCGATGCGGCGCGATCTTCGGAGCCCATCTGCTCGGACCCCATCTAGGATGCCTCTAGTGGTAAGTCGGGCGCGTCCCTCTACAGGAGGAATCTTCAAAAATAGTCCAAAAATAGTCAGGGGACGGTTTTGGATTATTTTTGATTATATCTCGATTTTTGTTTGACGAATAGTTTTTTCGTCCAGAATCCGCCCGTAGGGGGACGTGCCCGACCTAGCCCTCGTGTTAGTGATACCGTTTTTGCCTCCCCGGTCCCAGACATCCCCCGACCTCGGGGGTGGTCAGAACCCCCACCCTGACACGTCGACTAGTGAATCGTCCGTCCTCGGTTCCCGAGGGCGCGCCGCGGCCGTCATTTTCCAGGCCTGCGCCCGCCGGGTTTGGGCCCGAGGTCGTTTTCACGAAACCACGTTTTACGAAAGGGGGTTCTGTCCATCCCCGACGACCTGCTCTCCCACCGTGCGCGGCCCCAGACGTCCTCTCACCGCCCCTTTGATTTTCGTGCCAGCACCTCGCCCGTGGACGCCTGTCACCCGTGAGTGGTCCCAACGGGGGGCCCGGGATGGCGGGCCCCAGAGGCCGAAGGTATCCGGGGGCGGCAGAGAGGTGGGTGATGACCAGGGTCAGGTCGGGCCTGTCCCTCTCCAGGGGGAATGTTCAAAAATGGTCAAACATAGTCAGGGGACTATTTGTTTTGACTATTGTTGAGCATTTGTTTTGGTATTGTTGTGGGTATTTTTGATTTTTCAGCCAAAATCCCAATGTAGGGGAACCGGCCCGACTTGAGACTAGGGGGGTGGGTGGAGGTCCTGGCGTGGGCCGTGGTAGTTCCTCCGATTTCATGGCGCCTCTTCTTATTGCATGACGTCCCTGCCCCCCCCCCCCCCCCTTGAGCCGCGCACATGCCGCTCGCCATGATTTGCGCCCCCCAGCTTGCACGCCCCCCCCCCGTCGGTCCTTGGTGGCGGGCCTCGGAGGCCGCAGCTATTTGAAGACACGCCCAGGTTTCAGGCAGTGGCGAAGCGTCCGGGCTCGCGTAGAAAGGCCTGCCAAGGAATGCTCTGAGAACCGTTGGCGGTTTCGGCGAGATGTTCTCAGAGCACTGCTGGCCGGGGCTGTCTCGTTTGGGCACGTCGGGCGTTTGTTCTAAGAGCACCTGTTTTTGTTTTTCGAGCACTTTTTGGGGTTCTAAGAGCACTTCGTGCTTTTGGGGTTCTACGAGCACGTCGTGGTAGGCCCGCCAGGAGTGTCGGGGCGGTCGGCCCCTGCTCAGAGCTTGGGCATCCACCAGGCCGTCAGAGATCCGGGCTCCCGCGCCGAGGTCGAGGCAGAACGCCCCGGGGAAAAGAAAGGTCAGTTCGTCGGAGCCTCGGCTGTTCGCTCTCTCTCCCGCAGGAGGCTCCGGGGCAGGACGGCGGCGGCGGGGGCGACGGCCGGGCGGCAGAGGGCGCCTCGTGCGGCCGCGGGGAGCCCGAGCGGCCGCCCGGCGCGGGGCCGGTGTCCGTGAGCCTGGCGGAGTGCCAGGCGGCGGTGGCCCGGGCGCTGGCGTCCGTGCAGGGGCGGCGGGTGGACGGGCCGCTGATCGAGGTGGTGCGCCAGTCGATTGGCGGGGAGTCCGAGGCCAGTCGGCGTCGTCGTCGTCGTCGTCGTCGTCGTCGTCGTCGTCGTCGTCGTCGTCGTCGTCGTCGTCGTCGTCGTCGTCGTCGTGGCCGCCGTCGTCGTCGCCGTCATGGTCGTCGTCGTCGTCGTCGTCGTCGTCGTCGTCGTCGTCGTCGTCGTCGTCGTCGTCCTTCAGAGGAGGGGCAGGTGCCGATGCCGCGGCTCGTCCTTCCGAGCTCGCGCCGCCGCGGCCGGATCCCCCCCGAAAGCCCTGGCCCGCACGCGCCACGGGAGAGGGCCGGGGAGCAGCGGCACAGCTCGACGCCTCCGGCTCTCCCCGCGGCCGCCGCCCGGAGGCCACGGCCCCTCGCGCCCTGCCACAAGGAGGGCACGGGCACGCCCGGCGTGCCCGTGCCCTGGCGCCCTCGCCTCGCCTCGCCTCGCCGCCCCGCGGCCGCCGTCGTCGCCTCGAGCAGTCTTCGGGAGGCCCGTCGCCGGAGCTCGGGGGTCCCCTCTCGCCTCGGGGCGCGCTCCCAGCAGTTTTCGTCGTCGCCTCGAGCAGTTTTCGGGAGGCCTGCCGCCAGAGCTCGGGGGTCCCCGCTCGCCTCGGGGCACGCTCCCAGCAGCTGCGCCTCGCCGGGGGCGGCCCACGGGGGGGGGGGGGGGGCCCGGGTCGTCCCGAGCGGCCGAGGGGGAGGGCTCGAGCCGTGGCCCCCGAAGGCCAGGGGGCGCCGACAGGGCGCGGGGGGGGGCGGAATCCGCGGCCACTGGAGGCTCGTGCTCCTACACCCAGACCCCCTCGCGCTGCGAACAAAAATCGCGACGGGAGGCTTTGTTCGCCATTTTCGGCCTCCGGGGGCCCTTCCCAGGCCTCGGGGCCGTCAGAAAACGACTCGGGATGAAAAACCGGTCCCGGGGAAAGGGTCCAGACTGCTTCAGCCACGCGCAGAGGGGGGTGGGGGGAGGGGGGAGGGGGGAGGGCTTCTTAGAAGCACCCCTGCTTCTTAGAAGGCGCGGGCCTTGCCTACAGACGTGAGAATAGCGCCTTCTAAGAAGCAGCCTCCTTCTAAGAAGCCCTCCCCCCTCCCTCCACCCCCTTGTGCGCGCCGCCAACTGCTGGGGGTCGACGTTGTGTGAAACAAATCACGACGTCGGGGGTCTGAGTACGGCGTGGCAGGCGGAGGCACCCGGTGGTGCCATCGCGCGGTCCGCGGTGCAGCGGAGGCCCATGCCGAGGAGCACCCTGCTGGCCCGCAGGGTGCCCCGGGTTTCGTGGGCGTCGACGGGTTGGCGATGGCAGGCGTGGCGGTGCCACGCCAGAGGTCCATGGACGTCTTTGGGTCTCGGGGATGGGTTTCTTGTGGAAGGTTTCTTGTGGACTGGCCTCCGCTGTACGCTCCCATCTTCAAAAAAGCGAGTCCGAGGCCATGGAGGCCATGCGCCAGGGCGGCGTCACGCTGACGGACATGAAGGCGTACCTCAGCGTATTCGGGTCGTGGTTCACGATCTCGCTGCTGTTCGTGCTGCTGGTGGCCGGGGCGCTGTTCGAAATCGCCTCGAATGTATGGCTCTCGATCTGGACCAACAGCGCGGCAGCGTCGTCGCAGCAGGACGAAGAGCGGAACCTGCTGATCTACACGCTGATCAGCGTCGGCGGGGCATCGGTGGGGTGTTTCCAGACGCTGATCCTGACGGTCTGCTCCCTGGCCGCGTCGCGGAAGGTGCACAGCGAGATGTTGCGGAGGCTCGTGGGGGCCCCCATGTCCTTCTTCGACAACGCGCCCACCGGGCGTATCATGAACCGGTTCTTCCAGGACATGCAGAACATCGACCAGGCCGTTCCGCAGTGCATCTCCGACCAGACCCTGCGGACGCTGAACATCATCACCCAGCTGTCCCTGATCTACGTGGAGGCCCCGTGGGTGCTGGTCTCGCTGCCCTTCCTGCTGGTCCCCTACGTGATGATATTCAACCGGATGCGGGTGCCCAACCGGGACACGCGGCGCATCGAGAGCGCCGCGCACAGCCCGGTGTACTCGCACTTCGGCGACACGCTGCTGGGGCGCGAGACCGTGCGGGCTTTCGGGGCGGAGCCCCGCTTCGAGCGGGAGAACCTCCGGCACATCACAGCGATGGCGAATGCCAAGTACGGGAGCTCCGGGGAGGAAACGCTACAGGTACAGCTACCCTTACGTCGGGCACGTCCCTCCACAGGAGGAATATTCCAAAGTAGTCAACAAATAGTATGGGGAAGATTTTGGCGTATTTTCTGGGCATCTGTGAATCTTTTTGACTATTGCTTGTGTTTCGTTCCAAATCTGCCTGTAGGGGGACATGCCCGAGCTAACGCTACCCTGGCTTCCACCTTTGCCCTGTTGGACCTTTGGGAGGCCTTCGTCGCCACAGCTGGGTTCGACCCGAAGCTCCGGTCGGAGCGCTCCCCCCCAGGAGAGGTCCGGGGAGCAGCGGCGTCGGTAGGTTCCGGCTTCCCCAGGGCAGAGCGCGGTGTTTTGGGGGAGGGCGGGAACGAAAACACATGTGTTGATTTCGCACGTTTTTTTTGGAGTTGATCACGCTTGCTGGCGATGTTGATCGTCGTTCTCGTCGTCTTCGCCGGCGCGGCGGAGGAGCAGGATCCCGGGAGGATCGAACTCCGAGAATCGAGCTTCGAGGATCGAATTCCGAGGGTCTCCCCAGGAACAACGCGGTCTCCAAGTGGGCGCAGATTCTCACCACGCAGTGGGGCTGCGCCCTCTTCTTCGTCTCGGGCTTCGTGTGCGTTGTCCTGGCCGGGGCGGGGGACATGAAGGCCAGCCAGGTCGGCCTCGTGCTGCTGTACGCGGGTCAGCTGCAGCGCGCTGCGATGGACTACATGATGAACACGGCGAATCTGGAGAAGCAGTTCGTGTCGGTGGAGCGCGTGGCAGAGTACATGAGGCTGGAGTCGGAGGAGGGCGCCTCGGCGAGCGAGGAGGCAGCGGCCATGCGACGCCAGGTGAGCGCCGGGGAGCCCCTGGAGGGCTGGCCGCACGACGCGAGCGTGTCGCTGCAGAACGTCATGCTGAGGTACCAGCTCCACCGGCCGCTGGTGCTCACCTGCGTGGACCTGTGGGTCCCGCCGGGGGCGAAGGTGGCCCTGTGTGGCCGCACAGGCTGCGGAAAGAGCACCCTCTTCGCGGCCCTGAGCAGGCTGTATCCCCTCGTCGGCGGGAGGGTGTCCATAGGCGGCCGGGACATCTCGGCCGTGCCCCTGAGCGAGCTGCGAGCGCAGGTGAGGGTCGTCTCGCAGGATGCGTTCCTCGTCTCGGGCAGCCTCCGGCGTAACCTCGCGATGCAGGGGGAGGACAGCGTAGAGGATGGTGTGTTGTGGGAGTGCCTCGGTGTCGTGGGCATGGACGAGAAGGTAAAGAGCATGGACGGCGGCTTGGACACGTGGGTGCAGGAGGGCGGCCAGAACTTCTCCGTGGGGGAGCGGCAGCTGCTCTCGCTGGCTCGAGTGCTGGTGCCGCGTGGCCGCAGCCTCGTGTCCACCTGGGAGCCGCCGCGCATCCTGCTCTGCGACGAGGCCACGGCCAGCGTGGACCTGGTGGCCGACCAGCGGGTGCACGACGTGCTGCTTGGCCTGCCCACCACCGTGGTGATGATCTCGAAGAAGAAAGAGCGCCACAAGCATGAACTTTTGGCGCTCCGCGCGGATTTCTCGGTTCCGCGTTGAGCCCCCCCCCACCAGCGGCGCCTCCGGCGCCGCCCCTGACGCGCTCCGCGCGCCAGGGGGTCCGGCGCGGATCCGAGCACTCCGCGCGGGGCGCCAAAAGCCTATGCTTCTGCCGCTGCCTCTCCTCTTCCACGCTCTGCCACCGCCTGCAGCACATCCACCGCTTCGAGCTCGTGGCGATCATGGACGGAGGCCGCGTCGTGGAGGCTCATGAGGGAAAGAAACACACTGACACAATGAATCGCCGATTTTCAAGAAAGCGTGAGAAAATAGGGGAAGCGGGGGGGAAGACAGAAACCCAGGAAATATGGGAAAATACAGGGGAATCCTGTGATATCTGTGTGTGTTTCCTTGCGTGTCCTGGGGCTCCTGCAGAGGCGGGCGCGCCCGGGGACCTCCTGGCGCAGGCGCCGGGCGCCGCGGGCGGGGCCTCGCGCCTCGCGCGCCTGTGCGCGGAGGCCGGGGTGGCCCCGGCGGGGTGAGCCGAGGTCGGCTGCATGCAGGGTGGAGTCGGGTTATGTCGGGCGTGTCCCCCTCCACAGGGGGATCTTCGACGAAGAATCAAAGATGCCCCCCAAAGATACCCCAAAAAGGTCGACAAAAGATTCCAAACATAGTCCCCAGACTAGTTATTTTTGGATTATTTGGGGGGTATTTTTTATTGTTCGTCCAAAATCCCCCTGTAGGGGGACAGGCCCGACTTGATAGTCGGGCCTGTCCGCATCCACAGGGGGGGAGATCAGAAAGAATCGAAAAGCAGTCTGGGGACGAGTCGGCGAGTATGCTTGACCACCTGGGAGTATTTCTTGACAACTTTTTGTTGTTTCTTGTCCAAAATCCCCCCTGTGGGAGGGCATGCCCGACAGAAACGTAAGAGTGACCTGGGTGCGGGCACACCATGGGGCCTCGAGATGGCGGCATGCTGCGGTGCGACGGCAGCGCCCTGCGCGCTTGGGGTGTGGCTCCCCCGCGCCTCTCCTGGCGCCGCGCACTCGTGAGGCCACTCTTGCCCATAGCCAGTCCCGCGTGTGCAGCCGACGAGAATTCGTTGGACCGGCGCGGCGTTAAGTCGGGCCCGTCCCTCTACAGGAGGGGTGTTCAAAAATGCTCCCCAAATCGTCTGGGGACTATTTTTTGAGCATTTTTCGATAGTTTTGGTGTATTTTTTTAGGGGGTATTTTTTGTAGACGATCCCCCTGTATGGGGGACACGCCCGACTTCAGCGCGGCGGGCGGCCCGCCCGCCCGCAGCGGCCCGCCCGCCGGCGCTCCGCGCGCCGCGGGCGCCGCAGGGCCCCAGGGCCGCTGGGCAGGGCCCCGGCGTGCCGGGCGCCGCCGCGCGCGCTCGCGCGGAGGAGCGCCCGGCGGCGGGCGCCGGCCGCCAGGCAGGCTTCGGTCCCAGACATGATCGCGTCATGAAAAAATCAGGACGGGTGGTTTTTCGCTATTTTCGGGCCCTGGGAGCCCTCGCCGGGCCTCGGGAGCGTCAGAAAACGACTCAGGACGAAAAGCCGGTCCTGGGGAAAGGGTCTGGACTTCCAGGAACGCCGTCCTGAAATAATCAGGACGTCGCATGTCTGGGGTCGGGCCTGCCGCCCTTCAGGCAGTGGCGAAGCGTCCTGGCTCGCCCATAGCCCTGCCAAGCAGTGTTCTGAGAACCTCTTGTGGTCTCCACGGGATGTTCTCGGAGCATTCCGGATCGAGACGGTCTTGGTTTGACACGTGGGGTTTCTGTTCTAAGAACACTGTTTTTGTTCTTAGAACATTTTGGGGTTCTAAGAACATCTCGTGGTATGACTATAGGAATGCCGGGACGGTCGGTCCCTGCTCAATGCCCCGCTGCAGGCGGGCTCGGGAGGAGAAAGGGAAGGACAGGCCCAGAACCACAGGCCCCAGAGGAGTCAAGAGTTGTCGGCAAACCGTCCCCGGACCATTGTTCTCGGGGACCCCTTCTGAGCCTTCCCCCGGAATCACCGAGCGCGTTCCGCTGCTCGCAGAGTGCCTGCGCGCACACGCTCGAAAAGCACATGCCTGCCTTGATGTGACTCATCTTAGATCCCCCGCGGCAGTTCCAGGCCATTTGCGAGTAATTAGGTACTTTGCGAGAAGTGGAAAACTGAGGGGCAACGATAGGGGGGATAGGCATAGGGGGGGATGCATCGACCCCCAATCGCCCATTGATCGCCGATAGGGGCCCGATAGCCCCAAACTGCCGAGGAAGGTTCGGATTCACTATCGGAAGCCTATCGCCGATCTGTAGGCGATGTATCGCCGATTCCAGGTCGATGCTTCCCCCCCTATCCCTATCCCCCCCCTATCTTTGCCCCTCGAACACGCTCGTCTACTGTAGAGGGACACACCCGACTTAAAGCCAGGCTTAAATCGGGCCTGTCCCTCTATAGGGGGAATCTTCAAAAATAGGCCAAACATAGTCTGGGGACTATGTTCTGAATCTGTTTGGGCATTTCTGGAGTATTTTGGGGGTATTTTTAACTTTTCGCCCAACTATTGTTGGGTATTTCTGGTGTATTTTTTGGGGGTAGTTTTTCGCACAACTATTTCTAATGTTTGGAGTATTTTTTTGGGGGGATATCTTGGCATTTTGGGGATATGTTTGTTTTTTTTGGGGGGGGGGCATTTTGAAGTTATCGCCCAAGATCCCCCTGTAGAGAGGGACACGCCCGACTTAAAGCCCGGCCCCGAGCGCCGACCGCACTGCCCGGCGCCTCTCCCGGCGGGCGGGGCGCCGCGGCCCTCCGCCGCCCATTGGCCGCCCCGCGCGAGCGCCCCGCCTCGGCCGGCGGGGGGCTCGGCGCTCGGCGCCTCCTCGCGAGGCCGAGGCGTGAGTCGGGCACGCCCCTCTACAGTCGGGTATGGCTCCTCCTCCTCCTCCTCCTCCTCCTCCTCCTCCTCCTCCTCCTCCTCCTCCTACCCCTCCTCCCCCTCGAGCCTCACCTCCCTCGAGCCTCCTCGGGGTGGGGGGAGGGGGGAGGGCTCCTTAGAAGCACCCCTGCTTCTTAGAAGGCGCGGGCCTTCTCTACAGATGTAGGGCCGGCGCCTTCTAAGAAGCAGCCTCCCTCTGAGAACCCCTCCCCCCTCCCTCCACCCCCTTGTGCGCGCCGCCAACCTCTACAGTCGGGTATGGCCAGGACCCCGGGTAAGGGGACCCGGTTAGTGGTAGGGCCCCAGAGCCTTTGAATTCACCGGAATCACCAAACCAGGGTTGCCATAGCTTTTGCTTTTTCGGGTGACGGCAGTTCCAGCTAGTGGAAATGGGACGGGGGGGGCGCCCCCCGTACAGATCACTAAACCAGGTTCCGCTAAACCCAGTTCTGCCGACGCCCGATACAGGAGGAGCATTCAAAACTTTCAAAACAAATCGTCTGAAGACGATGTCTCGATTCTCTAAAAACATGTTCATATTGCGAAGGCCTTACGGCCGGTGCCGCCGACCCTGTTCGCAATGCGCAGCAAGAGGCACGGGCTGTGGGATGGTTTTGGGGAACGGGGAGAAGGACGAGAAGGTGGGGGAGGGAGGTGTCGTATCTGACCCGGGACTTCCCCGGGACTCCCCCGGGACCCCCCCCGGGACTCCCCCGGGGAAGGGAAAGGGAAGGGGCTTCCCTTCGACGACCTCAAGGTCCCGTCGGGACCCCCCCTCCCCCCCCGTCGGGGAAGGGAAAGGGAAGGGGCTTCCCTTCGACTCAATTACGACGTTGCTCAAGGTCGGTACGGGGGGGGGGCGTCGTATCTGACCCGGGACTCCCCCGGGACCCCCCCCGGGACCCCCCCTCCCCCCCCCGTCGGGGAAGGGAAAGGGAAGGGGCTTCCCTTCGACTCAATTACGACGTTGCTCAAGGTCGGTACGGGGGGGGGGCGTCGTATCTGACCCGGGACTCCCCCGGGACCCCCCCCGGGACCCCCCCTCCCCCCCCCGTCGGGGAAGGGAAAGGGAAGGGGCTTCCCTTCGAATCAATTACGACGTTGCTGAAGGTCGGTTTGGCTAGCGCGCTTGAGGAGGAGGCCCTGGGAAAGGGCGAGGGGAGCGGGGAGGAGCCCAGGGGAAGAGGGGTACCAGGGAAAGGGAACGACAGAGACGACGATTACAAAGAATGACGGAGATGACGGCTCGAACGGAAAAGCCCCTCACACACGCCGACAGGGTCGGCGGATTCTGTTTTTTATGGATGCATGTTGTTGTCGTTCATTTGTTTGTCTTGTTTCTATTCCGTTTGTCTTTTGTTATGTTTACTGTATGTCTCAGACTATGTTGTTTTTGTCGTCCATATTTTTTTCTTGTTTCTATTCCGTTTGTCTTCTGTTCTGTTTGATGTATGTTTCAGACCATGTTTGTCCAAAGCCCGCCTGTAGGGCGGCATTCCCGACCCGAGCCGAGTCGCGCCCGGCCGGCGCGCCCGCAGCAGGCCGGCAGCGACGTACAGACCGTCTGCGCGGGGCTGCCTGGGAAAGTCGGGAGACTCTTC
>CAUYUJ010002169.1:0-76443 GCA_963575745.1 Prorocentrum cordatum
TAGTTTCTCTGCGGAGTCTTGCTCCTACCAAGACCAAGCCAGCGGTTAATACCTCAGATTATCGCCGCTCATGATTTTCTCTTCTGATTCCTGTGACAAGGCTCTCAAGCTCATCTGCAGCTCGAGTTAAGTGAAAAAATCACCATCCTTTCGGGGGGGGGAAAGAGAGGGAAGAAGAAGAAAAATAAACAAACAAAAAGTCATGCGAATAGTTTTGCGGACCTAGTTCGAGTAGCAGACTGTGTTCAGAGCTCTAGATGCTTCAGCCGAACGCAACTGATGATTCTGGATTGCTTCTGTGTGCCAGCTCTGTAGCTCTGCTACAGCTCGAGTTAAGTACAGAACCACGAGAGCGCCTGTGACGAGACGTGAAAGAATACGAAATAAGTTTCGCGGACCTAGCTCGAGTAGCAGACTCGAGTTTCAGACCTCTCGATGCAACAGACGAACGCGTCCTGTTATACTCGTCGGCATAAGTGTGCGTACCAGATCTGTAAGCTCTACAATCTTGAGTTAATTACAGAAAAACCGAGAGTCACTTGTCAAATGACTCGAGGGAATATAACGAATAGTTTTGCGGACGCGGACCTAGGTCGAGTTGCAGACCGAGTTTCAGGCCTGTCGATGCTTTCAAGACGAACGCGGCGGCTGATGATTCTGAATCGGTTCGTGATTACCACTCTGTAGCTTTCCTAAATCTCGAGTTAGCACAGAAAACCGTGAACGCGTGTCAAGATGACTCGAAACAGAGTCGGTTCCTGCAAGTCTTTTGATAGTAATAATGCAGCTACGGACCTGAGAATTTGTCTGGCAGACGCGGCATAACCCACTACACGTGAGAAAAACCTGGTTTCTCAAAATGAATGGTCAAATATCTTTCAAATCTTAGCAAAACCGACCCAAAGTCATCACATTGTCTCTTTACGTCAGGTCTGTCAACTAGCTCCACCCTGCGCCCGAATTCCTCTTAGCTCATCTTTGCCGAAAGAGCTCTACGGGAAATTTTTCTTGCCAACTGGTAGCCGGGGTAAAACCGTTGACCGTGTTTTTTGCGTCTTTGCTGGGACCATCTTGGCCACTGAGGCCAGGTCCAACGAAGTCTAAGGCGAAGCGAAGCCTCAAAATTGTCAAGCAAGCAGTCCGCTCTTATAGAGAAACAGAAACATGCATGACCAAAGACGTTCGCACAACCTGTGGGAGAACATCGCAGATGCGCTCCGCCGCTGATCACTTTTGTATCAGGGATCAGACCTAGGTGCCGTAGTGCAGTATACAGAAACCCAACACATGTGAGAACATGACGATGCGAAACTAAAACTACGACAAGAGAGCCAGGAGACCCGGTGGTAACCTGGCAGACTACGACAAGGAGCTCTGAAGGCTCAAGGCTCCGCGAACGTTCATTTTCTCCTGCCTGGGGAACCTCCGCGAAGGTGAACGTTGAGCTAGCGTGTTGTTTTGCTCTGCTTACGCAACTGCCTATCTCCCTGTACATCCTGCTTGTCATTGTTGGTCTCTCATATCCATTTCTTGTTGCGGTTTGGTGGTGGCAATTTGTATGCGCTGACTTGTTCCTCACTGCCTAGTGTGGTGCTCGTAAGTCTCTGTTCTTTCAGATCTGCCTTGTGTGGATTGCATGTTGTTCAATTTGCAGTATTTCATTGTTGTGATCTCTCAGGTGTCCTCACACATCTTCCCTCAGTTTTCTGCCATATACCTATCATTTGTGGTCTTGTTTGTGCCAAATGCCTCATGTGCGGAGTCTCGCATCCAGGTGTTTGCGTCGGGCTCGGGCTTGCCAACTTGGATGGGTTCGACCGAATTGTCCTCTTCCGTTGGTGCTCGAAGGCCTAGTCGCCCGTGACACGGTCTTGCATGCAGAGTTGGACGCTCAGGCTAATAAGTTGTTGACAGCATTACTCCATCTGATAGCTGCCCGAAAGTTGATTCCGTTGCACTTCGCGGTTTTTCTTCTGCTATTGATGCTGGGGTCCAGGTTGACGAGGTCGAATATCCTTTCCAAAGCATTCGAGTATTGTCAATTGATGCTGGTGTCCAGGTTGACGAAGTGCACTGTCCCTTTCAGAGCATTCGAGTGTCCTCAATTGATGCTGAGGTCCAAGTGCATTCTCAAAGCATTCGAGTGTCTTCAATGGGTGCCGGCGTGCGAACTCAGTTCGCTTGCGAGGACGCCCGCGTGCAAACTCAGTTCACTTCAATGGATGCTGGCGTGCATACTCAGTTCACTTTGAAGGACGCCGGTGTGCAAACTCAGTTCACTTTCCAGGACGACGTCAAAACATGGATTGACAGGAGCACTGCCCAGAAGGGGTTCACCGACCAGATTGCGCTGCAGTATTTAATCCAGGGGCTTGAATTATTCGTAGACCTCAAGACAGAGCCAATGACTATCCCAAAACATCATGTATCATTTTGGTTTCATAATTTGTTCAACCTCACGGATCATGTTCAGTCGTTTCTGGGAGAACTTTTGGATTGTCTCAAATCTCACCGTTTCGTGACGGGGAAAATGGACCGTGCCGAGGAGGCCAGGTTTAAAGCTCCAGGGTACATTGTCGATTGTTTCAGTTTTGTTCCAGACGGACTCTTCGAGAGTGCCAGTCGCGCAGACCCGCGGAGACTCGCAGCAGACACCCGGAGACTACAGCAAATGTGGGAGCCCCAAGAGCTCAGAATTACGTCGCCACGTGGACGAATCGCCTCTCCGTCGGGGTCGTCGTCTGTCCGTGTCGCTTCGGATGTGATAGCCAAGACTGGACATCAAAAGTTGGTTCCCGAATCTTCCCAGAGCATTCGAGTTTCTCCCGGTAACGGTGGGAGCTCTAGAGGTAGCCGCAAAGGCAGAGGCAAAGGCAAACGATCGGGCAGCTTTGAACATGATTGTCTGCATACATTACTTCTCTGTGTATTGTACGCTGAATTGTATTGGATTGTTGATTGTGATTGCCTCGCGTGGTCTTTTTGATTGTTGATTGTGATTGCCTCGTGTGGTCATTCAGTGCATCCTTATTCAGTGCATCGTCTTTCAGACTGTGATTGCCTCGTGTGGTCATTCAGTGCATCCTTATTCAGTGCATAGTCTTTCAGTTTGTTCGTTGCGTTTGTTTATTGCTTGTGTTTCGGTAGTGTTGCCTTTCGGCATCCGTCCTCCGTCGTCTCGTCATCACCAAACTTCAGCCCCTCCAACTGGCCCTCCGCCTCCGGCTGCAGCCCCGCCCACCATCGCTGCACAGCCCCGCCGTACCTGAACTGCGCCTTCTCGAGCCAAGCACTGAACACATCGTGATCGACGGCCATGGCCTCGTCTCCGTCCCCGATATCGAACTGGTCCTCATCTGCCTCCTCGGCACCACCGTCGCCCGCGGCGTCCTGGCCGCCCTCGTCGCCACGCTGTGCGCCGTCGCCGTCGCGGACTCTCGCCCCGCGCTGAGCCTCATCACGCGGCCCCACGAAGTGCACGTCGAAGCCCGCGGCAATGAACTGCCGCGGCGTGACGACGTCGACGCCACACGGAACAGTATCCCTGGCAATGGCCTCCGCCCGAGTCACCGGCCCCGGCCCCTCGGCTTCCCCCGCCTCGTCCCCCGACAGCACGACGCCGTCGTCGCTCTCTTTCGGCGCATAGCACCGGATGATGTCGTCGTCCGGCAGCACATCAAACAGGCGAAGGTCGTAGTACTTGTGCATGGGCTCATTCGCAGTGCCGCCCAGGCGCCAGGGCCCGCACGTGCCAGCGAACGCGCACAGCGCCCGCAGCACGTGCCCACAGTAGCGCCAGCGCACGTGCAGGCCCTCGACCACCTCCTTCCCGAAACCAACGTTCCGCCGCAGCATCAGACTGAAGGGCACATTCCTCGGGTGCCAGGGCAGCATCACCCGCGGCTCCACGTTCTCCTGAAGCTCCCTCCCCCTGCCGCCATGGTCGTAGTCGATGATCACTTCCCCACTGGGCAGCACCTCCGCAACCCGACCGGGAAACACCGGGCGCCCGTACACGTCCACGCCGAAGCGCTGCCGCTCCTCGTCCGTGCTCCCCGCGGCCATGCGCTCCGGGCGGTGCGGGTCATCGGGGCGCTCGCCAGGTCCGCGCACCGAGTTCACGCGATCCCCGACGCGGTACCCCTTCATCAGCTCGTGACGCCGCGCGAACCCGGCCACATCCTGCGGGAACGAGATGATGTTCTTGCGGAACTTGCGCAGCCCTGTCCGAGACACGGTGGCCAAATGCACCTGCATGTGGTCCAGAGCAATGAGCAGGCTCTCCGTGAGCGTGGCCTGGTCGAACAGGTCGCGCAGGTCATCGGAAGGGAACCGGAAGCACGGGTCCATGTGATTATGCGCGGTGCGGAGACCCACCACCTGATACAGGTCGTCTTCCGTGGGCGCGGCCGCCGCCTGCTTGTCCAGATTCCGCCTACACCGCATGCACACGCCCGCACACTCCAGGGCGAAGCCATCCGGCGGGTCGCTCGGCGGCACCTCGTCCCACTCGGCCACCTCCGTGCTGCACGCAGCCAGCCCGTCCCCGCCACGACGCAGCAGCAGCATCTCATCCGCCAGCTGGTCCAGCGGCTCGAAGGCAGGGTGGAACGCTGGGAACCGCTCCTGGCACTCGTGGCACGTGAACTTCACCATGCGCGTCAGGATCGCCTGCGCCGCCTGCACGGCCCGACCGGACGCATCGCGCAGCTGCACGTCATACTTCGCCACGCGCAGCGGCACCGTCTTCAGCGCCAGCAGCATGCACTTCTGGTGTACGTCCCCTGCAGCAACACGCGCTCGTTGGTCTACATGCCCTCCGCAGCGCTCGCGCAAACGCGCGTTCGGACGAATCTCCCAATGCTCCGATTCTGGCGCTGACCCAAACACAAACGACTCCGCGACGCCCGGGCCGGCACCTTCCGACGACCTCCCAGGCGCCCATCTGGTCCGAATTACGGCCCGCAAATCATTCCCGTACCGACCGCGCTTCTTCGCCCGGCGCCCTCGACCACGCCCCGCGCGACCCGCCCCCCGCGCTTCCTGACCGGCCTGCTGCAGCGCGTCGAGCCCCTCTTTCGCAGTGCGCTCGCCCGCGCCGCCCTCAGGCAGCAGCCCCGCCACGCCGGCGTCCTCCTGCAGCTGGCCCACCCAGACGCGCCCAGGGTTCTCCCTCTCCTCCGCTCTGCGCCCCCGCGGGCCCTGGCCCCGCCACCACGCCACCGCCATGTGCGCGGGCTGTCCACCCGGCAGGCCGCTCCACAGGCAACACGACCACGTCGTCATCCAGAACCACGTTCGCTGCGAACCCGGCCGCGACCCGCGACTCGCGCTGCCACAGAGCCTGGAAATCGTCCGCATCGCCCCCGTCCGGGTCATCGCAGCACCGCACCGCCCGCCACTGCGTCCCGCCGCTCTCGGACACGACCGGCGTCTGCAACATACTACATTCGAAACGCACTCGAGGCCACTTCGAGCGACGACGAAAATCCTCCTCCACGGATATCGCCTCCCAAGACGAACGCTCCGCGCTCGGATCACGACCGCGCGCGCGATCCTCCATCTCCAGCAGCACGCGCCCGAACCGCCCTGGCCGCCCCGGCTCCATCAGCGCACCCCACCACTTGTCGCCGTCCGACCCCTGGATCCGAAAACTACCCCGATCGCACTGACGACACGACACCAGGTACTCGCGGACGGCACCGACCAATGCCAACATGCGCTTGTCCTTGAGGTGGGGCACGGACGCAACTGCCCACGCCCGCGCATCCCCACCTCCGGTTCGCGACAATCCCGCGCGGCGCGGCGCGCTCCCGCGCCCCTCCTCGGCCGCTCGCGCCTCTGCCCAGTCTGCCTCCGTCGGCGGCCCAGCACCAGCGAAACGCACCAGCTCCGCATCGAGCGCGCTGCGCACCTCGCGCGTCAGCGGTGCCGCGTCTTCTTCCGAGGCGCACTCATGATCTGACGCAGAACGCTCGTCGTCGCAATCCGATGCCGATAACTCCCGCCATGCCGCCGCAAGCCTCGTCACCACCGCCCTCCTCATCCACGGCTCCGCGGACCGCACCGCCCGCTTCGGCCCTCTCTTGGGCGGACGTCTTCCGCTCGAGTCTCCGGCGCCCCCGGCGCGACTCCGGCACCTCCGCGCCCCCTTCGCCAGCTCGCCCCTCCTCCGCGCCCCTGCGCCCCGCACCGCTCTCAGCGGCCTCTGCCCCGGACGTATTGCGCCCCAGCCGCCGCTTCCGCGCCCCGCCGCGCACCGTGGCGGGCTCGGCAGCCTCCGCCTCGGACGTCTTCCGCCCCAGGCGCCGCTTCCGAGCGCCGCCGCGCACCTCCCCCCCACCGCCGCCCTCGCCCGCGCCGCCGCCCCGCTGCATCGCACCCTCCACGGCGTCGCCGCCCCCCCACCGAGCGCAGCGTCCTGGTCTCTCGACGCACCAGCCGCCGCCGCACACCGATGCGCCGCCCCCCTCAACCACTCCTCCCAATCCAAGTCGGTGTCGCGAACCCTGTAGTACTCATCCCCTCGCGCGCGCGCAGCGCAGGCAGGCAGAAGCAGGCGCCAGCAGTGGCACCGATCGCACTGCGCCCAATTCCGCATACAGAACAGGTGCGACGCCCCGTCGTCGGCCCCCCCGCACGCCTCGGGCCCGGCGCCGCCGTCGCCGCCCCCCTGCGGATCCTCTCCGGGCGCATGCCCCATGTTCTCGTTCGCGTGCAGCCTGTTCTCCTTCGGACGCGGATCAATGTGCGGATAGCACTGCGGGCCTGCGTACGGCTTCAGATACTGCTGCTTCATTGGGCACCGCCGGATCTCCTCGCTGGTCAACCGCAACGCCTCCACGCAGTCCTTCTCGCTACATTCCATTTCGGAAGCTTGCAGCTGCCCCAGGTACTTGTTGAAGACCGCCTTGCTGTACCACATGAACACCTTCCCCCCCTGCTGCCCATTGTAGGACTCCCTCTCCGATCCGAACCGAGTAGTTCCCTCCCCGCAGCGATCCTGCAGTGTCCGCACCCCTGCCCCCTTCTCGTATACGAAGCCAGAACGGCCTTGGCCCTTATGCTTTCTCAAATTGTCATGGACTTGCTTGAGGCACTGCTCGTACTCACTGTTCGTTAACACAAATCGCCCGTGCTCGTCCACCTCACACAAGGACTTCAGCTCAGGCTTCATCTTCGACGCCACGTCCCACATCGCGTGCCGCGCGTACCACTGCTTAGATGGCTTGTTCGCCTTGAGCGCGAACTCCTCGAACTTATCCAACGCGCCTGCAGGAATCCGGCCCCTGACGAGACCGTGCGGGCACCCATATCGAACACACTTCCCGCGCACGTCGCTCCCCGTCTTCGGCCGAAACCGGCACTGCTCTCGCCCCCAGCCCCCCCCCGACTTCAGCCCTTTGCAGCGGTCCTCGTCCACGTAATCCGGCTGGAACTGCCGGGGCTCTGCCTCGGACGCAAGCGCCCCGTCCGCGGCCCCGCGCGTCCGGCTCGCTCTCCGGGCACCGCGCGGACGCGCGGCCCGCCCGCTGCCATCGCTTGCACCATCGTCAGCACCCCCGACGTCCACGGTCACTCCAGGGATGACAGGCATCTCCTCGCCATCAGAATCGCTCGGCGGCGCCGCGGCCGAAGCCGCGACCCGAAGAGCGCGCCTCGCAGCCGCTGCCTGCGGTGCGACGGCGTCCGATCGCGCCCGAGCAGCCCCCGCGCCATCCTCTTCCACCGTAACCCCTGGAAGCATCGGCATGTCCTCACCCGAATCGCTCTCATCCCCAGACGCACGGCCGCGCGTGGCGACCGCAGCTGCAAGTCGACGAAGCACGGACACCCCCGCGGCATCGCCCGAATCGGCATCGTCGACGGTGACTCCCTGGATGACTGGCATGTCCTCGCCAGACGACGACGGCGCCCCATCCTCACCGGTCGCGCGTCGCTCCCGCGCAGCACCGCCCGCCATGACGTTCGGGTTCTGCGCACCGCGGAGATGCGCACCTCGCTGGCTTTTCGCGGCGGCCTTCTTTTTCGGCGCACTCCTCTTCGGCGCGCCTGCAATCGACCGCAGCCACGGCGCGGCGCCTGCGTCTCCGAGAGATACGCCAGCGGCCAAGCGACCGTCCACATCATTGACCGTCGCGACATGGCCCTCTGTGTACCACACAACGCTGCCGATCTCGGCCCCCCCCGCGGAACCCAAAAACCGATGGCGCGTCCTCCACCAATCCTGCACAATGCCAAAGTTCCCTTCTCCGCTGGGGTCACGAACGCCACAGCCTCCGGCAATCTTAGCGCACTGCAACTCGAAGAAGCAACTCCGCCTGCGCGCGCGCGCCAGCTCCCCCGCACCGAGCGACACTCAATTGCAGACACTTATTCCGCCACGGCCCCGGGCGATCTCCCGCATCAGCAACTCCGAGTCGCCCCGACGCGACGCCACGTCTAAGGCGCCGCCGCCACGCGCGGGGCGCGCCAGACCCCCCAGCAGCACCGAGTCGTCCCACGCGGGAAAACACATCCCAGAAAACACCGCCCAGCGCGGCGAAGACACAGGCCACGCGCAGAGCCGCATCGCCAACGCGCTGCCCCGCCCTCTGCGACGCACTCCAGGCAGCGCCCCCCGCGCTCGTCCGCGCCCCGGCCCGCCCTGGCCTTGGCAGGCCAATGCCGGGGGAGAACCTGCGCGCGCACGCGCGCCGCCCCCCGCACCTCCGCGCGGAGAGCCCACCAGCCACAGAAAACCATTTGGCGACCCGAACCTTCGCGGCAGACGGCGCCGCATCGGACGGAGCGTCCACGTCGCGCCAGAAGCTCTCTCTCTCGCTCTTTCCACATCCGCGCGCGCGCGCCATCGCGCGCGTCACAGCGCGGCCGCCCGACAGAACTTCTGGCCTTGGCGGGAACAGACCCAGCGCAGCGAAAACTGAAGCTGCAATCAGCGCAATCTCCCCGACTGACAGCGCAGACACACGCGCTTTCAGAGACGGCAGCGCCACGCGCGGGGTGGACACGGAATCAACAGCCCGCGCCGCTCGGGCATTCAGAAGCTGCTGCAGTCGCGCGAGTCTCCGCCCCCCCCAGCGCCGCGCGGGACACCCGGGCATGCCGCGGCGACTCATCGCACGCACGCGGCAACTGATCGCGCGGAAGCGGGCGCGGCACGACCGGAAGCGGGACGCGGACCGCCATCTCTTCGTTACGCGCCGTCGCCGCCTCCGTCTGCCGCGTCCACTCCGCCTCCCGCCTCGGACAGCGCGACCTCCGAAGCGACGCGCGGCACGCCTGGCGATGCACTTTCTGCTCGCGCTGCGCTGCCTCCCAGGCGGCATCATCCACGACTTCCTCCCTGATCACGTCGTGCTCTGCCGGCAAGCTCTGACGCAGCCGATCCTTCCACTCAACAGATCCCCAACGGCGGGGCACGCTCCGCGCCCCGCACAGACGGAGCCCACCGAGGCCACGGCCGCGACAGATGCCGAAGCCAACGCCAGTGCCAAAGCGGAAGCCGGGACCGGAGCTGACCAGACGACGTCGTCGGCTCCAATCCAATCGTCGTCAGCGTCGTTCTCGTCGTCGACGTCACAGTCGCTGGCGGCAAAATCAAGTTCCCCGCGTCGAAAAGCTCTATTAATTCACGGTAATCACTGCTTTCCCACGGCGAATGATCAGCGAGCTGCGCTGGGACGGGCACAGCGACGGAATCCGAGGCTCGCGCGATCCGCCTGGCAAGACCGGAGCCGAAGCCAGCGACGCAGCCGGAACCTCCCGCGGAAAGTCCAAAAGAAACTCTCCCTCCCAGCGCCCTGACCCAGTAGCCTCCTCTCCGCAGCGCACAGCCCGTGCCAGAGCCGAAGACGGCCGCGGAAATTTCGTGAGCGTTTCCTGCTCCGAACGCGGAGCGCAATGACGGCCGCCCACCGCGCCCGCCGCGCGCGCAGACTCGGGAAACTATCGCCGACAATTTGCGTTAGTTTCCCTCTCCCAGCGCGCTGCCTCCGAAGAGAGACATATCCGCGCCGAGCGGCCCCCAAAGCAGAAGACCCTCGGGAAAAACTCGCCAGCGTTTCCCCCTCCGAGGGCGTCATTCCCGAGACGCCCGCTCCGCCCAACAGGCCACGCGCCGGAGCAGGAAACCGTCGCGGAAAATTCGCGATAGTTTACCCCTCCCAGCGCACTGACCCAGAGGGCACCTCCCCGCGCCGCGCAGCCCGCGTTGGCGCCGAAAACGCCCGCGAACTTTGTAGCGTCCAAAACCCGGAGAGCAAAGGGAACATAACACACACTGTGCCGCGCAGCCCGCGTTGGCGCCGAAAACGCCTGCGAACTGGGCGCCGGCGGTAAACCGTCAACCTTCCTTACCGCCGGGGGACTCGTAGAGCTTCCTGACAACATATAATGTGGAAAAAAATGCAGAGAACGAATAGTTTTTCAGCCCAAGCGATTTCAGACCTCTCGATGCAACAGCCGAACGCCCCCGATGCTTCTGGATTGTCTTCTTTGCGAGCTCTGTAGCTCTCCTACAGCCCGAGTCACGTGCGTAAATCGACAGCACCTCTCAAGATGACTCTAACAAAACGAATAGTTTGGCAACCCAGCTCGAGTATGAAACCAAGTTCAGACCTCTGAATGCGACAGGCGGACGCGTCTGATGTCTGCGAATCGACTCCTGTGATTACCAGCCCTGCAGCCCCCTACAGCCCGAGTTAAGTGCAGAAAACCGAGAGCACCTCTCAGGATGACTCGAACAATACCATAGTTGTGCGGACCTAGTTCGGGCAGCAGACCGAGTTCCGAGCTCTGGATTCGACAGGCGGACGCGCCTGATGTCTCCAAATCGATTCCTGTCACCACCAGCACTGTAGCCCCCCCAGCCCGAGTTGAGTGCAGAAAACTTTGAGCACTTCTCAAGATGACTCGAACAATACGAGTAGTTTCGCGATTCTAGATCGGGCAGCAGACTGAGTTCAGAGCTCTGAGTTCAACAAACAAATGCAACTGATAATTCTGAATCGGTTTCTGTAAGTATCAGCTCTGTAGCTGTCTTATAGCTCGAGTTAAATACGGAAAACCGAGAGCGTCTATCAATATGACTCGAATAATACGAATAGGTTTGCGGACCTAGCTCGGCTAGCAGACCGATTTCAGGCCTCTAGATTCAACAGGCGAACGCGCCTGATCATTCTGAATCGATTAGCTGTGCTTACCAGCTCTGTAGCTGTCCTAAAGCTCGAGTTATGTTCAGATAACCGTCATCGCGTGTCAAGATGACTTGAAACGGCCGATCCCGCCTGCCTGCTTTTTGGCAGTAAAAAGTACCCGATCGAGCTGAGATCAAGATGGCGAGCTGGAATAAGATCGAATATCACGGGAAAAAAATACTAGAGCTCAAACGAATTGTTCAATTTCGAGAACAAAATTTTCAACCGACCAAAAGTCACCAAAAGGTCCGTCGAGATTTTTCTTGCCAACTGGGCGCCGGCGGTAAACCGTCAACCTTTCTTACCGCCGGGGGACTCGTAGAGCTTCCTGACAATATATAATGTGGAAAAACAATTGCAGAGACCGAATAGTTTTTCAGCCCAAGCGATTTCAGACCTCTCGATGCAACAGCCGAACGGCCCCCATGCTTCTGGATTGTCTTCTGTACGAGCGGTGTAGCTCTCCTGCCCGAGTTACGTGCGTGAATCGACAGCACCTCTCACGATGACTCGAACAACGCGAATAGTTTGGCAAATCTAGCTCGAGTATCAGACCAAGTTCAGACCTCTGAATGCGACAGGCGGACGCGTCTGATGTCTCCGAATCGATTCCTGTGAGTACCAGCTCTGCAGCCCCCCTACAGCCCGAGTTGAGTGCAGAAACCGACAGCACCTCTCGGGATGACTCGAACAATACGAATGGTTTCGCGGACCTAGATCGGGCAGCAGACCGAGTTCCAAGCTCTGGATTCGACAGGCGGACGCGCCTGATATCTCCAAATCGATTTCTATGACTACCAGCACTGTAGCCCCCCCTACAGCCCGAGTTCCGTACAGAAAACCGACAGCACCTCTCAAGATGACTCGAACAATACGAATAGTTGCGCGATTCTAGATCGGGCAGCAGACCGAGTTCAGAGCTCTGGATTCAACAGACGAACGCGACTGATGATCTGAATCGGTTTCTGTAAGTATCAGCTCTGTAGCTGTCGTGTAGCTCGAGTACATTACAGAAAACCGAGAGCGCCTGTCAAGATGGCTCGAATAATACGAATAGGTTTGCGGACCTAACTCGGCTAGCAGACCGAGTTCAGACCTCTGGATGCAACAGGCGAACGCGCCTGATCATTCTGAATCGATTAGCTGTGCTTACCAGCTCTGTAGCTGTCCTGTATCTCGAGTTAAGTCCAATATACCGACAGCGCGCATCAAGATGACTCGAAACGGCCGCTCCCGCCAGGACGCTTTTTGGCAGTAAAAGGTACCCGATCGAGCTGAGATCAAGATGGCGAGCGGGAATAAGATCGAATATCACGGGAAAAATAGTAGAGCTCAAACGAATTGAGGAATTCCGAGAACAAAACTGGGCGCCGGCGGTAAACCGTCAACCTTCCTTACCGCCGGGGGACTCGTAGAGCTTCCTGATCATGTATAATGTCGAAAAAAATGCAGAGAAACAATAGTTTTTCAGCCTAAACGATTTCAGACCTCTCGATGCAACACCCAAACGCCCCTCATGCTTCTGGATCGTTTTCTGTGCGCACGAGCTCCGTAGCTCTTACGTGCGTAAATCGACAGCACCTCTCACTCGAACACTACAAACAGTTTCGCGAATCTAGCTCGAGTATCAGACCGAGTTCAGACCTCTATCTCTCCGAATCGATTCCAGTCATTACCAGCCCTTCAGCCCCCTGACAGATCGAGTTAAGTGCAGAAAACGGACAGCACCTCTCAAGATGACTCGAAGAATACGAATAGTATGGCGGATCTAGCTCGGGCAGCACACCGAGTTCTCAGCTCTGGATTTGGCAGGCGGACGCGCCTGATGTCTCCAAATTGATTCCTGTAAGTACGAGCCCTGTAGCCCCCCCACAGCCCGAGTTAAGTGCAGAAAACTGACAGCACCTCTCAAGATGACTGAAAAATACGAATAGTTTCACGAACCTAGCTCGGGCAGCAGACCGAGTTCAGACCTCTAGATGGAACAGACGAACGCGCCTGATTATTCGCAATCGATTCCTGTGAGGATGAGCTCTGTAGCTGCCCTACAGCTCGAGTTAAGTACAAAGTACCGACAACGCGTACCAAGATGACTCGAAACAGCCGATCCCGCCGCGACGCTTTTTTGCAGATATTTACCCGATCGAGCTGAGATTAAAATGGCGAGCGGACATAAGACCGAATATGGTCAGAAAAAATACTAGAGCTCAAACGAATTGTTGAATTTCGAGAACAAAATTTTCAACCGACCAAAAGTCACCAAAAGGTCCGTCGAGATTTTTCTTGCCAACTAGCTCTCCAGCGCGCCGGAATTATAACTTAAGCTTCCAACAACTTGCTAAGGGAAGCTCTACGAGTTACCGACCAAAAGTCAGCAAAAGGTCAGTCGAGATTTTTCTTGCCAACTAGCTCTCCAGCGCCCCGGAATTACTCTTAAGCTTCCAGCAACAACTTGCTAAGGGAAGCTCTACGAGTTACTGGGCGCCGGCGGTAAACCGTCAACCTTTCTTACCGCCGGGGGACTCGTAGAGCTTCCTGACCATATATAATGTCGACAAAAATTGCAGAGAACGAATAGTTTTTCAGCCTAAGCGATTTCAGACCTCTCGATGCAACAGCCAAACGCCCCTCATGCTTCTGGATCGTTTCCTGTGCGCACGAGCTCCGTAGCTCTCCTACAGCCCGAGTTACGTGCGAAAATCGACAGCACCTCTCAAGATCACTCGAACAATACGAATAGTTTGGCAAACCTAGCTCGAGTATCAGACCGAGTTCAGACCTCTGAATGCAACAGGCGGACGCGCCTGATGTCTCTGAATCGATTCCTGTGATTACCAGCCCTGCAGGCCCCTTACAGCCCGAGATAAATGCAGAAAACCGAGAGCACCTCTGAAGACGACTCGGACAATACAAATAGTTTCGCAGACCTAGCTCAGACAGCAGACCGAGTTCAGAGCTCTCAATGCGACAGGCGAACGCGACTGATGTCTCCGAATCGATTCCAGTGATTACCAGCCCTGCAGCCCCCTTACAGCTCGAGTTAAGTGCAGAAAACGGACAGCACCTCTCAAGATGACTCGACAAATACAAATAGTTTTGCGAACCTAGCTCGGGCAGCACACCGAGTTCCGAGCTCTGGATTCGGCAGGCGGACGCGCCTGATGTCTCCGAATCGATTCCTGTGAGCACGAGCCCTGTAGCCCCCCTACAGCCCGAGTTAAGTGCAGAAAACTGACAGCACCTCTCAAGATGACTCGAACAATACGAATAGTTTCGGGAACCTAGCTCGGGCAGCAGACCGAGTTCAGACCTCTAGATGGAACAGACGAACGCGCCGGATGATTTGCAATCGATTTCTGTGAGAATGAGCTCTGTAGCTGCCCTACAGCTCGAGTTAAGTACAAAATACCGACAACGCGTATCAAGATGACTCGAAACAGCCGATCCCGCCGCGACGCTTTTTTGCAGAAATATCTACCCGATCGAGCTGAGATCAAGACGTCGATGCGGACATAAGATCGTGTATGGTCAGAAAAACAAAATTAAAGAGCCAACGAATTGTTGAATTGGTTGAATTTCGAGGAACAAAATACAAAAATTTTCAACCGAGCCAAAGTTGTGAAAAGTTCAGTCGAGATTTTTCGAGCCAACTATCCTGCCAGCGTTTTCGAATTACTCTTAAAAATACAGAAACAACACATTTTTTCAAGAATGGTCTTCACCCAAAAGGTCCCGTCGAGATTTTTCTTTCAACTAGCTCTCCCAGTCGCGCCGGAAAGCGACTAAGCTCCCAGCAACAAACTTTGCTAAGTAAGCGCTACGAAGTTCTGGTCGCCGGCGGTAAACCGTCCAACCTTTGTACCGCCGGGGGGACTCGTAGAGCTTCCTGACAACATATAATGTCGAAAAAAATTACACTGAAAAACAGTTTTTCAGCCCAAGCAATTTCAGACCTCTCGGATGCAACAGCCGAACGCCCCCGATGCTTCTGGATTGTCTTATGTACGAGCTCTGTAGCTCTCCTACAGCCCGAGTTACGTGCGTAAATCGACAGCACCTCTCAAGATGACTCGAACAATACGAATAGTTTTGCAAACCTAGCTCGAGTATCAGACCGAGTTCAGACCTCTGCATGCGACAGGCGGACGCGTCTGATGTCTCTGAATCGATTCCTGTGATTACCAGCCCTGCAGCCCCCCCTACAGCCCGAGTTGAGTGCAGGAAACCGACAGCACCTCTCATAATGACTCAAACAATACGAATAGTTTCGCAGACCTAGTTCGGGCAGCAGACAGAGTTCGGAGCTCTGGATTCGACAGGCGGACGCGCCTGATGTCTTTAAATCGATCCCAGTGATTACCAGCCATGCAGCCCCCTTACAGCCCGAGTTAAGTGCAGAGAACAGACAAGATGACTCGAACAATACGAACAGTTTTGCGATTCTAGATCGGGCAGCAGACCGAGTTCAGAGCTCTGACTTCAACAGACAACGGCAACTGATGATTCTGAATCAGATTCTGTACGTATCAGCTCTGTAGGTGTCCTGTAGCTCGAGTTAAGTACCGAAAACCGAAGAGCGTCCTGTCAAGTGACTCGAATAATACGAATAGGTTTGCGGACTCTAGCTCGGCAGACCGAGTTCAGACTCTGGGTTCACAGGGCGAACGGCCTGATCATTCTGATCGATTAGCTGTGCTTACCAGCTCTGTAGCTTGTTCGAGCTCGAGTTATCTTGAGACAGCCCGCCACCGCGTGACAAGATGACCGCGATGCGGGCGATCCCGCCGCAGTGCTTTTTGGCAGTAAAAGGTACCCGATCGAGCTGAGATCCAGACGGCGAGCGGGAATAAGATAGAATATCACGGGAAAAAATACTAGAGCTCTAACGAATTGTTGAATTTTCAAAACAAAATTTTCAAGCGAGCAAAAGTCAGAAAAAAGTCCGTCGAGATTTTTCTGGCCAACTAGCTCTCCGGGTGGGCCAACTTGCGTCCGCGGTAAACCGTCAACCTTTCTTATACCGCCGGGGGAACTGTATGAGCTCGTGGTAACATCTAATGTCGAAGAACATTGTAGAGAACGAATAATTTTTTCAGCCCAAACCGATTTCACAACCTTTCGATGCACAGGGTGAACTGGTCCACCACGGTGACAAACAGGATGGCATACGGCATCGCCGCCATCTGCTGGGGAGGTCGGGACCACAAAGACCTGGCCGAGTGGTCGGTTTCCGTAGCGGACTCCCCCCACTGCAAGGCGGAGGTGTTCGACGCCTACGCCATGCCCACTTCGTGCGCGCTCGAGCCACGCCCCCGGCACCCAGTCGTCTTCTCCCAGTGGGTAAGGCAAGCCGACAACGCCATCACCGTTTTCGGTCTGGTCTACGGGCGCATGCACGAGCCGGAGAGACGTCGGGCCTTGGATACCCTGCGCCTGGCTTACGAGGAGGACGACGTGGCCTTCCCCGCGGACTACGTGTACAGCCTCTGGGAGGAGCTCGCCGCAACCTGGTGCGAGCAGCTTCGGGAGAAGCGGAGGGAGGTATGTCGCATCCTGGGCCTCACCAATCCGCGCAGGGAGGACATCAAGACCGTCGCCCTCGCCCCGACGGGGCCGACAGGGAGCGCTTGGTTGACATTCCCGAATGTGTGCGACCTCGACGCGCCGGACGGCTACTACCAGGTGGCATGTGTCCCTCGCCAGGCCCGGCGGCTCCAGAGGTTTCTGCATCAGAACCTGCACGCTGGGCCACCGAAGACCCCCAAGGCCGGGAAGGCCGACGAGCACGTCTCAGCCGACCAGGAAGTACCCACGGGGTCTGGATTGGGTACTGGGAAGGCGGGGGCCGCCGTCAAGAAGGCTGCGGCCAAGAAGCGGCCCGCCGCTCGGGCCTGCCCAGCGGGCAAGGCGCTGACCTCCAGCGAGATCGGACGATCCGTCAAGCACGCCCCCCGCGACAAGAATGGGAAGGTCATCTGCTGGGACGCTTGTACTTGGGCCGGCTGCCCCGAGGCTGCGGGAACCTGCGCCCACTCGCATGAGGCCGTCAAAGGGCTCGGCAGCCTCGACTGGGCGGTGCAGGCGCAGCTCATCAGGCGCGGCGGCCTAAGGTCTGGGGCGAAGGTCGACCCCACCTCGGTCGACGGGCGGGCGGCGCAGCTCCGAGCCCAGGCCAAGGCCGAGGCGGACAGCAAGAGGGCTGGCGGAAGCGCCGGAGAGGCGCCCGGGGCGGCCTCAGGAGGCAGCCGGGCGGGAGGCCCGGGAGGCCCGACGGCTGCCTGGGCCCCCCCCGCCGCTTTCGACGACATCCAGACCACTGCCCTCGAGGAGGAGCTCAGACAAGCGGTTCAGGGCCCCGAGGAGGATTGGCTGCTAGACGCGCACGCCCAGGAGCCAACGGTGGAGGGCGCCGGCGAGACGATGCACCCTGCCGCCATCGAGAGGCGGAACATCATCGAGAGGATCCTAGAGGATGGGGCCCTCGCGGCCCTGGGGGACATCAGCGACTACCTGCACTCCCACGTCCTGGCCAGACTCACGCACGCCCGCTTCGAGGACAGCCCACTGAGCCTGGAAGAGATCCTGTTGGAGGCAACCCGCGACGGGGGGCCAACCCTCGCCGAGGAAGCAGGACGAGCCCTCGACAAGATCGGGTCAAAGGCCGGGCGGAGCAGCACGCAGGACCTCAGCCTCGGCAGCGCCACCTGGGACGAAGAGGCCGGGGTAAGGCGTGGGGAGCTCACCGTGCACGACCAGGAGTGGGACTACCTCGACTTCCAAGACGAGCTCCACCCCGACGAAGAGATGCGCACCCGACTGGGCCTCAAGGGGGGAGACGCAGAGCTCAGGCAGCGCCTGGTCCCCCACATCGCGGCGGCGCTGCTGTGGGAGGACAAGGGGCCTGATGCGCCGGCCGTGAAGGCCTTGGCTGCTCAGCTCCGTCGAGAGCTCTGGGGCGGCGCTACCGCCGCCTCCGCCGCGCTAGGAGACGCACCACCTTTCGTCTCCCCACGCGAAGCTGAGCTCAGGATGCACTGCCACGACGTCCAGCACCCTCACCACGACAAGGACTTCAGGTGCATCGCGGTCTTCCCGCTGAGAGCCCCCAGCAAGACCACTGTCAGGGTCTGGAGGATCAACCACTGGAACCAGCTCGAGATAGACTCTGTCCTGCCGACGCAGGCCAGCGAGACAGAGGTCCACGTCATGCTCCACCGCGGCCACATGAGGGTCATCCGGCCGCCGAACGCCACCAGCCAGGGAGCCAACCTGCGGGGCCGGGCCTTCGGAGAGATCCTCAAGATCTGGACGCTCGCCGGGAAGCCCGTCAGAGAGCTACTCACGGTGGGCTGGGAGCTGTACTTAGAGGCAGAGGAAGTCGCGGGACCCGTGGTACCAAGCCGGCCACCCCCTTGCATGCACTGCAAGCGCATGCAGCAGGCGCAGCTCCCGACACGCGAAGGCGCAGTCGGGAACCAGGAGCCCGAGGAGGAGGACTTCTCCAACCTCGCGCCCCTCCTGCGCAGGCCGGCTTTCGCCTGGGGCATTCGCGCCCGCGAGATCTTCGCGGGCACCGAGAACTGGACGAAGGCCATGCGAGACGCTGGACTCCAGACAGCCCCGTCCGTCGAGTACTTCAAAGATCCCCTGGCCCAGGTCGGGCCACAGGACGAGCACGACATCCTCGACCCACAAGTGCGAGAACGGCTCCTTCTCGATGCAGGAGCCGCACCAGGGCCCGATGAAGAAAACATTTACCAATTCGCTCCACCGTGCACGACCCACTCGGCCTGGTGCCTCAAGAACGGTGGGACTCGCACTTTCGAACACCCAGACGGCGACGGGACCAACCAGGCGGAGATCGAGAGAAACATCATGACGGACTTCGCCGCCGACCTCTGCGAGCGCCTCGACGCCAATGGTCGGGAGTGGATGCTCGAGAACACGGCCAGCGACGGGCGCTACCCGAAGATCTGGGACCGGGCCAGGATTAAGCAGCTGCAGAAGCGCACAGGGGCCATAATCATATCCGTCGCAATGTGCGAATGGGGCCTCGGGCCCCCGGAGGAGCCCGCGAAGCGGCACCGCAAGCTCACGTCTTGGATGGTCTCGAAAGGTCTCTACCCCTGGGCACTCTCTTTGGCGAGGCGTTGCACCAACCAGCACGAGCACGTCGCCCTCGAGGGGCCTCTCCCCTACGACCTGACCCAGACCCAGATCGACCACTACAACACCTCCGAGCTTACCCTCAGCTCTTCCGAGCAGAAGGACATCCTGAGCCTGACCAATCGGCTAGCCCTAGCGGGCGTGCGTGCCCAAGGTCTCGCCGCGGACGCCAAGGCGTTGGAGGCCCCGCAGCTCGGGCCTGAGCTGGTGCGCCCTCTGAACGACCTTGTTGGCAAGCTGGGGCCCTCGAACTTCCATTGGAGCCGCGTTGAGCCGCGCACCGGGAAGGCCTTCGGGGACCTCCCAGAGGGCGCAGTGGCTCTCTACTACGGGCACGACCAGGCCAAGAACTTCGTGGCCAAGATCTCGCACCGATCCCCCCCGCACCTGCGGGGGGGGGGACGGGTCCCCAGCGGGGCTCCCTCCTAGGCAAAGGACCTCCGAGAGGAGTTGTGCGCCCTCGGTTTCCAAGTCGGTCAACGCGGGCTTCGACGCACGCGCTACGCCGGCCAGTGCCCGACGAAGCTGTGCGCTGCCTGGGCAGAAGTCACCAAGGCCGCGGGGGCGGGACCCCCCCCGCGAAGCTCCTGAAGAAGCTTGAGCCCATCGTCACGACGCGGGCTGGGGACAAGATGGCGGCGGAGGCCGGTGACAGTGGTCACCTGGCGGACCCCCCCCTCTTTTTCGCCCCCACGCCGTGCCAGCCATGGAGAAAGAGGCGGAGGAGGACCACCCAGCAGGGCTCAACGGATGGCAGTGCGCGAACAGGGGCAAGAAGACAGGAGGGTGGAAGCGCAACAAAGCGAGGAAGAGAGACCCCGACCGAGGAGCACCCCCACCAGGCCCTGGAGTAGACGGTGGAGGCGACGAACCTGGGGGAGACGAAGGAGAAGAAGAGGAGGAAGAGGAGGAGAGGAGCCACCCAGGAGGATCAAGAAGTCCAGGCAAGCCGAGCAGCAGGCGGACGAGCCAGTCAAGGTGCTCCTCCCGCAGCGAGGGGACCGGTGGATGCAGATCCCCGGAGCCCCTGTACACCCACGAGCTCCAGGGCGTCCTCCAGACCTGCAGGTGGCTGCGTGACGACGCCCTCAGCCCCGAGGAGCTCCACCTGTTCGTTTGCACCGATGAGGGGGGCGCCGCAGGAGCAGAAGGACCCCCGCTGGAAGACGAAGATCAAATCGAACCTGGGGAACGCCTCGTCCTTTGGATCGGGCGCGAGGAGATCGAGAACTGGGCGAGCTGGGCGCCACGCTGGGCCAAGAGATCTGGGGGCGAGGAGCGCGAGGAGGCGCCTTGGCGCCAGGGCGAAGCCGCCCCTGCCTCCCACCGCAGCGTCGCACTGGGGATCGCAGACCGAGCCAGCTCCCAAGGCTTCGGCAGCCCAGAGCTCGCCGTCGCCTGGAATAGGCGGGCTCCCCCCCCCCTCCTGGGGGAAGCGTTTCCAGCTAGCCGCCGCTCAGGCCCTCCAGAAGCAGAGCCGTGAGGCCCCCGCCGGAGGATCAAGCAGCGGCGGCAGCTCAGCAGACAGCATGAAGCTGGATATTATAAGGAGGAAGCTCGAGGCCGCCAGAGCGGCCGAGGTGGGCGTCCTGGAGGAGGAGGAGAAGCGCATCAGGGAGCTGCAGATACAGCTGGCAGAGGCAAAGGAGCGCCGGCGAGCTCGTCGAGCGAGGGATGCCGGCGAGCGTGATGAGGGGCAGACGCCAGCCAGGCATCCCCGCCGTGCTAGCTCCGAACCTCCCAGCGGACAGAACGTGGCCACCCCGCTCGACCCGGCCTGGGAGGACGAGACCCCCCTACCATCGGCCATCCTAAATGGGGAGAACAAGTGCCACGAGGCGGAGTGCATCCTGAACAACCTGCTCGGGGTCCCGGCCAGCGATCCCACGGGGCCAGAGCGGAGGAGGAAGGCCCGCGAGCTCCTGATCGAGGGCATCCGCTCCATGTTTGAGGACCTGCCGCGGAGCTGAACTGGCACCCCTTATGAGGAGCAAGGAGAGATCGCGGGCGAGTACGTCGACATCCTTGAGAAGCTGACCCGCAAGATGGCAAGAGCGGGAGGGCTGGACGACACCCCTGCGAAGAAGCGCCAGAGAACCGCGCACGAGAAGGCAGAGGAGGACCCCCCGAGAGACGACGCAGCCCTCGTCGAGAGCTCGGAAAGCGAAGCAGTGGAGGAGCCGTACGCGGGGGCGCGGACAGGACCAGCCCCACCCATCCCAGAGGACTCAGACCCCCTGAGCCTCTGGCCAGGACGCGCAGACACCGCCGAGCGAGGGAAGGAGAAACCTTTCCGGAGCTCTCCTGGCGCGAGCGGCAGCGGAGGCCCAGCCCGCCCGACGCGCCGCCACCGCCGGAAGCTCTCGAAGCTTCCCCCAACCCGACCAGTCCCCCGCAGAGCAAACCCACCAAAGCGATCCCCCAGAAAGCAACACCCATGAGGCGGAGTCGCCCGGCGGAGACAGTCGTGGAAGCAGCCAGGCGGGCCGCGGGCAGGTCGGGGACCTCAAGCGGAGGCCCACCCACTGGGGGGGCAGACGCCGGCAGCACGGAAGCACCAGAGGGGGCGCCCGCGCCTGGGCCCAGGCCAGGATCGCTGGGCGCCCGCTTGCGAGCCACCTCCAAAGGGCGCCCCCCGCAGCCCAAGCCTCGCCAGGATGAGTCCGCGGGGCCGCCCGTGCCTCAGCCCCACGCGGTCCAGCCGTTGCTGAGGCCGAGAGGATGGCGCCCGCTCCTCCCCGGCCAGATCTGCCGGCCGCCAGGCATGCCGCCAATGATGCCACCGCCACGGCCAGCTCCCCCGCGCGGAGGAGGCCGCTGCGGAGGCCCCCCGCTGGAGGAGACACCGGCAGCCGCTGGCGGAGGGAAGGGGCAAGAGGAGGCGCGAGCCTACGTCAAGTGGTGCGCCGACCACCCAGGCTTCCAGCCCGAGAGGGTCCCCGAGGTGGTGCGACGAGGTAACTCTCTCCTCCGACTCGCCGGCAGCGTGGAGAGGGCCGCCGAGCTGCTGAAGCACGCGCGAGAGGAGATCCATGGCAACCCGCTGGGCGGCGTGCTCGAGGAAGACGCGCAGAAGTCCTTGGACCCACACCACGCCGCCTACCTCCGAGCGATGGCCAGAGGAGTCCCCGTGCGGCGCACGGAGGAGCGGGTGCGCACGCAGGCCAAGTCCCAGTCTTCAGCGGTGGACCACGCCCTGGAGATCTTCGAGAAGGCCTGGAAGGACAGTCGCTACGGCGTGGTCCTTTGGGCCTCAGACGAGGTCGAAGATGTGCTCGCCGCCTCGGCTCTGGTCGAGTCGCCCAGCGGGAGGGCCCCCGAGATGCTGCCGGACCGGACCATCTCGAAGGAGGGCCGGCCGATCCACGACATGCGCGCGGCCAACGCCTTCTCCCCGAAGGAGCAGCACCCGCCCGCCAAGCAGCCCCTCCACAGAGGGCTTGCTCGACTCAGCCTCTGGTGGGAGGCAAGGCACCCAGGCGTTCAACAGGTGGTCGCGAAGAGGGATGTGGCCAGGGCCTTCAAGTGGCACCACCTGGAACCGGCAGCGGTACCCGAGTTCGGGACGACGCTCCCGGGCAAAGAGGTCGGGGTGCCAGGGCGAGTGATCCTCATCCAAGGCGTGCTGGTCTTCGGCTGGGCCGGCAGCCCAGGAGAGTACATGGCGTTCGCCTGGGCGGCCAAGAACGAGCATGAGAGGAGGAAGCCGCCGGCGCCCAATGTGAACGACACCGTCAAGTACGCTTCCAAGTGGTTGATGGACGACGGTGTTGTCCTCGAACCACTGGTGGGCCTCAGGCCCTGGCTCTCGGCCGAAGAGCTCGACGGGGCCATGAAGCGGGTCTGGGGCCCGGACGCGGTCAACGAGGAAAAGCTGGACGTCGAGGGGGAATTCGCCGCCGAGCAGCTGATCTGGGGCCTCCACATGAACTTCAACACGGAGGTGGTCAGGCTCCCAGAGCCTAAGTGCATCAAGGCCCAGTACTTGCTCGCCCTCCCAGAGCTCAGAGGATCACGGCGGGTACCGCTAAAGGTCGCCCAAGAGCTGCGAGGCTGTGCTCAGTTCTGGGCATCAGCGCAGCCTGCCCTCCGTCCTGAGCTACCAGCCCTGGACCGGCTCTTGAGCAGCGGGACGAGCTGGGCAGAGCCAAAAGGTACCCCCGAAGAGGTCGAGCTCGCCTGGGAAGAGTGGGACGCCTCCGTGAGCTCCTGAGGATGCTCTTCGACGTCCCCGAGGCTTGGAGCACGACCTTCCAGGCGAGTTTCACGCAGGCGCTCTCCGTGCGTGCCTCGCGTTGCCGGGAACAGCACGCGCTACGAGATGGACAGGCGGCGACGCCACCACCTCGTCGATCGGCGCCATCGACTGGGGACGTGCAACTGCAGAAGGAGCCCCACCCAGGCCGGAGTACATGGCCGCGGACGCCAAGCCCCTGATCGAGGCCTTGAGCCAGGCGGTCGGGGGGGAGAGCAGCGAGGAGGACTGGATCATCGCAGTGGTCGAACTGTTGGCGGCGGTCGCGCTGGCTACGAAGCAGGGCCCGAAGTGGGAGGGTGAGCTGGTCTTCTACGTCACGGACAATCAGAACGTGAAAGCGTGGCTCACTAAGAGGAGCCCCAAGAATACCCTCGCACGCCACCTGATTCGCCTAGTGGAGCGGATCGAAGCCATGCACGGATGCCGCATAACCTCCTTCTTCGTTCGGACCTACCACAACGAGGTGGCCGACTGGCTCACCCGCGAGGAGGTCAAGAAGGTTCACGACACGTCTGCCACCGAGGGGTGGGAGCGCCTCGAGCCCCCTGCAGCTCGGGGCCAGATCCTGGAGGACGCCAAGGAACGCCTCCTCCGTCTCCCAGGGGAGACGGGCCCAGTGGCCGAGGCCGCCCTGCGACACCGAGCACTCCAGAGGGGGCATGGGCCGCCAAGACCCCTTCCCACTCCACGGGAAGCTGGGCAGAGAGGTAGGGAGCCTCCTCAACCCCTACGTGAAGGTCCTCAAACGCCTTGGTGGGTCAGAGCCCGGGGAAAACCAGAAGGCAGACTGGCTCATGGCATCGCTGTCCCTGGACCCCAGGGGCCGAGAGATGGAGGCGTTCCTCGTTGCAGCGACCAGCGAGAGCCCCGAAGTGGTGATCGTGGACGCCCCGAACGGCGTGGACACGGCCAGGCTCGAGAAGGCGCTCAAGCAGCTGGGCTACGTGGTCGTGAAGCTCGAGGTAATCTGCACGCACCACGGGGATATCACTACGCGGGCCAGGCAGGTGCCCACAGGCGGACGTCGGAAGACGGGAGCAGGCCTGGCGAGCATTAACATGCCGCCGGCCTGCTCGCGGGCTGCCGGCATCAAGCCACTTTTGGACAGAGGGAGGGACCACCTTTGGCTCGACCAGCAAGGCGAGGTGTCGTGGGACCCCCGCATCCAGTCCACCAGCGACCCTCTCCTCCTCAAGCCGGTCGGCCACCTCAAGAAGGACGGGGTGAAGCACCTGATCTATAGCGAAGAGTGGCCCGTGGGCACCGTCCGTTGGCCCGAGACAGGACCCCAAGGCCCAGGCGCCACGCTCCTCCGGGTCACCGGGGGAGGCAAAGGCACGGTCCGAGCCTTGACACCCCAAGAGGTTTGGAGGGTGCAAGGAGGGACCGACGACGAGTGGACCAGCCTGCAGGCCCAGGGCTCCGCGGAGGATGAACTCCTGAAGGGCGCAGCCAGAGCCCTCCCACCGAGGACCGCAGAGGCGGTGCTGGGCGCAGTGGCGGAGGCTCTCAGCAGCACCAGCACGCAGCGCGCTGGTGCATGCCATGACCCAAAGGAGCAGGCCGCGTGGGAGGCCACCAAGCGCTGGTTCCGTGCCTGGGCGCAAGCGCCGGATCGACCCACGCTCGCGCTGGCGGCGGAGGACGAGGCAAGGGCAGGCGGCGCACTCACCGACGAGATGCACAAGAATCGCCGGCGTGCCCAGGCGATCCGCTTCCGGGAGATCGACGAGGACACGATCATCGGACCTCGCGAGGCCCAAGCCGCAGAGGCGGTCAAGCTGGACAAGCGAGTGACCCGCTCGAAGAGCCCACGCAAGAAGAGCCCCCGACGAGCCAAGGAGATGCCGGCTGCCAACCTGGTGAAGCCGCAGGCGCTGGGCATCGCGAGGAAGAGCAACAACCCCGGGAAGGAGCTCGCCCCCGCCGGCCGAGCTGAGCCAGGCGGGGCGCCCCTACGCCAGCTGGTTCGCGCAACAGAAGATGGAGGCCATGCTGCAAAAACTCAGCGAAGGCACGAGAGCGGGCTACGAGGGGGGATGGCGGCTCTGGGTAGCCGTGCGCCAGGCGCAGGGGCTTAGCCCTTGGCTCCCAGGGCGCGACCGCGAGGAACGCCTAGCCGATGAGGAGGCGCTCATCAACTTCGCCGTCCTTCTCGCGCGGGTCGTCGGGAGGACGGAAGGGGCCATCAAGCAGAAGCTCTTTGCGGTGCGCTACGCTCACCTGGTGGCTGGCCACTCAGACCCCCTGCTCCACAAGGGGTCGCCTCTGGAGCACCCTGGCGGGACTCAAACGCTGGCAAGGACCCGAGACCAAGCGGAAGAAACCCGTCACCCCAGCCATGCTCGAGTGGCTCCGCGGCTTCCTCCAGCAGGAGGCCAAGCTCCCCGAGAAGGACACAGTGGTCATCTGGGCGGCGATCGTGACGGCGTTATTCTTCCTCCTGCGGGCCTCAGAGTACCTCCTCCAGGACGGGCGCTCGTGGTCCTTCGAGCGCGTGCTGCAAAGGGAGGACGTAGAGCCCAGAAAGGCCGGCAAACGCGTGCCCAGCTTCCAGGACGCCGACGAGATGGTGATCTACATCAAGGGCAGCAAGACGGACCAACTCAACGTCGGGACGGTGAGGAACCACTACCGCGCCGGCACGACGCTCTGCCCTATCGCGGCGATGGAGCGGCTCCAGGCTCACCATCCCCAGCGGATAAAGGGCACCGAAAAACGGCTGCCCATTTTCCGCTGGGCATCAGGTACCCCGATTCGCAGGGCCGAGGTGCAGCACTTCCTGACGGTCGCGGGGCTGGCCGCCGGGCTCTCCAGGGAGGAGATCGGCAGCCGCTCCTTGAGGATCGGCGGAGCGACCGCGATGTACCACGTGTCCGAAGACCTCTCCCGGGTGCGCTGGTTCGGGCGCTGGCAGTCAGACGCGTTCCACGGCTACCTGTGGGAGTCGCACGAGCCGATGAAGGGCGATTCCAGCAAGATGGCCAGGGGCACCTCCTCGCTGACCAACCCGGCGAAGGACGGCGCCCCCGCCAGGGCCGCCGCCGGCGCCGAGAGCGCCAGGCGTGAGAGCCCATGACGAGGGGCCGCGGCGGGCGCCGCCGGTGCAGGTGCACCTGGCGCGCGCCCAGCCCAAGCCGCCGGCCTGACCGCCGCGCGCGCTTGGATGCTGCAACTCAACACCCGCGCCGCCGGCATACCAGCCGCGCGTCCGCAGGACATCCCCGGCCCGTGCCTCTAGCACTGGCCAATGCTCTCGCGCTGTCATGCGCGCGCGGGCTTGCCCGCTTCGGGCTCCACTAGTGCTTGGGATACTGTGGGCGCCCTCTGCAATGGCCGAACAGGGGCCATGCTGGGCCCGCCTGGCGCGCCGGCTCCTCTCGTCGAGCCTGGTCGTGCCAGGCGCACTGCAGCCAGCGCAGGTCGCGGCAGCTGACGGCCTGACAGCCCAGCGTAGCCCGCGGCACCAGAATTCAAGCGCGGGGTGCGGGCCCGCACACCAGCGCTGGCCCGGGGAACCCCCTCTGTCAGGGGCCGGACCCTGCCCGCCCAGAACGCCCAGGGCTCCGCCGGCAATCAGTGCGCCAGCGTGAGCCCCGGCCTAGCCTCACGGAGGACAGCCGTGCACGCCGGCATCAGCTGCCTGGCGGCGATCGGCCGGCAGGAGGGCCAGTTGGGCCCCGCGCGCGCGCCGGCGCCTGCGCCCGGCTGTGCGCGACCCAGAGTCTAGATGGTGCCGGCTGCGCAGAGCCTGGCACCCAATTTTGATGGCGCCAACCACGGCGCCCGCGCAGCAATGCTGGCGGCGAGGCACGCTTCGCGCGGCGGAAGGAGGGGTCCGCCTGGCGCCGACAGCGCCGGCGGGAGCGTGCGGCCAGCGCAGCAGCAAAAAGAGAGAGCTGCGCAGCTGGCATCATCATCATCGTCTTATGAGGGCCCGCCTCTGACCGCTTCGCGGCTGGCACGCCCCGCGGCCTTACAGCAGGCCGCGCTTTCGCTAGCGCCGTACTGTGGGGGCGGGGTCTCAGTTGTTTGTCCTAAACGGTTGGACCCCGCCCTCCCCAGTCGGCTTGGGTTTTCCTCTTTCTCCCTGCCCTTGCCTCTGCTTGCTCCTCTCTCTCCCTCTCTCCCGCTCGAGCCTTCGGGGCTCAAAGCCCTCCCAGGGCCCCAACGGGCCCACTTTTGCCCGCCCACCCTGGGCTTCGCCTCGGCGTCTGAAGGCACCGCGGCGAGGCCCGCTTCGCGCGGCGGAAGGAGGGGTCCGCCTGGCGCCGACAGCGCCAGCGGGAGCGTGCGGCCAGCGCAGCGGCAAAAAGAGAGCTGCGCAGCTGGCATCATCATCATCGTCTTCTGAGGGCCCGCCTCTGATCGCTTCGCGGCTGGCACGCCCCGCGGCCTTGCAGCAGGCCGCGCTTTCGCTAGCGCCGTACTGCGGGGGCGGGGTCGCCCCATCGCGCAAGCGCGCTCCACCGCGGGGAGCGCGGCTCGGAAGTCCAAGAAGCACGCGAGGCGCTCGTGCGGCGAGAGGGCGCCCTCGAAAGCCACCACGCTTGCCAACCTCGACCGCCCCTCCCGACAGCCGCGCGGGCCACAATTTTTTGTTGTTGGGGGGGGGGCGGGAACGGACCGCTGCAGATGACCAGCGCGGCTAGGCGAATGTGAAACCACGGACTGAGCCTCGCTGGGCACGCGCCGCAACGGTCTGGACGGCCAGCGCGTACAAAATAAATGAATCACTCATAATGGACCCTCCGTGGGTCCGCCGCGGGGCGCGAGGCCCCCGGACAATTCTGGGCGAAAGCGCGGGCTCCACCATTGGGCGCACCGCGCTCGCGCTGCTCTGGCTGTCGGGGCCTGCGACGTTCGGGGGCCGCGCGCTGGCTGCGCGGAAGACTGCCGCGCCCCCGCCCCGCGCGCAAGAGTCTGCAAGAGGACCCACGATCCTCTCGGCACAGTGCCGTTTTTAAGACATGGGGTTCTTAAAAAGATCTGATTTTTGCATACGTGATCAATGTATCAATACATGTGTGCATGAACTCATCGTTGCTTTTAATGCTAATTCCCTGCATTTTTAATGCACGATCCGCGCGCGGAGCATGCATTAAAAACGGCACTGTGGAACATCAGATCGGCGATCGAAATGAATCGGATCGGCGGAAATCGGCAGCCGACTCGGGAGAAGTCGAATCAGCGGACACCCGCAAACTCAGAGGCCTCCGTTGAAAGGTCGGGTCCCGAACCGGAGCCCGAAATCGAACCGGGTCAGACTCGGTACCTCGCGAACTCGAATCGAATCGGAGGAATCGAAATGAGCCCTGCCACGTGCCGCGCGGCCATCTTTGGAAGCAGGAACACGAGCTCTTGTTGAACTTCAACCCCACGGCCTCCGTCTCTCTCGTAGCGCCCGCCGCCGCGAGGCCCTGAAACGCCCCGCATGAGAGGTCCGCAGCGGCGGCGCCGAAGCAGCGCCACACCCAAATGGGGATTCCATCGGGCCTGGGCGAAGCGTTGCCCGTGATGCGGAGGGCACGGTGAATGCGTCGCCGGATCAAGCAGAGGCACCTGGGGAGCTCGGGGAAACCGCCCTCTGGGGGTCTCGCCCGGCGATCGTTCTCAAGCCAGCCCTCATATCAGCTGCGAGTGGCGCCCCTTGGCCTGGAAGACTTGGGCGCGAGTGAATGGGGAGGGCGACGAATGGCGGGGGGGAAAGGTGCCTTGTCGGGCCCAAGTGGCCCCCTTTGGGGCCCCAAAGGGCTCCTTTTCTGCAGCCTTCGCTGCGCCCCCAGTTCCCCCCCCCCCCCCCTCGAAAACGCCTTCTGCCAATGATTCCACGCCCCCAGCGCGATGGCGCAGGCGCCAGTCGGCGCGTTGCCCCTGTCGTCGGCGACGGCCCAGGCGCCCGCCGCGCGGCCAGGAGCCAGCCGCTGCAGCAGCCGAGGCAGACGAGCACCGCGCTCGCGGGCGCGGAGGGCGCGGCCGAGGGGCGGCCCCCCCCGCAATCGGGTCTGATCCTCCTCGCCGGCCCAAGCGGCCGCCAACTCGTCCAAGGCGCGGCCCCTCGCCGGGCCCGCGGCGCGCCGTCGTCGTTCGCGCCGACGCGCCAGCAGCTTGCCCGAGATGTCGCGAGGGTTCGCGATCTTGTTCCGGAAGGCGGGGCACTGCACGACGCACTGCAATAGGCCCCCCGGGCAGCCCGCGCCCCGCGGGGCGGGCGAACTTCAGCGACTCACCTGATAGCTGCCTCGAAAAGCATCAGCTTATCCATGGGCGAATCCGAGGGGGGCGGCTGCGAGCTGATCGGCGGGCTCCTGCCCCCGCCGCATGAAGTCGGGGTGCTGGGGGGCGATGCGTTTCTCAGCCAGGTCTTGGCATCGTGGGAGGGAGCGGGATACCAGCATCGGCATGTGCGCTGACAAATGGGGCTGCCACTCCAACGCCACGGAGCGGAAGCAACGGTCCAGCTGGTCAATCATGACGCGATTCGTGCAAGTCCTGTCCAGCCGAACCCTCGATCCCGTCGGTGCGGGAGTTGGTTCGGGTTGGAGCATGTCGGCCATGCTGATTCGCGCGCCGAGCACCTCCTGAAAACGTTTCTCCTCATACTTGTCCGTCATGCAAAAGCTGACTCCCGACGTCGTCACATACTGGTCGTACTCGTCCGTGGCGTAATTGAAGTCGCCCCCGAAGATATTCAACGCCGAAGCGCGCGGCGCAATCGCGCGGGTCAGTCGAACGCGCAGGCAGCGTCGGAGTTTTGTGGGAAGGAGGGCGACGCGCCGCATCTGAGACGCCGAAGACGTCGTGGCCGTGCGGCCAGTTGCCCGTCGGAAAGTAAGCCACGACGAAGTCCATCGCGCCCTCAGGCCCTCTCAACTCGAGTTTAGCCGCCCTTCCGCTGATAATCACCCGCGGAATCGTTTGCGTGCGCCGAAGCGGGCCCAGAGCAGGTCTTTGATAAAGAACCAGACGCCCGCATAACCTGTGCTTGCCCCAGGGGACCACCATGCTGTGATGCCCATTGGGGGGCGCAACACACTGTGAATTCCTGTCGTGCCACCTGCGCGCGGCTGGGCAAGGACCGTACGTACTCGAACTTAACTTCATCCCGGGAAAGGGCGCCTGGGCGAAGAAGGTTCGTGCGTTCCAGACGGGGAAGGGCGCCAAATACGTCCCCGCGGTGCTGCCCGAGCCGTCCCGAGGGGCCAGCCGAGTGCATCGGTGGCGAGGAGGCTCGAAGCGGCGCTGTCGTCGTAGCCGCGGGGATCGCGCCCATCGCGCGGCGGAAAACCTAGAGCATAGAACAAACTAGCCGGAGTGCCCGCGTCGGGAACGCCCATGTGGCGACGCCAGGCGTCACTGCGGTAAAGACTGCGCGAATACAGGACCATGAAATTCAACGAGGTGTCCGGCGAGAACCCCGTTTAGAAAATTGCGCTGCGAAGCGGCCGCGGCGCCTGCGGCTCAGGCAGCGGCGGCAGGGCCGCGCCGGCAGCAGCGGGGAGGGACAGCCCTACGGGCCACAAGAGCCCGCACCGACCTGTGGCATCGCTATGCGAGCGCCTCGGGCTCAGAAGCCCAGCCCCCGGCATGCGCCCAAAGGGGGGTGGGAGGGTGGGGAAATCGAGGGATGAAACCCCGACTCCCTGCTGGGCTGTAGGGGCCCTTCGGGCCCAACAGCTGCAAGCGAACGCGCGCGCGTGGCAGCCGCAGGATCGGAAGTCCCGGGCACGGGACCCCAACCAGATCCCTTCCAAATGAATCGAGTTTCGAAAACCAGCAAACCTGACCTCCTTATCAGCCCGAGGGGACAACAACAAGTAAGGCCACAATTGAATCAATAGGAACAGCGGCCCTTCCCAACGAATTTTCCGAGACACTAAGCGAGTTTACGTCTGCAGAAAATTGCGCTGCGAAGCGGCCGCGGCGCCTGCGGCTCAGGCAGCGGCGGCAGGGCCGCGCCGGCAGCAGCGGGGAGGGACAGCCCTACGGGCCACAAGAGTCCGCACCGACCTGTGGCATCGCTATGTGAGTGCCTCGGGCTCAGAAGCCCAGCCCCTGGCATACGCCCAACGTGAGGGCTGGGCGCGCCTTCTGGCCCAACGCATGCGCCGCTGCCGGCCCTCGGAACCGCTATCGCTGTGGTCGGCCACCAATTGCGCACGCGCGCCCGTTTCTAATTCGTGTTCTTTCATGTACGCCATGAACGCGGCCGACTTCCATCCTCCGGCCTGGAGGATTTCCCACAGTTGGCAGCCCTGGGCGGCCATGTCCTGGGCGGCGCCCCTGCGGAACGCGTGCGTCCCCACGCCGGGGACGCCGACACCTTCGCCAAAGGAGCGCGTACGCTCTAGGAAGAAACGGTAGCTGAACGAAAACACACGCGAGCGTCTGCTGAGTCTCGCGCGCTCTACGGCGCACCGCAAACGATGAAAGGCGCACATGCGACGCCCCTGGTTCGCGCAGGCACACTCCCTGCGGAGGGTGACTGGAAACGCATAGTTTTTCCGGCGAGCCAACGTGACGTCGACGCGCCGGGCGCCAAATATGATACCTGAAGCCTCACCGGGCCTAAACTGCCCGACTTCCAAGCGCAACATTTCTGACTGGGCGCGGAAGAGAAAACCGCGCGCGATCACAAATGCGTCGGCCAATTCCTGTTGGCCCTGCGCCTCTGCAGCAGCGACAATCTTTCGCACCGCGTCCCCGCGGAGCACGGGGCGCCTAGATTGCACGACGGGCGCGTCCCTTTGGGGGGCGCCCTTCACCAGTTGCTGAACACCGCCGCTCCACCAGCCGAGCGACGCATCTAAGAACTTGTGGGCCCATCGAAGATGTTGTAAATATTTTGCTAGAGTTGGCCCGCGCGGGACAAAAAACGCAAACTGCCTAGCGTGTGTGATGGTGGCCGGGAAGTGAGGCAGGTGGAAGCATTCACAAAATTCTGCCCACGCGTACAGAGCGCTCCGCGTAGACTTCCACGAGCCCCTGATGGTCTCCAGAGCTGCCCTCCGAAACCCTTCAAGCAACAAGCCGGCCTGCAGCTCGCTCGCAGGGCGCCCCTGCTATGCCGAAAGCAATGCCCCGAGGCGTTTCCTCGGGCCGCCCTCGGACGGGAAATGCTCCGCAAAGCGCACTGTAAATGGTCTCCGGTTTAAGGCTGCACAAATCACCTGCCCATCAAAATATTCGCCCATTGCGTACGCAACGTCGAAAGCAGTGGATTGGTGCGAAAGGACCTGCAACCAGGTTTGGCCAACTCCGGGCCTAGGGCGGAGCGGGTTCAACAACGCACTCGGTTGTTGACCCTCGAACGGCGCGGCCGGCCCACTGCTGGGAGCGCCAGGCGCCACGTGCGTGGAAACAGAACCAAGGCCGCGCGGCCCGCTGGCTGTGTGAGAGAGCCAAGCTGGCTCGCGAGGGCGCCTGGGACTCCTGCTACGCAGGACTGGCCCCCTGAAGGTGGAAGCGCGGCGCGGGGGCGCCGCCGCCGCCGCCGGGGCAGCAGCCGGGGGGCGGAGGCCAACTGGCTGCACGGGCCGCATGGGCCCGGCCGGGCCCCCCGAAGCGCGGCTACCCCGCTGGGCGCACCCTCGGGCCTGCGGCGACACTGGCGGGCAGCACGCGGTAGGCACGAGGACGCGCGCGCGCGCGCGTGCGGGGACATCGCGAGGCGCATGGGGCGAGAACAAGTGGATGCATTTTTTGCCTGAACACGCACACTCCGACCGTTCTCTGGCGCCTCCTACGGGCAATGTGAAACACAACCCCCACCGCACGCGCCAAGGAAAATCTAATTTCGAGTCCAAGCCGACAAAAACGCCCCCCAACCTCCGATCTGGCCAGCAGCGCCGGCCCGCCACCTCGACCGGAGAGGTGCGACGGCGGCGGGGGAGGGAGGGCGGCGGGCGGCGGCGGCGGCGGAGGCGAGGGCCAGGGGGAAGGGCAGGAGCAAAAGGGGCGGGAGGGGAGAGGGAGGGAGGGAGGGAGGGAAGGAGAGAAGCGAGAAAGGGAAAGACAAGGACAAACGAGAGCGAAAGAATCGACGACGCTCTTTCTTCCACACCGGGCGACTCCCGGATGCGCCGTCTCCTGCCTGGCAACTACACGGAGCCGGGGCGGGGCCACTTTAGTGCCCTGCGGCTCCACGACGCCCACGGACCCAAAGTTTGCCGGCTGAGGCAATCTACAGGATTACTCTCGGACGGCACGTAGCGAAATCCCACCGCCGCTCGGGAGCGGCTCACGGCGTGCCAGCACGCGCCCGCAATAGAATTCAGGTCAGGTCTCTTCGACCACCCAGAAATGAGGATATCCAGCGCAGCGGTGTTGTCGACGAGGAATAGTACACGCGCCGAACGAAGCTCGGGCCCCCAAGTCTGCCACGCGGCCGTGGCGGCCAGGAGTTCGAAAGCGTTGATATGCTTTTTTTTTCCTGCACTGTAACTGGCGCAGCCACCTGCGCGGTACGAAATCCATGGCATACTCTCGTGCACCTGATTCACGCCAGAAGACCCCGACCTTTCCGCCGCGTCGGTATATACCAACACATCGAACAAGGGCGCGCCAGTTCCGCGGTCGTACGGCTCATGCTGGGATAAGCCTCAAGTAAAGCAGCCCACCAACGGATGCACGATCGCAACCGTTTCGTGAGCTTCCAGAAAAAGCACCGCCCCACATCCGTGTCACTGTTGTGCAAGATGCCGAGTCGGCTCATTAAGTCTGGGAAAGTCTCCAGCGAGAGCCCCGTCATTGAGAGGAACCGCCCTGCACCCTGCAGGCTGCTACATGTCTTCAAGCTTCTCAACATTAAAAATAAGGAAACCTCAGAAGAGAGCCCCAGTTTGAAAAGAACCGTTTTCCAGCCCTGTCGCCGCTACAACAAGAATGCGAATGTGCGCGTCGCCGAAGCGAGATCCGCATTGAAACTGTTGCAGATTTGTAGGACGAATGTGCGAAACGTTAGGGTAAGATCTGCGTTTTAAAAAAGCAAGGCAAAACGCGTCCATCCTCGAGGTTGTTGCAATCTTTTAGGACGACCAGACCTCAATCATTGAAACGGCTGCAAACTCTAAGGAGAATGCGCCCGGCGCGCAGGCGAGAGTAGCATTTCGTCAACGACAGGCCCTCCATCCTTGAAGCTGTTGCAAGCTTTTACAAAGAATGCGGGTGTCACGAAAACGAGGGCCACATTTTGAAAACATCCGATCCTCCATATTTGAATATGTAGGCGTTCTTTGGCTACGGATACTACATTGCGGATGCCGGAACCGCCCAGCCTGACCTACTGGCGCGTCTGGTGGTGTGACAGGCCCGAATTCATAGTTACTGATGGGGGAGCGGGATGGACAAGGATGAGAAGAGACGGGGGTTGTTCAGCCTCGATCTCTCATATCCTTGTCACCATCACGCACCATCAACATCATAATCAGTATCATCGCCATCGCCATCATCATATCATGATCATGGTCACCAACATCACCATCACCAGCACCATCATAATCATGATCACGATCATAATTATGATCATGATCATGATCACCATCATCATGACAGGTTGGGGCGTGCAAGAATGCCTAGCAATTCAGGCAGGGTTTCTGTAATATTCTAGGACCCCCCCCCCCGCCCTCTCCCCGCACTGCCCCGCGCGCATCGCCCCCCCTCCCGAGCAAAACGCGACAGGCTCGCATTCCCGAGGCAACAACCCTTCGGAAAATGCTAGAAGCTCGCGCCAACGAAGCCGCACCACTCGTAAAATAAACAGACTCGCGCTCTCAAAGCGACTCTGCGCATACAAATTCGACAGAGTCGCGTTCCCGACGGTAACATGCCTCCAAGGCGGCCCAAGATGGCTCCAAGGCGGCCCCATGCCATGTGGCCTCAAGGCTGCCCAACATGGCCTAAAAACAATGCGATAACGCTCCAAAAGAACCGTCCGGAGGGCCCCGAAAATCCCAAATCAACGATATTGAAGGGCCCGAAACGGCCAAGAGAACCCCAAACTGGCCCCCAAAAAACTTGGAAATAAGTCGTATTGCATAATAATTGGCGCGTTGTGGGTTTACATCGGCAGTGTTCTTCCTCCTTCCTCCTCCTCCTTCTCCTGCTCCTCCTCTTCCTCCTCCTACTCCTACTTCTACTGCTCCTCCTCCTCCTCCTCCTCCTCTTCCTCCTCCTCTTCCCCATCATCAACATCGTCATCGTCATCATCACGGTTCTCCCAAGTTGTCACATGTGACGGCCCCTCGCGCCCGTTCGAAGAGACGCCGCCCAGAATGTTTGGCTGACGCGGTGGCAGACTGGAGACTTAAGAACAAGGAAACGAGATGGACAGGGAAGAGAAAGGACTACGGATGTTCTTCCCCGCTGTGCTAGCATCCTCCCCCTCACGATCACGCATCACGCACCATCATCATTCGCAGCATCAACATCGACAACATCATCACCATCACCACAATCATCATCATCATCATCATCATCATCATCATCATCATCATCATCATCACCATCACCACCACCAGCATCATCTTCATCGCCATCTTCCGCCACCAGCATCACCATCACCATCACCATCACCATCACCATCACCATCACCATCACCATCACCATCATCATCATCATCATCATCATCATCATCATCATAATCATCATCATCATCATCATCATCATCATCATCATCATCATCATCATCATCATCATCATCATCATCATCATCATCATCATCATCATCATCACCATCACCGTCATCGTCATCGTCATCATCATTTTCGATCACCATCATATGTACCTTGACTATCATGATTAGCACCACCATCATCATACTCCCTCCCTCGACTTCGTCCGACTGGCGGCCAAGAAAAACCATCACCTGCACCGTCACAGCATCATTCGTCACTCTCCCTATCCCCCTCTTCCCCTCCCCTTCCCCTTCCTCTTGGGCGCCGTCGCAATCCCTCCCTCCACCAAGAACTGCCCGTCGCTCTGCGCCGCACCACCGCGCTGCGAAGACATAGCTGGGCGCCAACGGCCCAGCCCAAAGCCTGGAGCGACGGGCCCCCCAGCGCGGCCAGCGCCGTCTGGGCGGCGCGGCGCGCCTCCTCGGCCCCCAGGTCGGCGCGCAAGCGGCCGATGGCCAAGGCGCGGGCGCGCGTCGTGCCCTCCCCGCCCCCCTCCCCCCCCCCGCCCCCCCTCCCCACCTCTCCTCGACCCCTCGCTCGCGTTTCTTCCCCGCGCGGCCCCTCGCCATCCCCTTCTCCCCCCGCGTGCTGTCCACGCCTGCTCTCGCTGCTACCATCTGGCAGCTTCCCAGTCCAACACAATGGGCGCGGAGGAGGAGAACACATACAGAAAAAGGAAGGAAAGGAGGAGGAGGAGGAGGAGGAGGAGGGGGAAGGGGAGGAGAAGGAGGAGGAGGAAGAGGAGGAGGAGGAGGAAAACGAAAGAACGAACGAACGAAAGAACGAACACAGCGGACAGCTGTCTGGGCCTGCTAAGACCAGGTGGGTGAGTCTATGGCCTCCTGTAGACATACAGACTTGGATATGCGAAACATACAGAAAGTTATGAAACTGCGCAACACACAAAAAATGACGGAGGAGGAGAGGGGGAGGAAGTCCTGCATGTGAATGTCGGCGAAGTGTTGATGCATGTCTGCTCGACTGTCGGCCACGTGGAGATGTCTTGAGCTGAGCGAGCCCAGGTGAGGTCGTCCGGCTTGCCTTTCGCAGCGGCTGGCGTGAGCAAGGGATGCCGGTCGGGTCCGTGCTGTTGAAGGAAGCTGACGTCGTCGTCCCAGCGCTTGCGCTGGCCGCTGCGTTATCTCTGTCCGAGTTGAATGAGTTTTCTCCTGGTTACCAGCGAAGTGCGCGCCACGCCCATCTGGTGGGCTCGTGGTTGGCGACCGTCGATGCGCCAGGATCTCTGTCTGTGAACCGTCTCCGAATGTGCATGAGCTGCATGAGCTGCATGAGCTGCTCTGCGCGCCGCGTGGCTCTTTGGATACCGTCGACCCACGGTTCCATCGTTTTCTCGTCATTGTTGCTGTCATTACTCTCGCTGTGTCGGTCTGTCGTGTCTTATTGGGGCGCGTTACTCTCTGCGTCGACGCTGCTGCTGGTTTCTTGATGGACACTGTCAAGAGGCTCGGTTGGTCGCGAGGTGGCCTTCGTCGCCCTGGGCACTGCAAAGGGTCGGTTGGCGGGTGATGCGTCGCCTTAGTGCCCAGATGATCACGCGGAGCACGCGTCGCTGCGTTCGCCGCAAGTGTTGCCGGAGAGGCTTTGTGAGCGCCCATGCCTCTGCTCCGCAAAATACTGCAGGTGTCACTGCGCGGCTGACAAGCCGGAGTCGGCGCGCCAGCGGATAGCGTTTGCTAGTCAGCTCCTGCTTGCGCGAAGCGAGCGTTGCCCTTGCTGCCCTCGGGCGGCGGCAGCCCCCACCGCGTCATGGAAGCTGATGAGTTGACCCATTCATTTGTTACTGCCATCGCGGGGAAGAACGTCGATGTCCTTGTCCTGAATGCGCACTGTGCGCGAGCTTGCCCCGGCCCGTCTGGACTGGTTGCTGAAAATTTTGGTTTCGTCAAAGGCGCAGCTCAAGTCCGCGAGGTCGCACTGCGCGCAGGGCGTCGTCGGGCGCCGCGGTGGGGCGCGGAGGAACATGGGTGGCCAGGGGCACGTCGTCGGCGAAGCGGGGGTTTATGAGTGCGGCGGTGGTGGTAGATCCTGGCTGGACATCCCTGCCCTTCTCGCGCCAGTCGGCGATCAGCGGTGCAAGGATATGCCGCGGCAAAACATCAGAAAATCTGAACTGAACGGGCCGCCCCGCTTTGTTCCCCAGAGGAGGCTGAAGGACCTGCTGCTGACGCCCGTCCTGGTCGTGGCCGTCTGTCCCTCATATTGCTGCTGGAAGAGTGAGATGCATCCGCGTTGAACGGCCTGCGCCTTCAGTGCTGCCCGCGCGCCGTCGTGCTCGACTGCGTCAAAAACTTGTTTGAAATCTAGCGCCGCCACCCGCAATTGCTGCTTCCATCCGTGCGCGCGCTCGCGGAGGATGCGGGAAGCGAACGATCAATCGGCGGTCGAGTGTCCCGGCCCGAAGGTGGCCTGGTCTGCAGTTTGTCGGGAGTCGAGCGCCGGTCGAAGTCTGTCGTAGATCTGTCAGCTGGTCGACCGCGTTATACAAATGAAGAGATGCGCCGCGCAATTATCCTGCGCCTTCTTTCAACAATTATGCTCGCGGGCCCGCGGTGCCTATTGCTTTGCCGAGCCGGGGCCCTCGCGTCACCTTGCCCAACTCTTCCCCAATAAAAATGGCAGGTCGTTGCCAGGTCGCTCTCGTTGCGTCGGCCTGGCCGCGAAGTCGTGCGATTGCCCGTGCAACTCCAAAAATATTTTTTCTATTTCCTGCCGGGCTTCGCGCTTTGCGCCTTCTTCGTCTGTCGCGCGCGCGTGGGAGCCCGCTTTCTGCGCGTTGATGCGAGGGGTGCCTTTGTCTGCGCACTGTTCGGGCACGCTCCCTATATGGGCTCGTGTCCGCCGCTTCTGCGCGCGCATCTCTTGCTACGTCAGTTTGCCAAATTGTTTGCGGGCGTGGTGGTCGTCGTTCGGGGCCTGGTGTCGCTGCGCGATGACAAAGCGCAAGCGCTCTGCTCATCTGTCCGGTTGTCGATCTGGTCGCGGCGCTCCAGCGCCGCTGGCGGCGGCGGTGGCGATCGGAACTTTCTGGGCGCGCTCGCCCATGGCATTGCGGGTCGGTTGGTAGTTCGTCTGGTTTCAATCGTCGTCTTTGGTGGTCGTGGTAGGCGCTCGCATCCATGATCTTGTTGGTCAAAGCGCTGGGTGGCGCATGTCTGCGCTGCCGTCAGTCGTCGTCGTGTCGTGGTCGTCTGGTTACCATTGTTTCTGGCATCTTTAACTCGGCAATGGCAGCCTCGCGGTCGGACCCCAGGTCGGTCGCGAAGTCGGCCTCGGCATTCGAGCAAGTGCTTGGGGAGCTTGCGGGTGAAGACCGCGTCATTGAGGTGTTTCTGCTTGTCGCAGCTAATGTCCGCGATATGCTTTTTATACTTTCGCAGGGAAACGCAGGGGCAACTACAAGCCCTTCTTGAGCAGACCAGTGTCGCAATCATGTACCTTTCGGGTTTTCCAACCCATATCCGCGGCGGCCAACACACCTGGAAGCGATGAGGTCGTCGTCGTCGCCGTCATCCGATATGGGGGATGCCCCAACCTGGGAATTGAAGTCGACAGCGAGTATAGTATGACCGCATGCTTTGATATAATATCTGTGAATCTCGTCGGCAATGTCGCAGATGCGCTGAACGCGTGGGTCGCTGCAGCCAGAGCGCGGAACATACACGGCCACCAATTGTAATTTCAACGGCCCCTTTTTCAACCGCATTGTGGCGAGTCTTGGCGAATGGGTATCAAATATCTGTCTGTTCGTTCCCCAACGCTTGTGTGGTATGATAGCAACTCCGTTGCGCGCCTGGTCATTACCATATCCAACAAACGCATGGCCTTCCATGGTTGTCCATACTTCCGTCGCAATCGTCCTCCGCGTCTCGTTGATAAACACAAGATCTCAATTGCCACGGTCAAGATCCGCGATTCGTTCGCTGACCTGGTCGTCTGTCGCAAGTGCCTGGGTATTGTTGTGAATGACCGTTGTGCGTATGTGCTGTTGGTACTCGTCTGTGGTTGGCGTCGCTGGCATTGGTGCTGCTGGTTGGTCGTGGTCGGTGCTGGTTGGGGTTGGTTGGTGTAGGCTTGTCGCTGCTAGACAACTGTCTTGCCGTTGGGTGGGTATGGTCTGCGGTTGCTTGCGTGTGTGCTGCTGTTTGTGCTGGGCTAGAAAGTCGGATTCGTCGTTGTTTGCTCGTCGTTGTTGGTCAGTATTGGATGGTGCGAGCTTGCTCGTGTCAGTCGGTGACTCTGCTGGCGTCGGTGGTCGGTGCTGGTCGGTGGTGGTGGTTTGGTGAAGTGCTGCTGGTCTTGTTGGTCGTCGGCGTTGTTGGCTGTGCTAGGTGACTGCGGTCGAGGCTTACTGGGACTGGTTGCTCGTGGCAGTCGGTCGCTGCTGGTCGACGGTGCTGCTGCTGGTTGTGGTGGTCAGTGCTAGTCGGCAGTGGAGTGCACTTTGCTGTGAAGATGCTCATTGGCACGCGTCTGCATGTGCAAAGCCTTTTCTGCCACCGCCTGTGCTGCATGCCGGCGCTGTCGTCGAGGATGGTCGCCATGCTGGCCTTGACGATGCAGGCCCTGATAGCTGAGTTCCTTGAGAGGGGAGAGGTGGGATCAAACAGTAATTCATCGGAGTCGTCCTGCAGGGCAATCTGAAAAGTCTCAGCGTTCCTGGGAAGGTTCGTCTAGACTCCATGTGGAGAGAGGGGGCCGGGAAAAGAAACATCGACTGCCGATGTACATGAATTGGGTCGTCTTTGCCCCGTGTTCCCCAGAGGGGCATTCTTTCCCTCAAATTTGATCGCTGGGTCGGGGTCTACCTTTTCCTCCATGTGTTCATGGCTGCCTTCACGTCCTGCCTGCTCGGCCTCGTCGATCCAGGCCACCTTCGACGATCTTGATGTCCTTATCCTTCACGTGGCCTTTGCGGGTAAGGTGGAACTTGGTGTAGCCAAATAGTTTGTTAGTAACTCTTTCTTCAATTGTGAGGTTGTTTCGAAAAGAATTTGGGCTGCACGTGTTCTTTACTCTTGATCGGTTCCGCCTTCTTGTAGAAGTCGATTTTGCGAGATGCGTCCTCGATTGTGCTGATCTCCATCTTCGCAGGATTTCCGCCAGCTTCCACCTTGGCACCCAATACTTCGGTGAATATCGCCTCGATCTTGGCGATGATGAGTTCCGGCTCCACATGTACCTTGAAGCCTAACGCGAGCATCTGCTTGTCCCCGATGCCGGAGTCGCGCTCCTTGTGGTTTCTGCGGGTGGTGTTTTTTACACGCTGCATGTGTTCGCCCTCATGCTAAACTGTGGCCACAGTTTCGTTGGTTCTGTTGATATTGCTCTCTAGGGCGGCGATTGTCAACGACGTCTGGAGGGCAGCCTGCTTTGCGGATACCATTTCGGTATTGGTTTCTTGAGCGATGGCACGGTTTGCATCGACCTTCGTGCTGAGGCCTCCCATCAGGCCCTTGAGCTCCGCAAACATTTCCTCAACTCTTACAGGCTTGGGATTGATTTTTGCCTCCTTGGGATCATTGGCAGGAGTTGCTCGATGGAGCGACGTGTTTCGCCATGATGCTTAGCAAAGGACGTGTAGAGAGATGCTGCAAGAAAAAATAAGCACTGAGGAGAAGGAGGAAGAGGAGGAGGAGAAGGAAAAGAAGCCACCGATCCAGATTTGGCCAGGTTTGCTTTTGACTGGACCGGGGCGGATCAGGACAGATCTCAGCGGCGAGCGAGGGGGGAAGCGAGAAGGAGAAGGCCTCCTCAGAGGATTCGGAAGTCCCCCGGCCTTCTGAAAAGTTTTCTAAGCCTTCCCCGAAGACAGAACAACTTCTCAGAAGGCGCAGCGATGGCGTCTGAGAAGTCCAGCCGCCTTCTGAGAAGGCCTTCTCCTTTACATTTCCCCCCCTCGCTCGCCGCCGAAGATCAAGCTGGATTGGTGGCAGAGGGATGCCGTCGCCAGCGGCCGCGACTCAACATCCCAGGAGCTCCGCCCTAGACCGCGGGGCCGCCAGAGCGCACCGATTTTGGGGGCGGCGGCGGCGGTTCCCGGGGCGCCAGCCACCTCTGGAATCGACGACGATCATGCCGCCGACGACGACGACTTGACCGGCGGCGTCAGCGGCTGCAGCGACGACGACGACGACGACGACGACGACGACGACGACGACGACGACGACGGCAACGGCGGCGACAAAATCGACGGCGGCGGCGACGGCGGCTGGCCATGGCGACGGCGGCGGTGGCGGATAACGGCGACACAAACGGCAACGACGGCGGCGACCGCCTCCGCCGCCAGCCGGTGCAGGCGCTTGCCGAGGCACGTCGGGCTCTCGAGCTGCCGCCTCCGTCCTCGCGTGCGGCAGCGCGCGCCGACGGCGCCAGCGACGTCAACGGCTACGGCAGCGACGACGCCGACGACGCCGACGCCGACGACGACGACGACGACGGATGTGAGGGAGAAGCATGTCGAGGAGTGCCGCGGAGGAGGAGGAGGAGGAGGAGGAGGAGGAGTTCGAAGAGGCCGAGGATGATGAGGGGGTCGAACAGGAGAAACTCCGGTCCATGGAGTTGTGTGCCCTCGAGGCGGGTAGGAGGACGAGTATGAGGAAGAAGGACCCCATGCCGAGGATGAGGAGAAGGAGAAGAGGCCGAGGAGGAGGATGAGAAGGACCTCATGCCGAGGAGGAGGGTGAGGGTGTCGAAGAAACCCAGAGACAAGAAGCTGCACACTCCTGCCGGGTCCCGCGCGGCCGCCATGCGCGTCCGGAAGGCCCGCTTCCTCTCATCCAGCGAGTCGATGTGGTGGCCGAGCTGCCGAATCTGCTCGGCCACCTCGCGCGCGACGCTGACTCTGACGCCGACTCCGACGCAGTCGAAGACTCCGACTCCGACGCCGACCGTTCGACGCCGACCCCGATACCGTCGCCGACGACGACGGCGGCGGCGGCGGCGGCAGCGGCGGCGGCGGCGGCGGCAGTGTCTCGGCCGATCCGCATGTTCTGCTCGGCCGCTCCGCGCGGAGCCGACGAAGACAGGCAGGGGCCCCCCGCAGCGAACCGCTGCCTGGCGAGAACCTCCTTTGGGAGAAGGGGGGGGGGGGCGGGGGGGGGGGGGGGGGGGGCGAGCCCAAAGAAGGCTCGTGGCCAAAACGGGGAGAGGTGCCGCTTCGAGCCTGGCAACAACGCCTCCCGAAGGGGAGGGGCGACTGGCCCGCTGGCGCGCCGGCGAAGCACGCCCCGACCCAAGCGGGGTCTTGGAGGCAGCGGAGCTGAGGGGCAACGATAGGGGGGGCTGGCATAGGAAGGGATGCATCGACCCAGAATCAGCGGTACATCGCCGACAGATCGCCGACAAGGCCCCGACAGTGAGTCCGCACCCTCCTGGGCAGGCCAGGGCTCTCGGGCCCCTGTTGGCGATCAGTGGGCGATGGGGTCGATGCATCCCCCCTACCCATCGGTCGAAAGAAGTAAATAGAAACAGGAAGTAGGAAGGCGTTGAAGTAGATTGGGTCTCCTCCCGCCCCCTGACGAGGAGGGAAGAGGGGAAACCACTCGATCATTGAAGTAGGAAGGCGCCTAAAGTAGATTGGAATCGGCAAATCCAAAAGTACCTACTCTCAACGACCGATGGGTATGCCTATCCCCCCCTATCGCTGCCCATGGGGAGCGAGAGAGGGGGCTGGGGGGCAGGCGCCAGCGGCGGCGCAGGGGCGACGGCGGCACGGCGGCGGGCGAGCTGCCCCATCTGCCCTGCCCTCGCGCGGAGGCGCGCTGGCGCGCGGGTCGGTCCGGGGGCAGGGAGAGGGGGGAGGGAGCGAGGGAGGGGAGGGTGCGAGGGGGGTATATATTCATACAGGTGAGCGTTTTCTTATTCGGCGTTTCGACGTTGGGCGGAAGAGGGGGGGATGGGGGGGGGGTCTTGCTCCGGACCTCTGCTTAGCACGACTGTTTGCAACAGTGCGTCCGAAGGGGGGGCGACCCCACTTGCTCGAAACAGGCGCCAAAAAACACCCAAGTTCCACTCCAGGGGGGGGGGAGGGAGGGGGCGAGGGCCTGCACCGAGCGGCAAAACAATGAATCAGAAAAAGATCACCAGTAGGAGCTCGACCACAAGAAACCTTCCAGAAGAAACCCAACCCTGAGACCCCAGGGCGTCCAGTGCTTCTGGGTGAGGGAGCGTCACACTTTCCATAGCAAAACCATCGAACCCCCAAAAAACTCAGGGCACCCTGGAGGCAAGCAGGGTGTTTCTTGGCATGGGCTTCCATTGTATCCACCGCCTGTGGAACCGACGTCTGGAGACCCCAGCTGGCGGCGGATACGGAGATATTTTGGCCCCAAGGGGCCCGCATGTGCTCCTATCCAACGCTTTCCGAGGTTTCCGAAGATCGATCCCCCGCGCGGCGATTATGGATATTCAGACCCCACCTCGGAGAAAGGGGCACAATACGACGAGCTCAGGCAGGGTGGCGAGCCCACCGACGGATCTGGCAATGCAGAAGGCCATCGCCCGGGCAGCCAAACGGCGTGGACCGCGCGCAACCTCGAACGATATCCGCCTTCGGGGTTCCCAAAAACTGCCGACGGTCGTCACCCGTGAGCGCCCGCGACCGCGCTGCCGCCGCGCCGACGGGGCACGAGCCTGCCATCGTGTGCGCGTCATGTCGGAAACAGTCGAAGTGCCCATTGTGATTGGAGGACCCATCGGGTGGCGCGATTTGGACGCGATTTGGACGTCTAGGGGACGTGATTTGGAGGCCCCATCAAGTCCTCCGAGCCCGCCCCGATACGACCCCCAGGCACCATCCATCCTCTGGCGGCGCACATGGGGGGGGGTAGGGGGAGGGGGCGGATTCTTAGAAAGAGGCTTCTTTTTCAAGGGCGCCGGCCCTACATTTACAAATAAGGCCCGCGTCTTCTACGAAGCAAGGACGCTTCTAACCCTGACCCCGACGTCATGTTTTCTTCACGACGTCGACAACCAAAGCTCTCGACCCACTTCCGGGGACCGGTTTCTCGTCATGAGTCGTTTTTTGAAAACCCCGAGGCATGGGAAGGGCCCGAGCCAGAAAATAACGAAAAACCTTCCGTCGTAATTTCTTCAGGGGCCTTCCCCGTTCTGCGCGTGGCCGACCCTTAGGGGCGCCTTCCGCGCGCGGCCGATGCTTCCCGAGCCACGCCCAACCGCGGCGACGGAGCGGAGGGGCAGCGCTCAGAGGGCCGAGGGCCTCGAGAGTCTGGGTCGATGCTGCTGCTGCTGCGACTGCTGCTTCTGATGATGATGATGATGATGATGATACATGATGATGATGCTGACGTTGATGATGATGATTGGTGATGATTGTTGATGGAAATGGTGATCGCGATGATGATTGATGATAGAGATGGTGATGGTGATGATGCTGTTTCTTCTGGCGATTTTGATGATGCTTGATGATGGCGACTGTGATTGTGATAGTGATGATGTTGGTGATTATGCTGCCTGGTGATGACGACTGTCAAGGTGACGGCGCTGGTGGTAATGCTGGCGATGATGATGATAATGATGAATCGGATGGCAATGGTAATGATGCCTGTGATGATGATACTTCTGATGATGATGGTGAGGAGGAGAGAGTGATGGTGCTGCTGATGATGACAACAGTGCTGGCGATGATGATGCTAATGATGCACGATGGTGATGATGGTGGTGGTGATGATGATAATGAGGCTGGTACTGATGTTAATGATGATGGGGAGGAGGAGAGTGACGATGATGGCAATTATGGTGACGATGCTGATGATGCTGATGATAGTTCATGACGGTGATGGTGATGGTGATGATGATGGTGATGCTGATAATGAATGCGATGATGACGACAATGATTATGATGACACTGACGGTGATGCATGATGATGATAGTGATGCTGATAATTGCGATGATGGAGATGAGGGTGATGATGATGACAATGATGGTGGTGATCATGCCCATGATAAGGATGCGCGATGATGGTGATGGTGAGGATGGTGGTGATGATGACAATGATGATGATGATAACAATGCTGATAATGCATGGCGATGATGGTAATGGTGATGATGATGATGCTTGATGGTGAGGAGGAGGGTGATGATGACAATCAATGATGCCGATTATGATTACGCGGGTGTCGATGCTTGATGCTGATGGTGATGCTGATGATGGCGGTGATCATGATGATGACGAGGAGGAGGGTGATGACGATGCCAATGACGGTGATGATGATGCGGATCATGATGAATGATGGTGGTGACGATGATGAAGGTGATGATGGTGATGATGATGATGGGGAGGTGATACCTGATGACAATGATGGTGATGATGGCGCTGATGATGACGCAGGATGACGATCGTGATAGTAAATATGATGGTGATGATGATGAGGAGGAGTGCGACGATGCTGCCAAGTATAGTGATGATAATGATGCAGGATGGTGGTGATGGTCAGGATGGTGATGATGATGATACGGAGGGCAATTCTGATGATGATGATCAGACATGGTGGTGATAGTCTTGGTGGTGGGGGCGATGCTGGTGATGATGATGATGAGGAGAAGAAGGACGAGGATGGTGATGATGATAACGATGACAATGCTGGTGATGATGATGTTGCTGATGATGCATGATGATTCACAGGAGGAGGGTGATGACGATGACAATAACGGTGGAGATGGTACTGATCATGCTGCATGATGGTGATGATGATGAAGCTGATGCTGATGAACATGGGAAAGTGGTACATGATGACAATTATGGTGATGATGATGGTGACGCGTGATGACGATGGTGCTGCTGAAGATGATGGCGACGATGATGAGGCAAATGAGGAGTGCGACGATGATGCCAATGATAATGACAATACTGATGTATGATGTTGGTGGTGATGATTAGAATGGTGATAATGATGATAAGGAGGGCGATGATGATGACAATGATGATCACGATCATGCATGATGGTGATAGTCTTGATGGCGAGGGCGATGGTGGTGATGCTGATGATGATGATGAGGATGGTAATGATGATAACGATGACAACAACAGGAACGATGATGCCGATGATGCATGATGGTGATGATGGTGGTGGTGATGGTGATAATGATGTTCAGCGGGAGGCGGGTGATGATGATGACAATGATGGTGATGCTGAAAATTATGGTGATGGTGCACGGTGATGCCGATGACGGTGATTATAACGGTGTGATGATGATGATTCATGGTGGTGGTGGTGATGGGGAAAGAAGATGACGGGGCTCATGATGATGATGATGATGATGATGATGATGATAAGGATGGTGATGCTGATGATGCGCCATGATGAGGGAGATGAGGTATGCGACGATGATGCCAATGAGAATGGTGATAATAATGTATGATGGTGGTGGTGATGGTCAGGGTGGTGGTGATGATGATGAAGGCGATGATGATGATCATACATGATGGTGATAATCCAAAAGCCTAAATAAAGGAATGTCGGATGTATTAAGAAAGAGTGAAAACAACCCTTTTGAACGCACATAGGGGGTGAAGATGATGACTGGGCGCTCCGTTGAAAGGAGAAGATGACGTTTTTTTGTCCCCCCCGCTCGAGCAGTGCAGCGCACCCGCCACTGCGGTTTCACAGGCCCTCAGCTCCATAGTGTTTGAGGGGTGTGCCGAGATGGGCATGCGGTGGGCGGGGAGGACGCATGCGAACGTGGCCACTGGGGACTTGGGTGGAGCTCCCTATGGGGCCACGAAGGGTGTGAGGGGTGTGCCGGAGGAGGAGGAGGAGGAGGAGGAGGAGGAGGAGAAGAAGGAGGAGGATGACGAGGAGGAAGGAGGAGGGAGGATGAGAGGAGTGATGCGGGGGACCGTCTCTTCAAAACTAGGACCCAAAAACACAGGTTGGTTGGGGCAAATTGATGAACATCCCCCTGGAACCTCGATAGTCGAGACTCGTAAAACGTCGGCTGCGACGGCGACGACGGCGCCGACGACGACTGCGAGGACGATGACGACAACGATGACAACGACGACTGAGAGGACACAGTGACTACGTAGCCTCCTCCTCCTCCTCCCCCTCCTCCTCGTCGTCGTTCTCGCCATCCTCCTCGCAGTCGTCGTCGTCGTCGCCGTCGTCGTCGTCGTCGTCGCAGCCGACGTTCTACGAGGCTCGACCATCGAGGTTCCAGGGGGGGGAGGAGCAGCAGCAGCAGCAGCAGGAGCAGCAGCAGCAAGAGGACGAGGACGAGGACGAGGACGGAACGAGGAGGAGGAGGACGAGGAGGAGGTGGTAGCATACGGGGAGGATCGGCGCTCCTTTCGTGACTCCCACAGCTGTTTGGCCGGGTGGATGGTCAAATTCGACGCTTTTGCTCGGTGCCTGTGCGAGCGTTGGCATTTGCCGCCCCCGCTGGAAACCATGTCGGCAGTGAGATGGGCGCCTCTGAGCGTGGATGTTGAGTTCGATATTGCAGACACGCCGCCAGTCGTCTTGCCGGAGCGGTGCCGCTTCGGCGAGGCGGGCAAGCGCATCGTCTTCCTCGTGGACTGCCAGTCGGTGGCCCGGCTGGTGAACGGCGAGATGGAGCTCACGGATGACACCTACACGCCGGTTTTCAATCGTATCAGTAATATTCAACATTCCTTGTACCGTCTCGGTTGGCGCCCTCGGCGGGATCACGAATCCTTTGTGGAGTGGGTCCCGAGGGAGTGGAACAAAGCAGCGGACCATCTTGCGAACGTGGCGCTGCGCGACCGGGACGCCATGCTTTGGCACGGGGAGGACGAGGACGCGTTGATGGAACATGTCGTGGTCACCAGCGACGGAGGTTACCGCAACGGTGACGGATCTGCTGCTTGGACCGTGCACGCGGTGATCGGGCAAACGCTCGACCTTGCAGGCTTGGAATATGTGTACATAGACGTTGCACATTCTCCATTTCAGTGCGAAGTGATCGCGCTGTCCACCGCCATATCACGAGTTTTGAATCGACTACGCCTCCTCTCTTCTCGCTGAGCCGGCGCAGGCCGATTTTCAATTTAAGTAGCTCCAGTCATTGAGCAACCTAATTAATCCACAGCCATTTGTCTGCTGCTCATCGGGTTTGGCATGGCATTCGCCCGGGCGAAAGAAAGACGATCGAGGTTCCAGGGGGATGTTCAACATTTTTTCCCAACCAACCTGTGTTGTTGGGTCCTCGTTCCCCACATGCTTAGTGGGGTTCTGGTTTTCTTCCATGCCTCGTCGCACCCGCGCTCACTCACCTCATCTCCCTCTTCCCCTTCTCACACAGCGCAGCACAGCACAGCACTGCTCAGCACAGCTCAGCTCAGCTCAGCACGGCACAGCTCAGCTCAGCAGAGCACCGCACAGCTCAGCTCGGCACAGCACAACTCAGCGCGACCGCTATGCACGACGGTCGTCCAGGGCATAGCAGGCGTGGCATTTTCTCGACACCATAGGGGGTGCGCAGGGGGCGGTCCCTCACCGCGGCCGCTATGCACGACGGTCGTCCAGGGCATAGCAGGCGTGGCATTTCCTCGACACCATAGGGGGTGCGCAGGGGGTGGTCCCTCACCGCGGCCGCTATACACGACGGTCGTCCAGGGCATAACAAGCGTGGCATTTTCTCGACACCATACGGGGTGCGCAGAGGGCGGTCCCTCAGCGCGGCCGCTATGCACGACGGTCGTCCAGGGCATAGCAAGCGTGGCATTTTCTCGAAACCATAGGGGGTGCGCAGGGGGTGGTCCCTCACCGCGGCCGCTATGCACGACGGTCGTCCAGGGCATAGCAGGCGTGGCATTTTCTCGACACCATAGGGGGTGGGCAGGGGGTGGTCCATGGGCGCGGCCGCTATGCACGACGGTCGTTCAAGGCAAAGCACGCGTGGCATTTCCTCGACACCACCGGGGGTGCGCAGGGGGTGGTCCCTCACCGCGGCCGCTATACACGACGGTCGTCCAGGGCATAGCAGGCGTGGCATTTTCTCGGCACCGTAGGGGGTCACAGGGGGTGGTCCCTCAGCGCGGCCGCTATACACGACGGCCGTCCAGGGCATAACAGGCGTTGCACTTTTTCGACACCATAGGGGGTGCGCAGGGGGGCGTCCCTCACCGCGGCCGCTATACCCGACGTCGTCCAAGACATAGCAAGCGTAGCATTTTCTCGACACCATAGGGGGTGCGCAGTGGGTGGTCCCTCACCGCGGCCGCTATGCACGACGGTCGTCCAGGGCATAGTAAGCGTGGGCATTTTCTCGACACCATACGCGGTGCGCAGGGGGTGGTCCCTCACCGCGGCCGCTATACACGACGGTCGTCCAGGGCAGAGCAGGCGTGGCATTTTCTCGACACCATAGGGGGTGCGCAGGGGTGGTCCCTCACCGCGGCCGCTATGCACGACGGTCGTTCGTGGCATAGCAGGCGTGGCACTTTCTCGAAGCCATAGGGGGTGCGCAGGGGGTGGTCCCTCACCGCGGCCGCTATGCACGACGGTCGTCCAGGGCATAGCAGGCGTGGCACTTTCTCGACACCATAGGGGGTGCGCAGGGGGCGGTCCCTCACCGCGGCCGCTATGCACGACGGTCGTCCAGGGCATAGCAGGCGCGGCATTTTCTCGACACCACTGGGGGTGCGCAGGGGGTGGTCCCTCACCGCGGCCGCTGTGCACGACGGTCGTCCAGGGCATAGCAGGCGTGGCATTTTCTCGACACCATAGGGGGTGCGCAGGGGGCGGTCCCTCACCGCGGCTGCTATGCACGACGGTCGTCCAGGGCATAGCAGGCGTGGCATTTTCTCAATTCCATAGGGGGGGCGCAGGGGGTGGTCCCTCACCGCGGCCGCTATGCACGACGGTCGTTCGTGGCATAGCAGGCGTGGCACTTTCTCTGCGCCTTAGGGGGTGCGCAGGGGGTGGTCCCTCACCGCGGTCCGCCCTAAAAACTGGCCACGGGGTGCGACAGGGAGAAGTTGTTTACAAGGAAAAGGAATTGAGGATGATGGTGATGGTGATAGTGATGGTGATGATGATGATGATGATGACGACGATGATGATGATGATAATGATAATGATAATGATGATGATAATGATAATGATAATGATAATGATAATGATGATGATGATGATGATGATGATGATGATGATGATGATGATGATGATGATGATGATGATGATGTCGTCATTGACATTGGCATCGCCATCATCGAGGATAATCAGTGTCTGGCGACGAGGGCCCTCCAGGACGAACAGCGACATCGGTGCCCTCATCTCCTGTGAGATGGCCACCGACTGATGCGACGCACGAGCGCGCGCGTGTGCTGCGCTAGGTGCGCACCCGAACCATACCACCACCAACCATCGATTCTCCTGCATCGATGGGAGGCGTGGGTAGGCTTCGGATTTTCGCCACGTGCTCGGCGCATGCCGAACCCTACCCCCGCCTTCCATCGAGTCGCCTGCAACGCCGATCTGCGACGGTAGGGCTCGGATTTCGCCGCCGATTCCTCCACTGGAGAGCCTGCGCCTCGAGATGGCCGCCCACTGCTGCGACGCACCGCGCGCGCGCGCAGGCGCTCTGCCCGCCTCGGTGGGGCTCGGCGCCGCCGGAGCGACGGCGCGCTGCGCGGCGGCCACGCGGCAGCCGCCGAGCGGCGCCGCGGCCGCCCGCGCGGCGAGCGCGGCGGCCAGGCCGCGGCGCGCGTGGCAGCTGTCCGCCGGCGCCGTGGGCGCGGGGGCGCCGCCGGCCTGCATGGCGGCCCGACGCCCGCGCGGCCTGGCGCGCCACCGCGGGCGCGCCGCCGCGCGAACCGGGCGCCGCAGCCGCTGGGGACCCAGTGCCTCGGTGGAGGAGCATCGCACGCTCAGACCTAGAGGATGGGATGGGATGGGGGAGGGGTGCGGCGATGAAGGAGCTACAGGCTGTAGGTATGGGCGCGGGCTGTCGGACCTAGAAGGGAGCTCTCGTTCGAGCGGGGGCCCCCATCCGACAGCACACACCCATGGCCCCCCCAGAAGTCCACTCCGAGAATGCTGGGGGTCGCTTAGGCATGGGTGCTAGTTGCCAGCTCATGATGCCTGGAGCTACACCGGCGAGGCTGGTCCTGAGATCCTGGCGCCGCAATTGTTTCGCACGGGGCGTCTTCGCATATTTTCGGAACCTGGGACCTTCACAGCTCGATCCGGCTCGGAACATGCAGCAGAAAGATGGGATCTGGGGCTCTGGTCGGGACTTTTTGTTCACGATGTTGCAATTCTGTTCGCGTCATCGGATCTCAGGGGGTGTGCTATCCAGGCTCCGAACTTGCAGCAAACACAAGGATGGAGGCCGGATTAGGATCTCGCCTTGGCGCCGCGAGCATACGTCTTGAAGGCTTGCAACAACTACAATAACGGAAATCTGACCTGTCGAAAAAGGAGTTTTCGTCTTGGTGCCGCGAACCTTCGCTGTGCAAACGTAAACCAAATACACAGGTCGAGACCAGCACCTTCTCAAGATAGGGCTTTCGCCGTTGACATCCTTAGGCGTACGACCCAAAGTGGATCTTTGCGCAACATGGATGGACGGTAGTTTTTCAAAATGGGGCTCTCGCCTAAACGCCGCGCACATTCGTTTTACAAGCTTGCCGCAACTACATGGGTGGAGGCCAGGCTATTTTCTTAATGGAACTCTTGCATAAACGCCGTGCACAGCCGTCATAAACTTTGCAACCGTTACATGGGTACAGGGCAGTTCCTTTTCAACATGGGATCTCGCCTTAGCGCTGGGAACATTTACCCTCAAAGCATGCAGCAATTACAAGAATGTGCGGCGGTACGTTCTCAAAATGGCGACCTTGACTTCGCAACGCGCACACTCGTCGCAAAAAATGCGCCATCTTTCACTGATGGAGGCCCCCAATTCTGCCCCGAGACGGCTCCGGAGGCCCTCACTCAAGATAGCAGCTTTCCGCCCCAAGAGGCCCCCCGCAGGCCCCAGGAGGCCCAAGAGAGGCGGACAAGAGGCGTCCAAGAGGGCTCGAGGGGCAAACTTCATTGATTCGCCGTAGGTTGTCAATTTCTTGGGGTTCTTGCTTTTTCGAGCTTCAGAGGCTCCAAGACAGTCCGTGGAAAACTGGGTGTGATACTGGAAACAGTGCCGTGCGTGTGACATGATATGGTGCAGAGGCTTGCGGTGCGGGCGTCGGGCGGGATCGCCTGGCGGCGGGTGGGCGCGGGTTCTTCATGAAACTCGTAAAGGAGCTGTCTTGGAGAAGGAGGCTGATACTAGAGTGCGCGTCGAAGACGGAGGCTGTGGAACTCGAGGAGACGGAGGCTGAGGAGTGCCGTGCGCGGTGTTGGAAAGGCGGGCGGGGCGGGCAACGAGCAGCCGCGGCGCGCGGCGGGCGGGCTGGGACTTTTGGTGCAACTGCTAAGGAAGCTGCCTTGGAGACGGGGGCTGTGGAACAATGGGGCGGGGGCTGGACACGGGAGGCTGTCGAGTGCCGTCGTGTCGGAAGCGGAGGCTGCGGAGTACCGAGTATGGTGTTGGAATGGCGGGCCCGGCCGGGCGCCGCGGCGGCGGGCGTTCTCGGTGCTGTGGTTAGCGCCACTCCTCGGGAATCCGCGCTGGAAACGGAGGCTGCGGATTTCTGGGACGTGGCACGCCAACTCGATGAATCCGAGCGCACCGAGACAGGCCTAGGGAAGAAGCAGACAGGTGGAAAAGACGAGCGAGCGCGGCTCGACGAGCAGAGGCGGGGAGATGAGACGCAAAGCGAATCATCGAAGATAAACGCCAAGCGAATCCGCCGACCCCTTGTGGGTCTCCAGGCGTGTGAGATAGTTCCCCCCCTATAGTCCCCCCCCTGGGACCCCAAACCGGCGATTCGACCCTCCCCCCCATGGCCCCCCCCCTTCGCCCGGTACGAGCGCACCACGGGTTTTTTTGGGCCCAAAGGGGCTCCAGATGGGCCAAGAAGGCCCCAAGACGCCTCCAAGACGGCCCACGAGGGCCCCGAGACGCCAAAAGACCGCTCCAAGACGCCCAATATGGCCCCAAAAAGAGCCAAGAGGCCTCCAAGACGGCCCAAGAGGTTTCCCAGAGCAGTCCTCAGAAGGGCCGAAGAGCAGAAAATCGTCAAATTCCTATGGGAAAACGTACATTTTCATCAAATACGATTTTTTTTTTGAAAAGAGAGGCGCTTCCAGTTCAAATCGTAGTGATGCACATGTCGGCAGACTGCACACTGGCAGTCCCTATTGCATTGACGCGCAATGGTACGCCAGCCCCTCCCTGTGGCTACCGTCACCTGGCTTCCGAGCGGTATTTTGAGCCCAGTGCCGCTCCCCGCCAGCCCTTGCTGCGACGCTATCGGCCACGCGGCTGGGACAACAAACGGCCCGCAGGGGAACCAAAATCGACGGGCTGGCATCCCCCGAATCTGCCGCTCAGAAAGGGGAGGAGTCGAGGAGGAGGAGGAGGAGCAGAGGAGGACAAGTGAAACACAAAGGGGTATTAGGAAGCAAGGATCACCTGCCCCGCAGGAGAACCAGGCCAGATCCACTAACTAAGAACTGGGAGAGCCCGGGCACCCAGGCAACGAGGAGGGGACGGAGGAAGAGGAACGCAAAGGAGGGGGCCTGCAAGAGAGCGGCTCACGCCATCGCCATCATACTGTCGTACCCCGGCACCGGTATCAAGATCTCCCTGCCCATCTTGCTGGTGCTACGGCTGATGAAGACAATCGGAACCACGATGAAGATTGTTAGTAGCCCTCCCCATGCAGGGTGGAGGCTGCAAGGTGACGGGCACGGGTAGTGGTACCGGTGCGCCATGGGCCCAGCAGCGCAACTCCCTGCGCCAGGGTCGTGCATTGAATTCATCCGTTGGGAGGTCGGAGTCGGTGGGGTAGGAGCTGGAGTCGGGGCCAGCGTCGGAGCAGGAGTCGGAGCTGGAATGGAGGTGCGACTGCTCGGCACGGGTGGTGGTAGTGGAAGGGGCGCCGCTGGCGTCTGCGCTGGCGTAGGCGCCGGTGGTGGCGCTGGCGTCGTAGCTGGGGAGTCGGAACTGGGGATAGAAGTGGTGGGTGGCGCACACGTTATCCCATGTGGTGGGATAAGACGCTGGGAGCAGGGTTTATTCGATCGCGGGTCAAGTGCAGGTCTAGGCGCTGGCATCGACGTCGGGTTAGGCGTTGGCATTGGTGCTGGCGTCGGTGTTGGCGTCTGTGCTGGTGTAGACGTTGGCGTCGGTGAAGGCATAGGCACAAGCGTGGGTGCTGGTGTCGGTGCTGGCGTCTGCGCTGGCGTAGTCGCCGGTGGTGGTGCGGGCGTCGGAGCTGGGCGTCGGAGCTAGAGAGTCGGAGCTGGGGAGTCGGAGCTGAAGGTAGAAAGGATGGATTGCGCACACATTATCCCATGGGGTGGGATAAGGCGCCGGCGTCGGTGCTGGCCTCGGTGCTGGCGTCAATGCCGGTGTCCGTGCGGCTGTCAGCGATGGCATCTGGGCTGGCGTAGGCGCTGGCTTTGGTGTTGGCGTAGGCGCAGGCGCTGGTGCCTGCGTTGGTGCTGGCGTCGGTACTGGCCTCGGTGCAGGCGTCGGTGCCGGCGTCGATGCTGATGCTATCGATGATGTCGGAGCTGACGTAGGCGTTGGGGCTGGTGCTGGCGTAGGTGCATGTGCTGGCATCGGTGCCAGTGTAAGCGCTGGCGTTGGTGCTGACGTAATTAGGTGCCGGTGTTGGCGCTGGTGGCAGTGCTGGCGACGGCGCTGGTGTAGGCGCAGGCGTTGGTGCTAGCGTCGGCGCTGGCGTCGGTGCTGGCGTCGGTGCTGGTCGATGGTGCTGGTGTAAGTGTTGGTTTTGATGTTGGAGTCGGTGATAACAACAGTGCTGGTATAGGCGCTGGTGGAGGCGCTGGCGTTGGCGCCGGCGGTGGCGCCGGCGTTGGTGCTGTCGCCGGTGCTGGACGCTGCGCTGCGACAGAGGACAGGTCGGAGTGTCGAGTTGGTGGAGTCGGTGGCGGTTGGAGGTCGGATCGCTGAGGTTGCGGAGGCTGGAGGTCGGCTGGTGGAGGTGGCAGTGCGAACCCCGAGGGCAATTGCTACTGGAAGTGGTACTGGAATCACGGCACCCGGGGGGGCGGATGGGAGTCGTGCGCAGTCCAGCGCCGGGTAAGGACGCGGGTGGAACGGCCGTGGCCTCGAACACCTTCCCGTACCCATTGTGTCATTGCGTCACACACCTCCCCCACCCCCTGGCCCTCCCCGTGGACTCCCTACTCGGCCCGGCACGGCCTCCAGCAGCATCGGATCCCACACGCCGACCACTACCCCAATGGCGACATCCCAAGACACGCCCCCGGACCACCAGGATAGGACGACCCGGCACCGAAACTACAGTGCCCCAGAGAACCCGACGACTCTTCAAAATCTTGCAAAACGACCTCGACTCCAACAAGCCCCGCACGACCACGCGACCGATGCCCCCCAGCCGATCGACCCGACAACAGAGAGCCCGAGACACCACACACCGATCACTGACCAGCCGGCCGACCGACCCAGCACAGACCCAGAACGCCACAGCAGGACACGACGTCAACGCCTGACCATCATTGCCGACACGACTCCGGCACGCTCCACGAAACGACCGCGAACCGACGCCGCCCCTCTCGATCTCCCCCCTACGCCACCCCCTCCAGCACTTCCACCAGCCGCCTTCCCTTACGCAGGGGCCTACCGAGGCGCCTATTGGAACGCTCAGGCCCTCTTCGCAGCCGCCCCTCGTGCCCAACAGGACAAGGAACATCACGCATGGAATCTGCTACAGAAACATGATTTCGTCGGCCTGGGCGAAACTCACAGCACGCTCGGCCACGTGACCGCATCCACACTACCAGCACATACGCGCATTTTTTGGTCGCACCACAGCACACGACGGACCGCGGGCATCGGCCTCATCCTGACGAATCACTTCCTCAGCTCGTTCAACCCGGTACGGGACGAAGATTGGGTGGAAATTTCTCCGGGACGTTTGGCAGTATTGTCATTACGTGGACCGAACGGCGCGTTGGACATAGTCGTGGCGTATTTCCCCGCCGGCCACGATGAAGCAGCAGCTCGACGACAACTTATCCAGGACCTCGCTGACCAGGTGGCCGACGCGGGCTCCACGCTCACCCTCCTGATGGGGGACTGGAATTTCGTGACAGCAGCGGAGGACAGGTGGTGCAAACGCTCTGGCCAATGGACAGGCGCCGCGGACCACAGAGAGGCGGACGACTGGGACAGTCACCTCGCGCGCCGGCACGGCTTCCACGAGCTATTCCAACCACTCCCTACTTGCGAGTCCGGACGCGCCCTCTCCCGCATCGACCGTGTCTACTCCAACCACCACGGTTCCGACCAGCTGGACCGCCAGTACTCCGCAACCGCGCTCCCGCACACACCACTCTCGCAGCATAGACCCTATCTTTTTCCCGTCTCACCAAAAGCCGATCCCAAGGTGCAGGAGGCAACTTCCCCACTGGACCCTTGCGCCACCCAGACTGGAACCGTCGATTGACCCTCGCCTACAACGAAGCACTGCGCGACGACCGCAACCCCCAGAACCCTCTCCGCCGACTGAGGATTCTGAAGCAGTGCATGGCACGAGTGGCGACGAAGATGCATCAAGAAGGACTTGACGTCCCCTCCGATGACCCACACGACCATTTAGGCTGGACAATGGCATACATCCGTGCAGCAGAGCGCATATCCGTACCAACGATGCATCGCTGCTTGGCTGCCTACCCCCACCTTGCTACGATGGCCCCCGGCGCCGACCCGAATGCTCGTCTCTCACGGCTGCTTCAAGCAGTCCGACAACATGCGGTTGACCTCGCCCACAACGCGGTCACGACAGACCTTGTTGCATTACAGCGGCAGGAGGCCGACATCACCTCGGGGGACTACCAGCAACGCAAAACTCATATTCTGACGAAGCTCCGACGCTTGCAACCAGGCTGCAACACCGCCATCGGCGCTATTCAGACCCCAGACGGAAATCTAGCACACACGCCCCACGACATCGCACAGGAGCTGGGGAAGCATTGGAGCCGAGTCTTCACACGACAACCGATCAACCCTCACATCTTGGAGCGCTGGCTCGCATCCCTCCCGCAGTTCCTACCGACCCGACCCCCGGCGCCTACGTCAGACGCCGCCCCGAGCCACCCTAACGCCGCAGACCACGTACAGCAACACCCCGCACCCCCCCCACAACGACAGCCGACCTCCAATCCCACCAGACAACGACCCGGCCGCCCGCGTCGCCACCACTCCCGCCCACCCTTAGACATATCTCCGGACAAATGGGCATTACGAGAGGCAGATGTGGAGTCAGCGGTGAAACATTCGGGCAACAGCATGCCAGGCCCGGACGGCATTCCGTATATCGCTTGGCGGCAGAGCGGCCAGCTCGCCATCAGGGCCCTTTGGGAAGCCGCCGACGCTCTCCAGAGCACCTCCGGGGAGAACTCCCTCCACGAGCTGAACGACGGCAGCGACCCCGACGGCCACGACTTCAACTTGGGCACCCTCGTGTGCTTGGGCAAGAAAAAATTGACTTGCGACCCAACCCATGGAGACGTTTACACGGCGGACAGCACACGTCCGTTGTCTATCGTGAACACAGACAACAGGATCATTGCGAATGCAGCCCGATTGCGCTGGGAACCGGTCATTAACGCGTGGGTCGGCCCACCGCAGCAAGGCTTTCTTCGACACCGATCACTTTTGAAGAACGTGCTCGACGTCGACTTTGCCAGCATGGCCACCGCGCTCCAATCGGACTCCGGCGCCATCATACTCTTTGACTTCGCGTCCGCGTTCCCGTCGCTCTCGCAGGAGTATTTGCACGACATGCTGCGCCACCTGGAATTACCGGAGTCGGCCCGGAGCTTTGTGAAGCACCTGTACGACAACAACCGATGCCAAATTGTGAGCCAGGGACAGACACTCCCAGGCTTCCCCCTGACGGCAGGCGTCCGGCAAGGATGCCCATTGTCCCCTCTACTGTACGCCATCTGCGCGGAACTATTACTAGACAAGATCCAGGCAACTTGTCCGGGCATCTTGGTACGCGCGTACGCCGACGACACCGCCGTTGTTTCCGCAAACTTGTGGGAGGATGCTCCCCGACTGGCAGCCCTCTTCGACGACTTCGCAGCAATCTCTGGGCTGAGGCTTAATCTGCAGAAGACGGTCATCATTCCACTGTTCGCATCCCCGCTCTTGCCAGTGAGGACCCACCTCGACGCCCTTGTTCCGAGCTGGTCAACCACGCAGTTGGCCCCTGCAGGGAAGTATCTAGGATTCTACGTTGGGCCGGGCAGCCGCGACCTGCTCTGGAAGGACCCGCAGGCAAAGTTCAAACAACGCGCATCTTTATGGGCAGGCCACCCGCTGGGACTTCATTGCGCTGCGCTCGCATACAATACCTTTGGGATCTCGGTGTTGACCTTCGTGGCACAGCTCAGCGACCCGACGGATGACGTTCTCACCGTGGAGTTACAATGTCTACGACGAGCCGCTCCCGGCCCCGGTAATTGGGCCACGCCAGAGGATTTATGGTGGCTACAATATTCGTACAATTTTCCCAGCGCTTTCCGGAGTCTCCGGCTTGCCGCCCAAGCAGCACAACTACGAGTACGATTGTGGGACACAGCCTGCGGCGACCACCCCGCGGAACCAGGCACTCCCTTGGACTTCCACCTCCCGGGCGACGGCGCGCGCCCCGCTAACCCTGCCGACCTTCCCCCGCACGCCCCCAACAACACAAACTACAATGGCACATTCAACCGACGCACCCGGTTCCTCAGATCACTTTTGGGCACCACCGACCGCCTGCAGGAAAAAGCAATGTGGGATCAATGGTTCCAGCACTCCTACCACCTACGCTTGGACACCACATTGTCGGACATGACGACGCTTCTGGGGACACCCACCGAGCTATACCGCTCCATGGCACCGACGCGTCCCACTCCTTACTCCGTGAAAGAATGGGGCCGCATCCGCGCTCGTTTCCAAGCCACCGTGTATGCTCGACTCTTACAGGCGCGCGCCCCGCCAGCCGAACACCGCATCCGGCACAAATACCGACGCTGGTACCTCAACATGCCCGACCACGCTCACATCACTAGCTTGTTTCCAGTCCGGCAGCGCACAGAGAATTGGCATGGCCGGGCAGCTCTCCATCACCTTAAGCAGTTGAACAAGTTGGTGGCTCCAAGGGTACAGTCGGCGGTCTTCAGCACGATGTGGAATCGATGGACGACGGCCCGTCGTTTTCAACAACATGGTGGACCATGCCTCCTGTGCAGAGTGCCCCACACACAGGACGCGATTGAGCATTGCGCGAAGTGCCTGGTGGTGAAGCGGCTTGCTGCGCAGTTCTTGCACCTCGACCCGCACCTGTTCGTGAACCTCCATTCTTTTCTTCTGGTAAATCCTTTGGCCAACACCACGGAGATGCTCACGACCATCGCCCTTCTGGTCTATGCGACGTCCAGGTGCACCAATTTTCATCAAATACGACTTGTCGGCCCTCACGGCGTCGAAGGCGGTCCAAGAGCACCCCAAGACCGCCCCCAGACGGCCCAAGAGGCCCCCAAGAGGCGCCCAAGTCGGCCCAAGAGGGCGCCAAGACGGCCCAAGAGGCCCCCAAGACGGCCCAAAAGAGCCCCAGACGGCCCCACGAGGGGCCCCAGACGGCCCCACGAGGGGCCCCAGAGGGGGAGCTTCAACTGAGAATCCGAGCCTTCCGCTCCAAGACGGCCCCAGAAGGCCCCAAGAGGCGCCAAGAGGCCCCCAAGACGACCCCAAGAAGCTCCAGAAGGCCCCCAACAGAGCCCCAAACGGCGCCAAAACGGCCTCCAAGAGGTTTCGAAACTGCCTCCAAGAGTCCCGCGAGAAGCCCCCCCAAAGATCCCTGCAATCACCGCGCAAGCCGCGCTCCAGGGTGCCGCGTGTCACGGCGGCGCGCGTGCGCGTCGGGGGTGCCCATGCCGCCCTGTCTTTGTGTCTTCCTTCTCTTCCCCCTCCCCCTCCGCCTCCTCCATATCCTCTTCTTCCTCCCTCGCCTCACCCCCCATCCCTCTCTCCCCCTCCCCCTTTCCTCCCCAGCACGCGCGCCCGATTCGGCATCATTTGCAAGTCTTGCATTTCAGGGTGCCCTTTTTGGCATCGCGCGCGATGTGGGCAGGGTTCACGGCGAACGCCGATTTCGGTAGTCTTCTGTTGCGCGCGCCGCTGCACTGAAACCCCTGGTAACTGCGGGCTGTGAACCCGAGTTCCGTGCAACCTCCGCACACCACTTTCGCTCCTTTCGCTTTTCGGTGATTTGCCACTTGATTAGGCTTCAAATGTTTCGCGTCTGAGAACGCCTCTCCGCACGCCGCGCACGTCAGCGGCTTCGCTTCCACCTCCGCCTTCCGCTTGCGATTCCCTGCTTCGTAATTCGACCGCAAAACCGCCTTCTCTCGTTCTTCCGCGCATTTTCGGCAGAGCCTCTCCCCCGCAGCATTGTGCTTCTTCTGAGCTTCGGGCATCCCCGCCCCCTCTTGAAACTCCGACAGGCAGACGCCGTTCGAACACCGCAATGTGACCACGCTCTTCCCATTATTCAACTCGCGCGTCCTCCTCTCGCGTTCTTCCGCACTTTTCACGCGTTTCGTATTAGTCGACGCAAGCGTCGCCCTCTGACGTTCTTCCGCACATTTCCGACACAACCTCTGGCCCGCAGCATTGAGCTTCTTCTGAGTTTCCGACATCTCCGCCTTGTCACCATACAGCGACAGGCACGTCTCGTTCGTACATCGCACAGTGCAGACTCTCTCCCTCCACTTCGCGTTGTCTTTCCGCGAGTTCTGCTTGGCTTTGACATGGCTGCGCTTCGCGCAGTACATTGTCCTAATAGTTTTATTATCCCCGTCGTCGGCCGCGTTGTCATTCTCTGCTCTCGCTGCCCGCCCTCTGCGCGTTTTACGCAATTTCTCGCCCGCGTTTTTCATCTACTTCGTGCACTCTTTGCAGAACCCCGGCCTTTCCTTTCTCTGGAACTCGTACTTCGTGAACGCCTCTACCAACAACCTCCGCCGGCAGCGCTCGCACTGGTCTCGCGGCATTAGTTCCTCCTCCCCCTCATCCCACTCCACTTTATCCCCGCGAAGCACCTTCAACAATTTCTTTGCGCCTGGCATCTCCCCCGCGTTGCGCGGCTTCCGATCGAAAGGCCTGAAAATCAACGAGTTCCCCCGTCTCCGCACGCGCGTAATGGCAACGCAACTTGACATCCAACTCACGCCGCGCCCTCTTTCAAGGTCTGCTATGACTGCAACCGTGGTCCGGCCCTGCGCAGAGTGCGCCGTCACTGCCAAAGCGGGGGTGACCATGAATTGCGTGCGCTTCACACTCAATACTGGATGCTTCCGATATCCGTCCAGGAACCATTGCCGCCCTTTCGATGGGAAGATCGGATACAGCCCCGGCCCCCGCCCTGGCAGGTGTCACTCTTTCGTCTGGAAGTCCAACACAGTCACTCTCGGCAGATGCATCAATACTTTCTCGTCGCCGTCTCCAACGACCTCATCCTCGTACAACGCCCATCCATGGATCGTCGCCGTGCGCCCCCGCAGAAGCTGCTTCTTTGACCGATCCAAATGATCACCCAGAGCCACGGGCATCCCCTTGGCCAACTGCAGCCACCCGGGCAAGCTGGCGCACTCCTTCTCGTGGTACCCCAGAGCCAACGTACCTTATCCTCCACCGTGTACGGCCGCCTCTGTTCCCCCTCATGGCAAGGGCGGTCCCTCGCTGCGACCCAGAGCACCTGTTCTCCTCGCTCCGTCGCCCACTGCGCAGCTCTCTGCTTCCCAACGCGGCAACGAATGTCCTGGTTCGCAGACATGGCGACAGCTTCAAGGAATTTCTCCTCCCGAAGCCGCGCATCTTATGGCGACGTCGCAACGAGTTTTCTCTTCTCCCGCTCAGCTTTGCAAGCGCCACAGTCGAAATCGTTTTGCTCCGCAATTGTTTCTATGTCTTCGAAACAACGCGTGTTCCCGCACAGCGGTGCGCCGTTCACCCACGACCCCGGAACACATCCGTTGGTCTGCCATGCAAAAAATTGCGCGTGCGTTCCGACAACTCCCCTCGGCGGAACTCGTCCTGCACTGCGAGAAACCAATCGTCTTGATCATCCACGCGTTTGCACTCTGTCAACTCTGTCATTCCCTGCACTGCGCCTTCGCCACCCGCTCCCCAAAAGATATACTGTCCGCGGTCCTCCGTAGCACCCGGCGCGTATTTCCTTGCGTTTTTCAAGTACGACGTCGGAAACGCATTAATGGCTGTCCCTGGTGACGGCCCCAATTTATAGAAATCCCCGCAGAACAGCACATTCACGCCTCCGAAGGGCCAGGTTAGGCCGCCTTCACCTACCTTCGGGTCGCTTGCAGCTGACATGCACGACCGCAAGTGTGAGTCTAGCTCTGCAATGAAGTTCGCGCTGACCATGCTCACCTCGTCCACGATCAGCCACTTCCACTGTGACGTGCGCTGCGCGGCTTGCTCTTTCTTCGTTTTCTTCTTCGCCTCTGCGTTGCCATCGCCCGCCGCGTCCTTCTTCTCTTTCGTTTTATTCACACCGAGCCCAAATGCACTGTGAATCGTGTTCCCGTCCAGAGCTGGCGCGTTTGTGGCCTGCAACGCTACCACCTGGAAATCTATGCCGCGCGTCCACCCCAGCTCTTTTTCAAACAGCTCCTTTCGGATCTTGCCCATGACGAAACTCTTACCCGCCCCCGGGCCACCGTGCAACATCCACAACAGGGGCTGCATGTCGGAAGGGCTCTGGCCTGTTTTATCTCTCTTCGAGGAACTCGCGAATTCTTGCGCCAGCGCTCGATCTGCCACCTTCTCAACGACGCTCCGTTGTCTCGCGTTCAGCCCGCTTGCTGCAAGGCCAGATCTCCACTTCCGCACACTCGACGCCGTCGCTTCCTTGGCCGCGACTACTTCCGGAGCGCCTTTCGCTTCCCCAGCGCCGCTTCCTTCTGCCGCTCTCGACGCCGCGGCCATTTCTTGCGCTCTCTTCACTGCCGCGTCATTCCACCTCAACACGCCGTCACCTCCGTGCTTCTTGCGCTTTCCGTTCTCTCGACTCGTCCTCTCGCCCCGCACGGCGTCGCCCCTGGCCGTGGCCTCCTGGCTCTTCTCCTATTTGTCCGCCTGTCCTCTTTCTCCATGGGCGCGCCTCCAACGCGAGTCTTCCGTGTAGTCGCCACCTCGACAATTCGCGGATCCAGTTCTTCATCGCTGTACAGCTCGTCTTCGACCTTGACTAGATCTTCGTCCGTGACTGGTCGCATATCCACCACGCCCATGCAGTTCTGCACGCACCTCTTTGTTTCTTCACATGGCATGCCTTTCCTCAACCATTCTAAAGACGCCTCCGCCCATGACCCCTGCTCTCCGCGGAACTCTCGCAGGCGTGGTACTCCACAGGCGCCCCCCCCGAACTCTTCATCGTCGCGAATTGTGAAGGCCCGGAAATACACCATCAACAACAGCCCGTTCCTATCCCCCTGCCCCGCTCCGTGTTTCGGCTGTGGCGCCCCATAAAAACTGGGGTTCCTCGGGCGCTCGTTTCGCACCAGCACCCACGTGCGCCTCAATGTTTCGAGCTCGGGAATATCTGGAAATGGGACCCACGAGTAACTCCCCCATCCCTCCTTGATCACATAATCCACTCCGGCTTTCAACTGGGGTCCGGCCTGCGCACCGCGTTCGTCGGCATCCGCTCTCTCCTGGTCCGCTTCGCGGAATCTTCTGAATCCCCGACAGCGTCAGCTCCGCCTGGTACTCACTGCTGGCAACAGCTGCCAGCTCTGCTCCGCTGCGGGGAAATGCGGCCAATTCGATGCGCCAATATCGCAAAAACTCATGCAATGATAAGTGTGCCAAGTCGGGCGCACCAGGAGCGTCCACTGGCCGCGTCCCATACAAGTACACAAGACTCATAGATACAAGTCGAACCTTTTTCAGACCTTCTCGTTTATCCGCTTCCAGAATCTCCGACGCTTCTCCGGTGACACCGCCCCCGTCTGCACAGAGCCGTTCCGCCATGCGCGCGGCTTCTGCTCCCGGGATATTGGCTGTCTTCGCAGTATTGATACTCTCAGCAGCAGTCGCGTCTCTGGGGTCTCGGTACGCTCGCAGATTCGCACTTTCCTGCGCTGACCGCACCACGCCTCTCCCGTACATGTCACTGAGAAACCTTTCAATGTGCCTGTTCGCTCGGTACGCCGCGGTCCTGTCCTTCGTCTGCTCCGCCAGCGCGCGGTGGCCCTTTTTGATCTCCCTCGCCTCGTTGAACGACGGGGCATACCGCTTGCACTGATAGTCCGCCGCGTACCCCGCTGCTGCATTCTGCGCTCGTTGCGCTGCCAGCACCACGTCTATGGGTCGATCCGTCTCCCAGCGCCGCTCTTCGCACACACAACTATCGTGCGTCGCTTCCGTCACTGGGGACCTGTGCGGGATCTGCACATCGCTGTTAAAATTCAACCCTACCGCGCCGCTCAGCATCGCAGGCAGCGTTCCGTTCAGGTTCTCTTCGTTCACGGGCCCGTGCAAGCACGCTGTCATGTTCCTCCTCCCTGCTCGCGGCATGTCACGGTTTTTCAAACAAAAAAACTCGGCACAGCACCACTGCGCGATCTATGAGCCACGTTGTGCGCGGGAAAAAGCTTTTGCACTGCGTCATGTAATCTTACCTCTGACAATGTGCCAACGGCACAACGCGCTGCAAACGCTTACTCCACTGGTGCACGTGGTTCTGTCGAAACTTCTACCCCTTTTGCACCCAGACGCCGAGGTACTCGTGCAGCCAGGTTCGCCCTTCCGCTTTGCCCTTATATTCACCTCCTGTTCTCCCATTGCCGCTCGTTGATTTCCTACCGCCTCCTTCCGTCTCTTCCAACCCCTTCGTCTGGCCGCTGTGTAAATATTCTGGCGCTGCGACCAGCTCTGTGGTCTCGCGGCATGTTGGCCATGCCTTCTCCACCTCCGTTTTCCTCCCCCTTCCAGCCTTCTACGTCAGCGTGCTCTTGACAACTCGCGTTTCTCTTACACCTCTTGTACTCTTCAACGAGCACCTTCAGCAAATATGTCGGCAGCTGTAGCAGTTCGTGCAACGGGGCATGCTGGTGCAAACACTGAACGAAGACTTGCACGTGGAGATGCACACTTCCCGCCGACTTCTGAGCTTCAATGCTGCCGTGCACCCCGTCCACACGTCCCAGGCACCCGCCAACTGCCTTCGCGTTGCTGCCAAGCAAGTCTGCGCACTCGCAGTCCGGGCAATTCGGACAATACCGCATGCCCAATCTGTACTCGAAAACAAGGCCCACGATGACCCGAAACCCGTCAACGCCCGCCAGCGGGCCCCGAGCCAGCACAGCTCTTCTCTCGTCCGACGCGGGCGCGGCATCTGCCAACGTCGCCAAAGGCACTGCCATGTCCACGTCGTCGTCACCCTCTGCCCCCTCTGTGTCCGATCCGTTCTCGTTCGCCTGCTCGCTCCGATGTCTTGTCTCGGCATCTCCAGAGAGATCATCCTTGTGCGCCAGCGACGGCTCCCACAACCCACCATGCGTTGGGCCGTGACGCGCCCGCGCTTCACTACGATTCACGGGGTCCTTCTTTCGCGACCGCGACAGCCGCACCATTACCAGGTTGTGTCTCTCGTCTGAGGACATGGTGAAAAATAGCGGTGCCCCATGAGCGATTCGAGCAGCATGGGTGTCGTACCTCATGAGCGTCCGCACCTCGTTCGCCCCTTCAATCTTGCGAGCGACTGCGCTGGCTCCCTCAGCCAATCGTTTCAACATCGCATCGAGCGGCTGCACATATTTTAGCTTCGTGAAATCTCCGCGAACGTTCATGGTCTTGCCACTTGACGGATCTTTGTACGTACCATACAAAGCTTCTACGATGCTCGCGGCTGCCTTTTCGAGTTATCCTTGCGAATGCTGGCGTTCCGTATCCCCGTCCTTTCTATAGTCCGCCAAGCGGACGGACCGGGCCATATTCGCGGAACTTTGGAACAAGACCGACGACAACGTAAAACCAAACCGCCATTCACGCCTGAACTGAGACCCCACCCTACGCGTCATGATGCGCGCCCACAGACCCAACTCCACGCGCGGCGCCGCGGGTCCACGTCGATGTCGTGCATTTTCCTGCCACCCAGGCACGTCCGGCATCCCCACCCCGCACTTGAAACAGAAAGGACATGCCACACCGAAAAACCACGGAACAAACTGATTCATCATGGCACGACCTGGATACACCACGTACCGAATGCGAGACGCGTCCGTTTCCATCATCTCCCAAAGCCGAAATTGCAGTGTCGTCATATCCGCGTAGCCAGCCTTGTTTCCCATTCTGCTTGTCCTCACAAGAGCGTGCTCGTCTCTCTCTCCACCGCACGGGCATTCCGGCCTGTCACACCTGCGCGCCCGCGTACTTGCCAGACGCAGTGCGAGGCTTCTGGCTTCGATTGCCAATGCACCTGCCTGTGTGACAATGTTTGCGCCTGGCTCTGGACTTTCGCGCCCTGCCGTCGGCGACCTGCCCGAGACATGCTCCAACGCACCCTGCCTCAATTTGTTCGCGCCCATTTCGTCCACCGACGACTTCTCCATCATGGCGGCATTCGGCGTACGCAAGTTCATGTCACGCGCAGCCGCTCCCACAGAGTCTCTCTCTCTCTCTCTCCATCACAGGGCGTCGCATTCTTTTGCGCCACGAGCTTGTCCAATGGTGTCATGCGGCAACAGCCGGACAATCCCAGGCGGCACGCCGTTCTTCGGCAACTGATCAGCCGTTTTCTCCATCGCCTCCAAATTGGCGTTCACGAAGGCCCGGCGTCCGCGCTTCTTCATCTTCCTGGCGTGGCGCTTCGCGACATCGCGCCGGACATTCGCTTGATGTATGAAACGCGGCAGGTTGTCCTTACTAGTGGCGTCGTTGATTTTCAGAAGTACTTGCACTACCGACCCCAACCTATCACCCACGATCGGCACCGCAGAGTCGATTCCATGGCGCCCTTCCTCCTCGAGCTGACGGAGCTCTCGCAAAATGCCCTGCCACGGTAACATGAAGCTTGTGGCATTCCCTCGCGCTGCCAAACGCCCGTTGTGGAACCCTGCGACGCCGTCAAACAAGTTCTCCCTGCCCTTACTGTTTCCCTGGTCGTTTTGAAACTTCACCTCCAACGAAAAGCAGATCATCGACGTAATGCATGGGCTGCAGCAAATCATTTCCATCACTGTCATCCCTTGTGTGTACATGCGATCTGGCGCATAGAATGCCATCAAGTCATTCGCAAGACTCCGGCGCGGGACTGCTGGGATCGCACTGGGTCGCCGCCGATATAGCCTGTCCACCTCTACCTTGCATTCCTGACAAAGAGGCACTCTGCATTCCGGACATGCCGTTCTCTCTCTCTTCTCCTGGCACCCCTTGTGGCACTGTTGATCTTCTGGGCAACACAATATTTGCACTTCACCGCGGTACGTCGGCACTGTCACGAGCCAATCGGTGAAGTCTTCATTATACCACGCATTTTCCAAGTCCAACGCTTCGTTTCCTGGCTCATACCGGTAGTCTCGTAAGTACGCGTCGATGCTGAAACGCTGTTGCACTTCCTGCATGGCCCAATCGCCAAAATGACTCACTACACTCGGGTTCGCCTTGGATGCCTTGAACGGGGCTTCCCAGGAAATCTGGTTCCCTCGTCGGCTTTCCACCCATGGAAACGTGCACGCGCATAGAAAACATATCGGAGACGCTATTTTTTTCTGCTTCGTTGCTTCCGCGTACCTAGCCAAACTCCTTCTGTGCAGAGAATAAGCCGACAGCGGCGCACCACCCCGAACGGCATGTGCCACGATCGCACGGTACGCTGCTGCGACACGGAGATCCTCATCCTCGTCATCAGGATGAATCAACTCAACAATTGGCATAACGACGGCACCGTGCACTTTGCGGACGTGTTCGTACAACTCGTCTTCGTCCTCCGACTGCCACGTACACCCCACAAACGTACAGCGAACGGCTGGCAACTCGACAGCCACATCTTCGGCCAGCTCTCGTGACCACGGTTGGGCGGGATCGCCTGGATCCGCAGGCACCATCGCGCGCTTGTCGCGGCAGCTGCCACGAGGAGTTCTCGGGTCCGCCGAGGATCTTTCGAGGACGCGTCTACACCAACACTATATAATGCCTTTTGCATGGAGTCTGCAACGGGGTTGGCATCATCGCCGCCCCCTACGGCCCCTGAAGGGTCTTCCCTATGCCGTGCTGCTTCGTCTCCGACGCTCTGCACTTTTGCCTTGCCGTTCCCTCGCTTCACGGCTGTTTCCTCGTCGCCGCCGATTGCCGATCCGGTCTCGGTTCTCGCGCATTCGCCAGCGCACGCAGCCCCATCTTTGCAGCCCCCACCATTCCACGATGCAGCCAAAGCCTTCTTCGCATTCCCGCTGGCTCCCAATTTTGCTCGGGCCCGCCGCCGCTCGCGTGCGTCGGCGCCCTCTGCCCCGCGCTCCTGACCGGGTGGTGGCGGCGCCGGCGCGCCCGAGCCCGCCCCCGTCGAATCCCCCCGTCCGCTAGATGGCACGTGGTCTTTCGAAGAGCGATCCCTGGCGCCCAGTTTGCGCGGGGGCGGGCCATCTCGCAGCGTGCCTTCTCTCTCGCTGCCGTCGGCTCGCCCCAACCAACCCTCATCATTCACCGCGCTGGCCCGAGATGCGTCCGCTCCCTCGTGGCCATCGACGCGCATCCTCTTTACCGTCGCAGCAACGCTGCCACTCTCATTTGCGGCCCACCCCGCGCCCGCGCCCTCCGCAACTCGCGCTACCTCGCCTTGAGCGTTCGTGCGCGGAGCATTCGTGCGCGGACGCGCTTCTTGTGCCCCTCGCTCCATGCGCGGCGGAGACGGCGTCTGTCTAGGGGGTTCCGGTGCACTGTGGTCCAAACTTAGGCCTCCACGCGCGGCCTCACTCTCTTCCTTGGTGCTGCGTCGTGTGCTTGATACCTTCTCCTTCGATGGTAGTGCCTGAGGAGTGTTTTCCACGATGTCAGATGCATAGGGCGGCACTGGGCGCGCAGATCGAGCATGGCCCATTGGCGCTAATGGCGCAAAATGGTTCTGGTTGACGCGGGCCACGTATAACTGCTTCCTTCGACTCCTGTCGGCCGCGGGCGGCAACCTGTCGCCATTCCCGGCCCGCGCCAGGTCGACGCACGCGATCTCGCATCCTGCCGACCTCCTACGCATGACATCCCTTGCCCTGTCGGTGCCCTCCAAAAGGTCAACGATGTCCTCCCAATAGAGACTCAGCTCGAGATACTCACCAGGTGTTATAGCCGTAGCAAGGCCCTTGTGCATTCTTCCCAGACGCCCCCGCACCTTCACGAAGCTGCCCTCGGGAAACACAAAGCCCGACTGCCGATTGAGGAGCCTCCGCAGCGTGCCGATGAGACAATTATTCTTATGTCCAGATGCCGACCCCAGCTCGAAATGCTGGCCATCGACAACAATCTCGAGCTCGAGCCCCTCGTACCAGAAAGGCTCGAACTGAGCCTTCGGTAAGCGCTCGCCGTTGACTTTGAAGAACATATCAGTTTGACTCACACGCCCCGTGGTGTCACCCATGCGAGCGCCCTCGTGCTCTGAGCGGTCCCGGAGGTAATGCGGGCATTCAGGATCACTGTTGTTCTCGTGCGTGTTGTTGTAGCCGCAGGCGTTGCAATCGAAACGATAATAACCGCGAGCGTCTCTGAAGGAGAACTCCGCCGCATCGGGCACGTTGGCTGCCTGCTCTGGAGCGGCTCTGCTCGTCGCGCACCCAGATCGTCTGAGGGCTGCTCGGATATGTTCCGCCCTGAAGGCCCCGAAAAGCCCCGCGGTGTCGCGCTCGTTTCGGCGATGCGATTTCGACGGGCGCGAGGAGGCGCGCGCCGCTGATCGCTGCTCAAGCTGAGCCGCCGCACCGGGTCCGAGGCCGCGTTCTCTCTCAGCTTTCCGGCGCGCCTCGGCAGCGACCGCCGCCAGCCTGGCTTTGTAGCCCGTCTCTGTCGACTCGGCACTCGCGCTCGCGCTACTGCTTGCCGCCGGAGCCGCGTTTTTGCTGCCGCGAGACGCGCCAGCCGCGTAACGTCGCCACGGGGCCTGCACCGGATGCCCCTCCACCCCGTTCAACGAACCGTGCCCGTGTGCGACGCGAACAACATGTCCCTTGGACAACCAAACGGCTGATCCGACGCAGCGGCCATCCGCATCGCCCAACCGCCACCTCCAAAGGGTCCCATCCTCTAGAAGATCCGCGACGTGCTCGGCCTCGTACACCCACGCGAAAGCCTTGCGTTGGCACAACCACCGCTGGACCGCGTCCACGTTCTGTTCTTCCACCCGACCCGCCCCGCCAACACCAGACCATGTATGATTGGCGCACTCTCTCAAAAAACGCAAAAAGCTTCGCGGCGCCAACGACCGCGCTGCATACGCGCTACCGCATCTTGCAAACACTCATTCTCCCAGGGCCCCGCGATTGCGTCGTCTGCCGCCAGAGTCGCCGCAGAGGTCGTCGGTGCGCACGTCGCGCCCGCCGCCCACGCAACAACCATGAAGAGCATTCCACCACCAATGGTCTCGAAGGGCGCACCACAACTCCTTGCGCATGTCGCGACGCCGTCGTCACACTCGTCGCTACCCCCACCCTGCCGGCGCACCTTTCTGCCCGCGCCACCCCCTGGCGACAGACGCACGCGAGCTGCGCGGGCGCACCCCGCACGGCGTGCTTCGCGGCCCGACGCCCACGTCGCGATACGCCGCAACCCAGACGGATTCGAAGCATGACCGAGCCAAACAAAAAGGATTGTGCGTAACACGTCGAAGAACGAAGCGTCGACGACGCGCGCTGTCTGCCCTCCTGCTGAATTGTTCCGACTTGGTGATTTCATCACCGCCGTGCACGCTTCGCTTCCGGGCATCGCCCGTCCGCGCTGCGGGGCTCCGACAGTCGCAGGCGCTGCCTCCTTTCCTAGCGACGCTACGACGCCCATGACGCGCAGAGCCGGAAAGACGACGGCAGTTCACAGCGCCGCTCCATTTACGCCCTCTGAGAAACCTGCGACGCCTAGCAGCGCGACCGCGGGAAGCTCCAACAGAAAGAGAGCGGCTGATAACATTGCCACAAACACCTCCGCAAGCACAGCCCAGAGCACTCGAAGAACAGCGCTTTCGATGCGCATTGCAAGAAACGCGGCGGCGGCAGCCAACATTGCGCGCACCTCTACGACAGCGGACGCCGACGACACCACGACGTGAGCGCCTGACACCGCGCCATTGACCGGAAGCATAACCACCACGAGAACCACCGCGCCGAAACGAGACTTTCAACATTTGCGAGCGTTTCCCCCTTCTACGACAACGCTGACCGACAACGTAACCACGACGAGAGTCGCCGCGCCGAAAAGGGTCACCGCGCCATTGGCCGGCGGCATTACCACAACGAGAACCACCACGCCGAAACCGAATGTCAAAATTTGCAAGCGTTTCACCCTTCTACGACAACACTGACCGACAACGCGCCCGCGACGAGACCCGCCGCGCCGAAACGAGACACCGCGCCATTGGCCGGCGGCATTACCGCGACGAAAACCACCGCGCCGAAACGGCACTTTCAAAATTTGACAGCGTTTCCCCCTTCTACAACAACAGTGAACGACAACGGTTATGCGACGAGACCCGCCGCGCCGGGACGGGACGCCGCGCCACTCACCGGCGGTGGACCAACAACGAAAACCACCGCGCCGAAACGGAAATTTCAAACTTTGCGAGCGTTTCCCCCTTCTACGACAACACTGACCGACAACGTAACCGAGACGAGAACCGCCTGATCGGGACCACATCAACGTTAATGGAACAGCTCGTGGATTTATACAGCGACGCGGCAGGGCCCTGGAGGACCCCGCCACGACGCACCCCTCTCGGGGGACCGGCCTGACACCGGCTGACCCGAAGGCCCTTGCAGGAACGCGGGTGTGCCATTGCTGACACACGCCACGAACCACCCCGTTTCCAGGGGACCGGCTTATGGACACTGGCACTCCCGCGACGTCAACGGGCACGTGCCCGCGGGAGTCGGGGAATTCGTGCCCCGCGGGTAGAACGTTTCCGGTCGCACGCGCGCGCCGCTCCTCCGAGCGCCCGTTCCGCCCCGTCATACGCTCACCATCCTCTTCTCCTCCTTCTCCTCCCTCTGCTCCTTCTCCTCCTTCTCGTCCTCCTCGTCCTCGCCCTACTCCATATTATCCTCCTCCTTCTCCTCCTCCTCTTCCTCCTCCTCCGACGGCGACGACGACGACGATTCCTCCTCCATCCTCCCCCCTCCCCCTCTTGGGGTATGTGACAGCTTCCCCCGCCCTTTGTTATTTTGCATGCTCCCCGACTTCCCTGATCACCTCAACTCCCCTGGGCATCGTGTCTGGATGGGCCGGTGGGGATAGTTTTTTGATCTGCGGCTCCAAGGACGATTCCAGAGAGCGGGTCGGATCGAGCATGGGACAGCACGCAAGATAATTGCCAGCGGGCCAAAAGCCGACGCCGGAGTACTGGTGGGGATGCGCGAAGCGTCAACAATTGCTTGTAGGTCCGTTTCAACAGTCGTAAGCCAAAAAGACCACGGTTGAAATCCTGAGCGAAAACGGTACGGAAGAAAAAGGCAGGGGAGGCAGCCCTCTGGACGCAGAGGGTCTAGGGCGTTTCCTTTTCCAACCTCTTTCCTTTGTCCTGGTCGGGAGGTTTACCCCCCCCCCCTGCCTGGGCTTGGACGAGATCCCCCATGATGTGTCAGAGGGTCCTTTTCGGCCGAAGATGGCTCCAAGAGGGCCTGGGACAGCCCAAGATGGCCTCCAATATTACCCAAGATAGCTCAAGATGGATCCATATAGCCTCGGACACACATCCAAGAGGCCTCAAGACGGGCTGGTGCCCAGGGACTGAAGAAGGAAGCGGCGATAGTTTGACAACACCGTCCGTCTGGCCGTACGTGGACAAGCGAGGTGTGTGGGATCACTTCGAACAAATCTTCCCCAGAGCCGAAGATGAGTTTACCAAAACCCTGTCACCATCAACGATTCGGGCGACGACGACAAACATATCATTCGAACCAGCGCCGGGATAGCCGTGACCCCCCAGATTAACCGAAGCGCCCAGGATGGGTACGCAAATTATTTTCCTTGTAGCGATCCCCACAAAGTGTCGGCTTGTGTTCCCGACGGCGCGCTGTCATGTTCTGTGTTTGTGATCTATGCTACATCGTATTCTGCTATGGAATGTTATGTGATGCCATGTTCTGTTCGGTTCTGTCATGTTCTGTCATTATCGTGTTCTGTTTTATCATGCTCTGTTGAGTGATGGTGTGTTACGTTGTATTCGTCGAAGGTGCGCTGTTCTGTTATTGTGGTGTTATGTGATGTGCTATGTTCTGTTATGTTATGTTGTGCCATATGCTCTGTAATGTTATGTTGTGGAATGTTGTGTGATGATATGTTATGTTCGGCTCTGGCATGATCTGTCATTGTCGTGTTCTGGTCTGTCATGCTATGTTGAGAAATGCTGTGTTATGTCGTATTCGTCGAAGGTGCGCTGTTTTGTTCTTTGGATGTTATGATCTGGATGTTCTGTGATGTGATATGTTATGTTATGGTGTTCTCTATGCTCTGTCATGTTCTGCTGTGGAATGTTATGTGATGGTATGTTCTGTTTGTGTCTGTCATGTTCTGTTATTCGCGTGTTCTCTTCTGTCGTGCTCTGTTGAGTGATGTTGTGTTATGTCGTATTCGTCGAAGGTGCGCTGTTCTGTTACTTCGATGATATGTTCTCGATGTTATGTGATCTGCTATATGATGTTATAATGTGCTCTATGTTCTGTCCAGTCTACTGTGGACTGTTATGTGATGCTATGGTATGTTCCATTCTGTCATGTTCTGTCATTCTCGTGTTCTGTTCTGTCATGCTCTGCTGGGTGATGTAGTGTTATGCCTTTTTTCGTCGAAGGTTCGCTGCTCTGTTATGATGATGTCATGCTCTTGATGTGATTTGATGTGATATGTTATTTTATGTTGTGCTCTATGCTCTGTCATGTTATACTGTGGAATGTTATGTGATGCTCTGTCCTGTTCGGTTATGTCACGTTCTGTCATTCTCGTGTTCTCTTCTGTCATGCTCTGTTGAGTGATGTTGTGTTATGTCGTACTCGTCGAAGGTGCGCTGTTCTGTTATGTTGATGTTCCGTTCTGGATGTTCTGTGATGTGATCTTTTCTGTTCCGACCCCTTGTGGGTCTCTAGGCGTGTGAGATTGTTCCCCCCCCATAGGCCTCCCCCCCGGACCCCAAACCGGGAATTTGACCCCCCCCCCGGCCCGGGACGGCCTCCCCCCGGCCCACCCCCGAACTCATCAGGGGAGGGGGTCGTCCTCCCCAGGCTCATTTTGGAGCTCCAAGACCGCCCGTCGAGCCTCTCAAGACACCCCCAAGACAGTCCAAGAGAGCACAAAATCGCCGAATGATCGATCCAAGACGCTCAAGATGGGCCCAAGACGGCCCAAGGAAGCGCCAAGACACCCCAAGAGGCCTCCAACAACCTTGCGAAGAAAGGCCCAGAAGGCCAAAATCGTCCCATTCCTATAAGATAACGTACATTTTTGGCATATAAGACTCTTCGGCCTTCACGGCGTTGAAAACGGCCCACGGGGCCGCCAAGACCGCACCAAAAGAGCCCAAGAGACAAACTCGTGGACCGCGCACGACCCGTCGGGGTCTTCCACCGGATACGGTTTGCTCGGACGCGCAATGCGACAGGAAAAAAAAGGGGTCGGCGGATGTGGCGTAAGCCTATAGAATCCACGTCCGGAGGTGACGTGCTGAGCGGTAGCGTTTTTCGGCGAACGCCTTAATGCAACGTATCCCATGTGTCCAATGATTGCACAATCGATACATATTGTGTTTTGTTACAGTATTATGTCTCCCCCCCTAACCCCCCCCCTGGA
>CAUYUJ010002169.1:76543-194043 GCA_963575745.1 Prorocentrum cordatum
CTTGTCTTCTTTCTCAGCTGTAGCTGGCGGGCCGCCCCGCTCGCCCTGGCCCTCGCCGGCGCCTTCGCGAGAAGAGGCAGGCCCCCCCGCAGGGGGGGGCCTCTTGCGCATCAAGCCAAGCCCCGTCCCTTTGGCGCTCGTTGTATGCCCGATTGTGACGTTTAAGCCAGTGCTCCTCATCTAAGGCTTCCCAGGCCCTTCTCGACGAGTTCTGCCCGGGCCTCATCAAGCGGCTTGAAGTCTGCCTTGGTCAGGCGCATGCGGCCGCGGCTGCAGCTCGGGCCCGCCGCGCGACCTTCGCGCCGCCCCCGCGGGGCCGGGCCCGCGGGGCCCTCTCGAAGTTGGGGCTGCTTTACAAGGCGCCCCATCGGGCAATGCGGCCTGTGGTCTGCGATGTGCTCGCACCTTCAGACCTGCTCTCGGTGCCCCTGCCGATCTTTACAGACGCCTCTTTTGCGCGCCTTCTTCCCCCTCGTTTCTGCCGTCTTGGCGCCGCCTTTGCCGTTGGAGCGGGTGACTTTGCCCGTCTCTGGGCCCCGCTGCGCGGACCGCAATGACCAACGGTGGCGGACATGATGCTCGGACCAGCCCTGTGCCCGCCAGTGCCTCGCATAGTTGCCTGGTGCCCGTTGGCGAGCAACCCCGTCGTTCTCTTCGCCGACTAGTCTGAATCTAGGCTGGCCTTCGGGCTCGTCTGAGCCTCCGTCGTCCTGATGCGGGCTGCCCCGCGACCGTGCCCTTCCTGGCGGTCCTCTTGGATCTCGCGGGCGCGGCCGCTGCGCGCCGCTCGAACGAACGCGCGAGCGCCTGCGCGAATGACTCCGCTGATGATGCCATGGTGGATTGCTCTCAGCCCCCCGTCGAGTTCGTGCTGGACCCGCTCAGAAAGGTCACCGGCGTCGGGCGGTTTACCCCGCAAGGGGTCATCATCGCAGGTTGCCCTGCGAGCGGGATTCCTGATCACCTGCGGTCGGAGCGCCAACTGAAGCTCCTCCTCCGCAACTGGTATCGCGTCATCATCAGAATTGTCTGGCTCGCACCCATCGGAGTGCGCAGGTCTCCCCGCCATCTCGTAGTCCGATTCGGCGGGCGGTCGGTATCTCGTCGTAGACCTTCTCGAAGAGCTCGTCGGCGTAACTCTCGATGGGCACGGTGGCGCTCGTGTGCCTCGCGGGCGCGAGGTGGGCAGCGGCCCAGCGGCTGTGGGGCTGTCCTCTTGGTTCGCAGTTTCAGCCGCATGTATCGACGGATCCCTGCCTCTCCCTTCGCCTTGGGGGCATTCACGACGAAAATACTGGGTGCGATGGTAAATGTCACATTCCATGGTTCTCCCGTTGGCATCCTTCGGTCTGCCCCGACGTCCCTTTCCTTTTCCTGAGGTGAAGTGCGCCTGCGGCCTCTCCCCTTCCGCAAGAGGATGTCAGCATACTGTGGTCCCGTAAGGGGGGCCAAGAATGTCAGCATACCTCGGCCGTGTAACCGTTGTCGTCTACCCTTGTCACTACCCTTACCGTTTGACCTAAACACACGTCGACATGCACGTCGTATTCTCTGAACGTGTTTATTCATAATATGTCCCCATCGGGGTTTATGTTTCTGGTGGCCCAAGAATATCCATTGTGCTTGTTGCTCTTCAGTGGTGTACACGGGCATATCAGAGAAATCCCAGTTACCAGTTCCTTCATCTGACAAGGTGTCAATATCGGTGCTTGAGTCAAAGTCTGGCTGTGCGGGCTGCCCCGCCGAGCCCAAGAACGCACTGGCATGGGCAGGGACCGCCGTTGCCGACGGCCCCTGACATTGTGCCCGGGAGTCTCGCGACCCCGTGGGCTGGCCTGGCCACCTTGCTGGCTTAATAGGGTGGTGGCCTCGTTTGGTTGTGGATCGCAATCCCAAATGGTGCTGGCAGGTTGCCCCGCGTGAATGTCACTATGAAAGACATTAGCGCGGTGGCCGCGGTTAAACACACCACCAATGTTGCCGGGGATTCGCTCAGCAGTATGGGCGCAAGCCCTCATGTGTTCCAGCAGGGAGTCGAATTGTTGCAGAGTCCTTGGCGTTTGATGGTTGAGGTTGTAGTAGTTGCTGTGCGCGCGAAGTGCCGACGCCTAGGGCCCTGAACAGTATGACTGTCAGGATTTGAAAGTTTGACATATTGAACCCCGCGGTGTCAGCTTCAAAGCGTACAATCTCGAAGAGGGCCAGCGTCTGGGCGATCCGTTCTCCCGCATGGACGCGAAAGTCAATGAGAGCCGTCCCCTGATTAACTTGTCGCTCGCCTTTGAAGCTCTCGAATTTAGAGCAAAGGGCCCGAAGCAATCCAATACGCCATGGGCTCTGAATCGCACTGCATTTTTTTGGCCCTCCCCATCCACTCTGGCACACCGCCAATGCCTACAGCAATGCGCCGGCCCACGTGCCCCGGAACAGCTCACCAGTTTTTCTAGCATCGCACGAACTGCGACCACCGTTGTCTCTCGGGGGCGGCCAAGTGGGGGGCGCCCAAGAGGGGGGGGGCGCAAATCATGGCTGGCGGCATGTGCGCGGCCCACGTGAGGGCTGGGGACGCATTGAAACAAGAAGGGGCGCCATGAAATCTGGGGAGATATCCTGGCCCCCGCCATAATACCCGCCCCCCCTTGGTCATCACCCCCCTCTCTGCCGCCACCGTTGCCTCACCCAACGCACTGGCAATCCTTGAAGCCCCTCGGCGGGACGCCCTCGCGGCCGGTCAGGCCCGTCCGCTTTCATTCGTCCCGCGACATTCCTTGCCCGCTCTGTTTGGCTCCACCTGTCGCACCACTGGCACTCCCGAGTATACATCATCTAAAGCACAATTCACAGCCTCGACGGGGCCCACGCTTTAACATGCCAAAAACGATGGGGCTGCAGGCGACAACGAATCGAGATGATAGCCGCGACGCTTGCTCACAAGAGGCAGCCAGACCCAGTCCAAGCATGCCAGGTCGTCTGTCTCGGCTCCTGGCTAAACGCACGCGCAGTACCTCACCCTCATCATCATCCCCCTCCTCTGCTACTTCTCCCCTGCCACCCCAATCTTCCCCCTCATCCCTCCTGATCCCCCCTCCCTCCTCATCCCCCTCCCCTCATCCCCCTCCCCTGCCGCTTCAATCTTCCCCTTCCCCGCCCCTTTTCCCCTTCCCGTCCTCTCTGCTGGCTGTCCGGCAGGCAGGCTGACGCCTCCGGCAGCCCAGGGCTGCAGGGCGCCCTCAACCGTCGCGTCCGCGGATCTCCACGACAGCTGCGCAGGCTGAAGCCCAGCGAGCGCTAATGATCGCACTGAAGGCGCTGCAATCCGTCGCTCCAGACTGCAGAGCCTGCTGGCACTTCGGCCCCGAGAACTCCGCGAGCGCGATCGATCCATCGCAGCGCTTGTCCTCGCACTTGGACAAGTGCACTACGGGGAACTTCCTTCTCTTCTTGAGCAGTGCAGAGAAACCGCTCGTGGAGAGCTTGCCGTACATTCACCAGCTTTCCATGCTGGTACCACGAGCACGCCCCTACCGCGGCAAAGTCGTCCTGGAATCTGAGCGCGGGTTTCTGAGGGATGGTCGCACAGTCCGCGCGCATTTCCGTGTCCGCAGGGGCGAGCTTCGCGAGAACGACGATCGTGCGCTCCACGCCCACGCGCATGCCCTCGACCCCATGGTGCAGACCCTGCATCCGAGGATCCTTGCCAAGAACAATATCCATCTTCTGGCTGGCTTCGTCCTCTGTAAACCTGACACCACACTCCGCTATCCAGCCCGTGAATCTGAAGGCGGCGGCCTGACCATCGCGCAACTTTCGCACCTTGTCGCAACCGTCGGGCTTCGAAATCGAACAGGTCTTGACTCCAGAAAGGTCCTGACATGCTGAAAACACAGCCAGAAGAAATGCGCACGTCACCCTCACTGCTATTTTGCACCGAACTGAAGCGACAACGAAGAGCTGCCCGACCCGACAACAACCGGAACCAGTTGCGTCTTGAGCTGTAAGCGGCACTTGCCTTCTCAACATCGGTTCCCCCTCCTTCTCCCCACCTCCCGTCCGTCCGTCCGCCCAATTGCATGTTCCTTCACCCTATCACCACCACCACCACACCACCACCACCACCACCACCACCAACACCACCCATTCCCTACATCTCATCATCCTCCATCATCATCATCATCATCATCATCATCATCCATCATCATCATCATCATCATCATATCATTATCATGATCATCATCATCATCATCATAATCAGCAGCAGCAGCAGCAGGCAGCTAGGATCATCATCAGCATCATCACATCATCATCATCATCATCATCATCTTCATCAGCATTCGTCATCGTAATCATCACCGTCACCATCACATCATCATCAATCAGAGCATCTCATCATCACATGCAGCAAGCAGCATCATCATCATATATCATCATCATCAGCAGCAGCAGCATCATCAGCAGCATCATCATCCCGTTTATCAATCATCATTATTATCATCATCGTCATCATCATCATAATTAACATCGTCATCATCATCATCATCATCATAATCAGCATCATCAGTATCATCAGCATCGTCATCATCATCACCACCACCATCATTATCACAACCATCAACAACAGCAGCACCATCATCAACATCATCATCATCATCATCATCACCAGCATCATCATCTCTATCATCCTCATCAGCATCATCACCAGCATCATCATCACCACCATCAGCATCATCATCAGCATCATCATCAGCATCATCATCGCGATCATCATTAGCATCAGCATCATCATCAGCATCATCGCCATCAGCAACTTCAGCATCATCACCACCACCATCATCATCACCACCATCATCATCGTCAGCATCATCATCAGCATCATCAGCATCATAATAATGTTCATCATCATCATCGTCATCAACATCAACATCATCATCATCATCATCATCATCATCATCATCATTACCATCATCATCGTCAGCACCATCAGCAGCATCATCATCATCATCGTCATCACCACCCCCACCATCATCATTATCATCACCATCCTCCTCCTCCTCCTCCTACTCCTCCTTCGCCTTCTCCTCCTCTTCCTCCTCTGCATCATCTTCCTCCACCCCACATCCCCATCACCATACTAGCCCTCCTCCTCTGCCTCCTCTGCCTCCTCCTCCTCCTCCTCCTCTTCCTCCTCGTCCTCGTCCTCCTCCTCCTCCTCCTCCTCCTCCTCCTCCTCCTCCCCCTCCTCCCCCTCCTCCCCCTCATCCTCCATTCGTGTTTCTCCTAACGATTTCCCTGTCGCATCCCGAGGCCCGTCGGAAGGGCGTGCTGGGCGTTTCGCCTCTGATTTCCTTACCCTTCCACCAGTCCTCTGGGCGGAGGTGGTCTAACGATGTCTTTCTTTCCTCTCCCGAAAAACCATATTCCCCTCCGGGGAGGGTTTTATCACTGTTCCCTACTAGTATACACAACCCGCGCCAATGAGGGCCCCCCTACCATCCCTTGCACAAAACAATACGAAACACACTCTGCCTCCAAATTCGGAGCATGCGCAGCGAACCCGATGCGGCCTCCCCCCACCATCCCTGCCAAAAACAAAACAGAATACACTTGGCGGCGGCGGTTGCGGCGGCTGCGGCGGGGGCAATGGCTGCGGCGGCTGCGGCGGTGGCGGCGGCGGCGGCGGCGGTGGCGGCGGCGGCAGCGGTGGCGGCAGCGGCTGCGGAGGCAGCGGCTGCGGCGGCGGCGATTCGGCAGCGGGCGCGGCGGCGGCGGATTCGCCCCCAGTACCTGCCCATCCAAAAACGACTGTTGAATACATCGGCGCTCCGAAAGTTTATTCCGATTTGGGAGGCACGGCGCCGCGCGAATGCAAAACAAACGCTATGCTGGAAGGGCGCGGCAACGCGTGCCTCCTGGACAGGCGCGAGCAGCCGCGCCCCCGTGCGAACCCCGATCCCGCGCGGGGCGCGCTCCCGTTTGACAGTGGCTCACCCGGGAAACCGTGTTTTTTTTTGTGCAGGAAGTCCTGGACGGTCGGCCCATCGGCGGCTCCTTCGGACGAGACCAGGAACCACCGATAATCCGTTTGCCATAGGATGTTCTAAGCGGTTTGCCCATGTTCGGTTTCTTCGGAATGGACCCGAATATCTCGAGATCGATGTTTTTTTCTGCGAAAAGCCCTAGGCGGTTCGCATATTTTCGGGTCCTTCGAACTGGGCCCGACATTTTTGTTTGGCACAAGTCCTATTGGTTTGGCCACTTTCAAATAGGTCGATGAACTTGTCGGGTCGTCGCATGACCGAACCCGAAATTTCTTTCGAGGAGGTCCCATGCCGTTTGCTCATCTTCCGGTCAATACACCGTCTGGAATTTAGAATTTCAAATTCGAAAGGGGAAACTGATCCCGCGACCCCGGGCAGGGGTTAGGCTCTGCCCTTGCATTGTACTGGGCCCCTCTGGCCAAACGAGGTGCTAGGCTGCCCATCGGCGCGCCGATTCTGCCCTCGCGACATCGCCCCCGTCCTCCCTCTGGCCCCGCGAGTCTTATCCTGCGCGCGCCATCCCAGATGGCCCCGGCGAGCACGGAGGCGAAATTGGGGAAATTCTTCACGCTTCGCGTATCCCCACCAGCCCATCTCAAAACAGCAAGTCTTGCGAAGCATGCCGACAGTCGTGTTTTTCAGGCGTGTTTCCGCCTGCCCCCGCATATCTCCCCTGTTCCTCCTTCCTCCCGCCTCCTTGTACATCCTCCTTGTGGTGGGAGCGGGAGAAGGACGAGGCGGAGGAGGAGGGAGAGAAAGCGGTGGGAGGCAAGAGGGATTTAGCGGAGACGACGACCACAGCGATGATCCTAACAACGACGACGCACCCGACGACGACGACGATATCGACCGCGACGACGACGACGACCACAACCGCGACGACGACGACGACGACGACGTCGACGACGACGACGACGAAGGCGGCGGCGACGACGACGACGACGACGACGACGACGACTGGTGGGAGTCGTTGGGGCCCCTCGTGGGGTGAGTCGTTCGGCCCCATCGTCCTTGTGTGAGTTCTTCGGGCCCCTCTTCCTCGTGTGAGTCGTTCGGGCTCCTCGTGGTGTGAGTCGTTCGGGCCCCTGGTCTTGGTGCGAGCCGTTCGGGCTCCTCGTGGTTTGAGTCGTTCGGGCCTCTCGTCCTGGTGTGAGTCGTTCGGGCCCTTCTTCCTGGTGTGAGTCGTTCGGGCTCTTCGTGGTTTGAGTCGTTCGGGCTCTTCGTCCTGGTGTGAGTCGGTCGGGCTTCATAGTTGTAGTAGTAGCACAAGTAGTCGTATCCAAGGCAGTTTGGAGGCCTCTTGGAGATCGTAGAGGGGCCTCTTGGGCTCTCTTTTGAGCCTCTTGGGAGCGTCCGGGGGCCCTCTTGGGCGCCTCTTGGAGCGTCTTGGGGGCCTGTTGGGGCCATCTTTGGGGTCCCAGATGGCCCCGGCGAGCACGGAGGCGAAATCGGGGAAATTTTCGGATCGGCGCAGTATGCTGCGGCTCGGGCGAGGCTCGGGTTTTACGTATATGTCGGGAGGGCGGGTGGGAGTGAGCGAGACGGCTTGCGGGCGGGGAGGGCGTCTTGACCCCTCCCCCTACCCTCTCACCTGGACTTTTTGGTGGGGTTTCGCGGGTGGTCGGAGGGCCCTTTTGTCGGCCCCTGGGAGGGCCAATGTTTGACACCCCTCACGAGGATCGTGGCCCCCGAGGGGGGGGCCTCGATCGGGAGAAAGCATCCTTTGATCGATGGCCTCGAAGATTGCCCCAACAGGCGTTCCAGGGCTCCGAAGAGAGCCCCAAGAGAGCCCCCAGAGAGCCCCAAGAGGGCCCCAAGAGGATCCCAAGAGAGCCCCAAGACGGCCCCAAGAGGCCCCCGAGCGGCCTCAGCGAGCCCAAGATGACCTCCAAGGCTCTGATAGCCCAGGATGGCTCAATATGGCTCCCAAAATGCTCCAAACGGCCCCAAGACCGCTGCAAGAGCGCCCAAGAGCGCTCCAAGAGAGCCCCAAGAAGCGGTTTGTGGGTTCCAGAGGGGGGAGCTGGGCTGGGGCCCCCCATCCTGTAATCGATGCCCTCCAAGATGATCCTAAGAAGCCTTCCGGGGGTTACCAGGAAAGTTCCAAGGGGGGCCCAACAATTCCCAGAGAACACCAGCAGCAGCAGCTGCAGCAGCCGCAATAATACCTCTAGATGGTTCCATGAGTCCTCGTCCGCGTCGTCCTCATCCTAGTCCTCGTCCTCCTCGTCATCATCCACGTCCACGTCCTCCGATTCCTCCTCGTCCTCCTCCTCCTCCTCTTCCCCTCGCCCCCACGCGGATGGCCCGAAGAGGCCTTCCAAGGCTACCCCCTTGCTCCCAGAGATCTCTCGGCTCGCCCAGGTTGCTCGCTTTGTTTCCCCAAATGTGTTTCTTCGTCTCTTTTTCCCGTCAGCTCTCATGGGAAGGTCTTCTGAATGGGCTGGTGGGGATACTTTTTTGTTCGCAACCGCTAGCGGGCAGCCGCGCGGCGTCAACGAGTCGAACGACAGCCAGGCCTACGTGGAACAGGGCGGACGCCAAAACTACAGCTGGCAAGCGCGGAAAGGGGCGGGGCCGAAATCGAACGCGAGCGGCGGACGGGCAACGAAGAAGGACAAGCGACGAACGCGGCACAGCTCAGAAGCCTAAGATCACGACCCGAGCATACCAATGAACACGACATCCTCGGAGGGCAAGCCACATCTCCGCCAACGCGTATGCCAGCGTGAGGACAGCGAGGCCGGCGTCAATCAAGATGCAGTAAGCCAACCGGCGTAAGCCCACCGTGTGGACACGCGCGGACTGGAAAGCGTCCAGAAGTAGTCGTCGAAGGAGCCTTGGCCAGTGAGGGGCACGTGGGCTGCTGCCGCGAGAGCCGACCAAATAACATCATCAGCTGCCAGCCCAACCAGCCCAGCAGGGGACGCCGCGGGACAGCCGAAGACTGGTCGGGATACGCGAACGTGAAGAATTGGCAGCAGCTTCGTAGATCTAGGGCAGCTGGTTTTAAACATGTGGCTCTCGCCGTAGTGCCGCGCACATTCGTCTTAAACATTTGCACGAGCTTCATGGATCGAGGGCAGGGCATTTTCAAAATGTGGTGATCACCCTAGCGCCACGCAGTCTTCTAAAACATTGCAAGAACTTCGCGGATTGAGGGCGGTTCGCTTTCAACATGTTGCTCTTGCATAAGCACCGCGCACACTCGTCTTCAACATCGACAGGAGCTTCAATGATTGAGGGTGGTTCAAATTCTGGCTCTCGCCTTCGCGCCGCGCACATCCGCTTTAGAAACTAAGGTTTCACGGGTTCCCATGGTTAGCGTACCACAAACTGTGTTTTGGAGCGATTCAGGACTGTCAAGGCGCAACGGTTAAGTTGACTCGTGGTATTGAAATCCCAGGAATGGTGTTCTGGCACGAATCTGGGTGGTCAAAACACAACAGTCAGGATGATTCGTGGCGTTGGAGTCCCGAGGACTATGTTCTGGTACGCTTCAGGGTCTTCAAACGGCTGTCTCCCAACGGGACACTTCCATCAGAAGGGATGAATCCTTGTAGGAACCTATGAAGGGGGAGCTTGGAGGGATGGTTGATTATTCCAATATAGTTGATGAGTCTTGGGTCTACACTGGTCTCTCTCTCTCTCTCCTTCTCCCTCCCTCCCTCCTCCCTCCTCCTCCTCCTCCTTCTCCCTCTCTCCCTCCCTCCCTCCCTCCCTCCCTCCTCCCTCCTCCCACGCCTCTCCAGCAGCCCGCGCCCCTCTTTTCTCCCCCGCGGCGCCGCTTTGAGGGCAGCCAGGCGGGCCGGTCTGCGGTGGCCCGCGGGCGGGGAGGCGAAGAGGCAGAGGAAGGGGCTATCAAAGGAGAGGGGAAGCAGGGAGGGGGAGGAGAAGAGAGGGGCGATCAAGAGCAGGGAGAGCGGTAGAGAGGAGTAGGAGGAGGATATGGAGGAGGAGGAGGAAGAGGTGGAGGAGGAGAAGGAGGAGGAAGAGGATTCACCCCTTGCACTGGCCGCCTCGCGGTTTCTGATCCCTCGCGCCACCTCCAGCAGCACCGACTGTTGCGGCTCTAGAAAGATTATGAAGCGTGGGCGGCGGTTAACGCTGCAATATCTTATAGGTCCTTGCCCCTCTTCCCACACAGACGCAGACGCAGACGCAGACGCAGACGCGCGAGTCCGCCGGCCGGCTGGCTGGCAGGCCCCTTAGGGGCGGCGCGGGCGGGCCGGAGCCCAGTCACAGGCATGTGGTGAACTTTAAGAAGGGAGTGTTGCAACGAGCAGAAGCGGGGAGCGGCCAGCTCCCTGAAGGATGCGGGGGGTGGCAGGACGCAACAGGGGGGCAGGGCGCAACAGGGGAGGAGGACCAGGGCGGCCTGGCGGTCGTCTGTGCCTCTGCCAGGCCCGCCCCGCCTGGCGGCAGTGCAGCGGGAGCCTTCGAGGGAACGGGGGAGCTGGCTCGGACAGCGGAGATGACATGGTACAGTCGGACTTGATTGGAGAGGACACGCGAGAGGACACAAGACCCTTCCGAGTGCCACGTTGCCACAGAAATGCAGGAGGCATGGGTCGCAAGACACAGGACACGAGGGTGCCCTTGATCTGGCAGGGTCGACCTACTAATCCTGGCCGCCTGTAGCGTTTTCTGTTCCAGCGCACTTTCGGAGAAGAAAAAGGAAAGCTGGGGAGACGATCGCGACGCAGCACAAACACGCGCTCGCACTCCGCGGCGAAGGGAGGGTACCGCAGCGGCAGTGGAGTGGAGGAACGAAGGATGGAGGAAGGGGGGCAGTGGGAATTGAGGAGAAGAGGAAGGCGGAGGAGGAGGGAGGCGGACAACGAGGGAGGCGGACGAAGAGGGAGGATGAAGACGAGGAGGAAGCGGAGGAGGAGGAGGAGGAGGAGGAGGAGGAGGAGGAGGAGGAGGAGGAGTCGAGCGTGCCGAGAGGAGGAAGAGGACGAGGAGGAAGAGGAGGAGGAGGAGGAAGAGGAGGAGGAGGAGGAGGAGGAGGAAGACAGTGAGAAGGCCCAACCAACACGTCTGGGCGCGCCGAAAATGGAACATGGACAGGCAAAGACAGTTGGATAAGGAGAGATCAGGCAACTCAGCGATGTACACAAGCCAGACGAAGCCAACGCGGAGGCACCTGCGATCACCGGGGGCACAAAAGCAGGGCGGCGAGCGCCACCGAACCGCGAGTGCGAGCGTGGACCACGGCACTGCAAGATTCGATGCACGAGGATGCACGGGCCGGGAATCAAGAACATCGGATCACAGCTCATGCAAAACATAATCAAGAACATAGGATCACGTAGCGTATTGATACGGAGTGTAGCGTAGCGTATTGATACGGAGCTCAACACGTAGACTGAACACGTAGGTCTGACGCAATACGTTCGCCAAAACGTGGGCCAATACGTTGAGCCAACACGCAACGTATTGACACGGACGTTTTGAACACGGCACGTGTTGCGTATCAAAACGGGCGTATCGAGGCAGCTAAGCAGCTCATGCAAAAAGAGTGCTGTGGTGGGACCGCCGTCGGAGCAGGTCCTGCGCGGGGGAGGCCGAGGAGAAAGCAGATCGAGGCCAGAGCCGTCGCCATCCGACTCCGGGATATGCAGCCTGCACCGCCCGCCTCGCTCGCACAGGGCGCACTCGACATCGCCATTGCCAAGGAGCTCCCAGGATTCGGCAGCAAAGTCGGGGGAGTCGCTGGCGGCACGCTTGCGCACGAGGCCATCGGCCGTTCGAACAATTTCGACGTCGGGGGACGAAGAAGAAGAGAAGGAGGAGGAGGAGGAGGAGGAGGAGGGGGAGGGGGAGGGGGAGGAGGAGGGGGAGAAGGAGGGGGAGGAGGAGGAGGAGGAGGAGGAGGAGGAGGAGGAGGAGGAGGAGGAGGAGGAGGAGGAGGCGAGGGCACGGCTAGAATGCGCGCGCGATCCTTCCCCGCCCCCCGCTCGCCGCCGCCCCCGCCGAGGCGGGGGTCGGCGGACAGGCCCCGCTCCTCCCCCCACGAGTCCGAGCCCGGGAGCGCAGCGCCCAGCGGGGCAGGAGGCCGAGGAGGCCGAGGAGCACAGCGTCGAACAGGCCGAGGGGGCCGAGGGGGCCGAGGAGGCCGAGGAGGCCGAGGAGGCCGAGGAGGCCGAGGAGCAGAGCGTCGAACAGGCCGAGAGGGGCCGAGAGGGCCGAGGAGGCCGAGGGGGCCGAGGGGGCCGAGGAGGCCGGGGAGCAGAGCCTGCAGGCGACTGAAGCGGCCGTCACCAGGATCGCGTCGAAGATCAGCAGGGTCGCCCAGATGACCGCGTCGCGCGCCACTGCGACGGGCCCGACGTCCCAAACCACGGGGGCGCCGACCTCCATGTCCACTCCAGCGGCGGCACGACGACCCAACCCATCGGCTCAAGAAGAAGCACGGCACCCGCGACGGCACAAAGAAGAGCAGCAACTCCGACATTGTACCGCCTGGCGCACTCGAGGTCGTCGGAGTCGGTGGTGCTAACCTCTGCGGAAACGTCGGAAGTGTCCACGCCCAGGTCCGACGCCATTGAGCTCGCGACAGAACGGGGGAACGAAAATCCTCCATCGGCAACGCCATGCGGAGGCGGTCCGTCGGCATCTCCAAACTGCGGCCTTTCGGCAGCAACGGCTCCAGAAATCACGAAGATCGGCGCGAGGATCGGCACGATCGGCGCAAGCGCGTACGTCCGCAGCTCCACGAAAGGCGGCGGCAACACGAGCGCCATCTTACGTCCGCAGCTCCACGAAAGGCGGCGGCAACACGAGCGCCATCTTCATGGTGGGCGGCACGGCCGTCTCCTGCATCAGCTGCAGCGGCCCCGCAATCGCCGGCAGCCCCGTCCGCGGTGCGACGATCGGCCCGAGGAGGAGGAGGAGGAGAGTACACGGCAGCCTGGCCGCGAAAGGGCGCGCGCGCGCGGCAGAGGCGGCGAGAAACCCTTCCGCAGCAAACCCCGCGCCAGCAGCAGCGGGCAGGCACGTCAGGGACTCAATCACGGGCGCGGGCTTAACGATGGCCACCAAGTGCACGGCGCTCGCGTGGGCGTGCCGCGCCGCCACCCGGCGCGCCCGGGCTCGCCTCGAGGCCGAAGAGGTAGCCCAAGGAGGGCGACGCACATCAGCATCCACGGCACGGTGGCCCGCACGACGACGGGCACACGGCTGGAGACAGGTCTGGAACGGGCGGCCAGAACGAAACGCTCGGGCCCATGGACCTCACGCCTCGAACCAAAATGGCAACGGAAGAAAGTGAGTAGGAGTAGGAGTAGGAATAGGAGTAGGAGTCAAGTTAGCCAGCTCGAACGAGCCAGAGGGTTCCGTCCACTCCCACCCGCCCTCTCACAACATAAGAAGGAAGCGCGTCGCGTCCGACGCCTGTCGTTCATCTTATATCGTAGGCGGCTAGATGCTCAGCGCGCGACATGAGTTGCGTCCTATTCGTGCTGCGTATTGAGCAACGTCGACGAGAAACAAGACCGCGCGCGATGTACGCCGCCCCCCGCTCAGGTTTCTCATGCTGCATCGACGGCGACAACATGTCCAGCGCGCGAAGTGCGCCGCGTCTCATTCCAGCCACGCGCGCCGGCGGCGAACCGCACTTGCTTGAGGCATCATGACTTGCCGCCCGCCCAGCTCCTCAACCCGACGGGCCGCAGCGTCGACGACAAGAAAGTCCATGTTGACGAGCAGGCGTCGTCCCCGCGCGATGCGCGCCGCGTCCCATTCCTGCTACGCGATTCGCAGCGCCGACGAGGAGAAAGTACATGTTGGCAAAAGAAACGTCGACGTCGCGGTGTTTTTTGACAGGTAGGACGGGGGCTCCCGCGTAGGGTTGGCCAGGAGTCCGCGCGCGATGTGCGCCGCGTCCCATTCCTGCTGCACTTGTCGCAGCGTCGACGACAAGAAAGTCCATGTAGACGAGAAAAAACGTTGACTTTGTATTGGCGCGACCTCCCGCTTAGGGTTACCCAAGCGATGTTCATTCCGTGCCATTCCTGCTACACTTTTCGCAACTCGACGACATGCTGGCAAGAACAAAGCTGAAATTGTGTTGTTTTTTGACAGCTAGGACGGCGGGGTTGCTATCGGCCGGCTAGGAGGGGATGTGGGGGCGTTTAATCACAGGAAGTAAGGATAGGAGGAAGAGGAGGATGAGGAGGAAGAGGACAAGGAGGAGGATGAACAGAGGGAAGAGCACAGAAGTGGGCGAGGGAAGTAGACATGTCGCTCCTCGATCCTTTTCCTCCTCCTCCTCCTCCTCCTCCTCCTCCTCCTCGTCTGCTGCGCAACAAAAAAAAAACGAGGTCTGCTTCGCCCCCGGCTCGCGGGCGGCAGCGCTCCCAGCTTCACCCGTCCTCGCGCCGCCTCGACAGCAGCAGGGCGGCGGACCACTCCTGCGTCGGCAGCAAAACGCGTTAGGAGTTAGGAGGCACCCCCACAAGCGATTAGCCCGACTAAGGCACGACCAAGCGGGATCAGGCCAGACTCAATTTAGGCGGATTAAGCGAGATTATACCAGATGGAAAATAATAAACGGGACTAAACAATATTCGTCCTGATTGTGTCGGTTTTCGACCCTGGATATACCTACTCATCCTCGGCGTCCTCATCCAAATCGCCTTTTTCGCCATTTCATCGTGATCATCTGCCCTCCTCCTCCTCCTCCTCCTCCTCCTCCTCCTCCTCCCCATCCGCTTGCCTCCGCATCCACGTCCTCGTCCACCTCCTTTTCCCCCTCCTCCTCATCCTCCTCCTCTAACCTACTCCTCCTCGTCCAACTCTTCAGGTCAGACGGGATCGAAAACGGGCTGGTGGAACGACCTTGAATCGCTTCGAAGCGGCCCACGAAGCGCCCAAAACGGCCCATGAGTGCTCCTTACGGATCCCAGAAGCGAGAATTGCCACTACCGCAGGAAAATGAACATTTTCAACATACACGCTTTCTGCGTCCTGGCACCGTCAAAGACGGCCCACGGGGTTCCTAAGATCGCCTGAGGACTGCCAATTAGGCCGCCGAAAAAAAATACGGTTTCAGAAAACCCCAAGACGGCCGCAAAAGCCCCCCAGACGGCCCAAGAAAACCCCAAGAAAACCCAGGAAGAGGTATACGAACTGACATTCCGAGCCTTTCTCCCCAAGATGGCCTCAAGAGGTCCCAAGAAGCTGCCAAGGGGCCCCCACGAAGCCCCCAGGAGGCCCCAAAGAGGCTCCAAAACGCCTCCCAGATGCCCCCAAGAGCCATCCAAGAGGCCCCTGCGAGGCATCCCGCGAGCCCCCCACATGCATCAAAGAAGCTGCTGACCCACCAAATAAATTACAACATCATAACACACACACACACACACACACACACACACTCGTTCTTTCTGGGGCGTCGGCGGAACGACGTTCGCCACTTGAGTCGGACAGAGTGGAAACAGACGGACAGAACGACCGGCTGACAAGCAGACTGAAAATTCGCTCGCCCAACGGGCCGGAAGCGTGCAATTACCTCCAACAAAAAAAGGTTACCATCGTTCTAGTTCGCGCGCGCAGGGCGGCGCATGGGAGCCCCCAGACGACAAGTACCCCAGTAGACTCCGGGGAGACTCGGCTCAGAAATGGATCTCGTCCCGGGCGCGGCCTTCAAGGCCAAAGGGCACTCCAGGAACGCTCCGCGAAGCCTGCAGGAAATCCCAACAGGGTTACATACGACCCAAGAAGTCGAAAACAACTCGGTAGCGTCACATAGTACATCACTGCCATGTACTAGGAAGGCACCAACTATACACCAACACCGATCCTGGCCAGGATCATCCTGGGCCCAGGATCGGTGTATACGCCCTCCTGCCTTGGGCAAGAAGGCATATACACCGATCATGGGCCCAAGGTGATCCTGGGCCAGGATCGGTGTTGGTGTATAGTTGGTGCCCTCCGATGTACGGAAACGTAGTTGGCATGCGATGCAAGGTGGAGATGAGGATCCTTTGCCTCTCAGACACTACCAGGAAGCGCGCTGGTTGTCATATTGGGCGCGCGTGATTGATCCAAACGGCAATAGAACGCGCGAATGTCCCCCCGGAGGGCCCCAGCGCTTTACTCAGCCGCTGTACAAAGCTCAAGCGTGCCCACCAAGTAGAGAATGCGTCTGGCAAGACAGCCTGGAAAAGGTTGCACCTTTAATCCGTGGGAGGTCCAAGGGTTACTTGATCCCGAACAAAAATTAACCCAAACGGGCCGATTGCCCGAACAACGGGCGCACCAGAGGCCAGTCGGCCTCGTGACTGGGCGTCAAAAGCGACCGCAACCGACGTTTCGCAGCCGCCGTCTTCCGCCTGCTAAAACGAAGGGAAATTATTCTCGTTTGCGAGCAATGGAAGGCGCCTCGAGCAACGGGCCGCTGCAAAAACGTAGGCGACCTGGACGCGTAAGATCGTCCAACTATAAGCCACGAGCCCCGCTCAACATGTTACCTCTGAGTCTTTCGACTTTGCACCATGATGACTTCTGAACGGAAGGGGAGATGTAACGTCATGCTTGAACGATGGGGCGCCATGCATCACTTCCAAAAGGAAGTCTCGACCAATATTCCCTTTACTATGGCCATCTGCGGTCATACCCCCAGTGCCGCATCATTGTGCATGATGGGCAACGCCTAAACCCATGAGCTCACGCATCCAACTAATTTCACTAAATCGGGCACGCTCGGTCGGAATATTTAAGCCCCTGCCAGACAAATATTTGTACACTGATTCCGCGTCGACAATTAAGGACACCCTAATCGCCGGACATCCTATTTCCCCCGCATCACGCAGCGCCTCTGGGGTTCACGGGCCAGCCTGTAGCTCGCGCAGCGTGATGATTGCGGGATGTGTTTTGTCCAGGTTATGAGCAGCCGCTACGGCTCCCGCTGCGTAGCTTGACCTAGTCTGCAACAGATGCGACTCGCATGCGCCGTCGTGCAATTGTGCGACGAGTTTGCTGTGTGATTATTCGACGGGGCGCGCTTGCTCTTTGGATGCCGTAGACTGTCGCCTCATCATCTTCACCGCCATCCAGTTTGTGGCGCTCACGCCCCTTTTGATGTCTATTTTGCCCGTGGGGCGCGCGAGGAAAGGCATCCCCCTGGGGTCGCTGCTGAGTTTTCTCGTTATAGCGCTCAGGCGACGCGCGTGGATTTCCGAAGGCCCCCGAATCCTTTGCAATGGGGCCAAGTAGGCCATCGACCAGACTCGGGCGACGATGGAATGGCGCAGTCGAGGGCGCCACGGAGGCTGACAAACATGTCAGAAGCATCTTTCGTTGCCATGGCCTCCGCAGGCGCACCGGTCAGCTCAGGGTGCGTTCTAAATCTGAACTGCTGGATAGATTCGGCTTGATCCGCATGCGCATCCTCGTTGTCGTTCGTCGTATAGCGGATGGTGCAGTCTGTGAAAGTATGCGAATTCATTCCGCATGTGCCAAATACCGGTTCGACCCGCCGACCATAGTCATCAATATTATGTTCTAGTCCTGTCGTATGGATGCCATCCAAGCGCCAGGCAAACTCAACTTCGGGGTCGAAACTCGAAGGGCTTAGACCCCCACCTCGCGTTGCGCGGCGCACCTTGAGCGAGAGCGCCCGATGGGGCGTTCTTGGCACCTGTGCCGGGCTTCAAACATCGCCAGCAATGCCGACTCTCGTCGTGCTTGGAGAAGCCTGGCAGGGCTCGCAGCACCTGGGTGCTTCTCGCTGGAAGTGCGAAGCAGACCTGGCGCGTTCCCTCGCCCGCTGCCGCCGCCAAATCCTCGTGGGCCAGGCCTTCGAAGGAAGTCTCGCCGACGCCCATAGATGCCAGGATCCGTTCCTAGTGACAGGCGGCCTCGCTAGCGAGCAGTCGCCGCGATTGACGGCGGGCGGCGCCATGGCAAGCATCGACGCCAAACGCTCCAACGCCCATGGGCCCCAAATAGAAATCTTAAATGGATGGTGCGCTCTTGCATGCCGCGTTCGTCTTTCGCAAGTTCCCCTGCGCACGTGCATCGCGACGTCATTGCAGTGGGTGCGTTCGAGCGATAAATGCGTCGCCGGCCCAACTCTTCAAGTATGCGCGCAGCGCCTCGCCGGCAACGTCGAGGTCCTCCGCGATATCTTCGTTGGCAAGTAACTCGTCGTCTTTGACGACTACTGCGCGTGTAGCTGCCGCTGGCGGGTGGGCGCGCGCGGCGGCGACGCCGCCCCCTCGCGGGGGGGCCCATCTGCTCGCAGACGAGGATGGCTTTCGCCATGCCGTCAGTAAAGCACGCATGTGCGCACTTACCACGTTCGCCTTCATCCAGATGGTAGTGCTCGTCAGGATCGGCGGAGCAAAAGGGGCGCGAAACGCGCCGCGCAACCTAAGAGGCTCGCCCCCGAGCTGTTCCGGCAGATCCCCCTGCAAAGCGCCATCGTCGCCCATGAATACAACGAGCGCGCGCGGATCAAGGAGCAGAGTGGTGGGGATGCGACAGGTATCTTCGCCGTGGACGGCGACTTGGCGAATATCTCTGCGTAGTTCGTGGTGCTAGCCTTTGAGTATCGCAGTCTCGATGTAACGTTCCTCGCTGTCCTCGTAGATTGTTGACAGACGACCGTCACCGTGGTCAGGATGAATTACGCCTCTGCCCAGGACCGTCGTCATTTGTCGGAAGATCAGGATTGTCCCAGAATGCTGCGAGGTCCTCGTCGAACTTGCTGCGTTCCTGGGACATTTCATCCGCTGGATGAGACGAGAGCGGGCTCATGGCACTTGCGCATGAAACTGGCGCTTGCAGCCTGGTGCCATCGCACTCGTGGCAGTGAAACTCACGGTTCGCATCGCTGTCGCAATGTATAAGCGCGCATGTCAATGCATATTTGACAGGAGGGAGCGGCATGATGCCCATGGCAAGTCTGAACGGAATGACCTTGTCCATACGAGTATTCGTTTCGCATGACATATTGTAGGGACAAATGCACTCTCAGGTTCAAAGGCTCCCTTCTGTCACTCTGGCGTTTCCTTTGCCATTTGGAATGTTTCCCATGGTCGCGGAAGGTTTCCCTGCCCTAGCGCTGTAAATAAAAGATGCGACCGTTCGCGCGGCCACATTGTCCATGCCCCGTCCTCCTGCGAAGAGCATTTCTACATCTAAAGCGTTTCAAACGCCTGGGTATTGGGCCGCAATTTCGCGAGAGCCAGCTGTTTACTGCAAGCTGGCCACGTTCAAACAGATTTCAGACCGCGGGCGGACTCATTTCAAATCGCGGGATAGAGCCCATTCCCGCCGCCACGGTCGTCCATCGTCGCCGCGGGCCTGTGATAGTCCACGGGGCCCCCAGTTTTGCATAGACGTTCCCGCCAGGGGTTGCGCGGCGAGCGAAGGGGGGAAGTAACAAGGAGGAAGCCTCCACAGAAGGCGGCGGGGCTTCTCAGAAGCCCTCCGGCCTCCTGAGAAGTGCTCTGTGCCCGCGGGGAGTAAACAAGCGCTTTCCACCACTCGCAAAGTAGCTACTCGCCAATGGCCTTGATCCGCCGCGGGGGATCTACGATAAATAACATCGAAATAGACATGCGTTTTTTTTTTTTCTGGCGTTTGCGAGTAGGCACTTTGCGAGTAGTGGAACGCGCTCGGTGAGGGAGGGCTCACAGAACTTCTCAGAAGGCCGGAGGGCTTCCGAGCCCTCTGAGAAGGCCCGCCCCCTCTCGCTTCCCCCCGAGGCGCGCCGCCGAATTTGATCAGATTGGCTCAGGCTTCGTTTCGGGATATCCTGAGCATCGGGCGGCCCTCGCGCCTGCAGCCCCACTGGGACGTCAGGAGGTCCAGGAAATCCTGGGACGTACCATTCTCGTGCCCTCTTGTCGGGCCGGGCGAAAAGGGGGATAGCAAGGGGGGGGGGTGAGAATCAGCTCGCGTAGCTGATTTTCCCGGCGCCTCCCGGCGCCGGAGGCGGCTATGTATCGAGGACTGGGCCCCTCGGTGGGGCCGAAACCAGCTGCATACAGCAGATTTCGCACCCCCCCCTTTCCCAATCCCCCCCTTTCGTCCGGCCCGATCTTGCTCCTCCGACATCCATCGCACCCCCATTCGTCAGCGCCCGGGGGGGGCGCTGTCCTGCACCTCTGGCGAGCCGGCGGCGGGCTCGGCGGCCGGGGAGGGCGAGAGGGCGCGCGGCGCCTCGCCCGCGGCATTCCCTCCCCCTTTCGCACTCTCGCTCTCTCTCTCTCTCTCTCTCTCTCTTTCTCTTTCTCTTTCTCTCTCTCCTCCTCCTCCTCCTCCTCCTCCTCCTCCTCCTCCTCCGCCTCCTCCTCCTCCTCCTCCTCCTCCTCCTCCGGTGGCGGGGCGGCCCGGGGGCCCTTGGGCCTCTTCCTGACAACCCACACCACCCCAGCCCAACCCGAAGACCCGAAGTTCGGGTTGGTGGGGCACGGGTTCCAAATGTGCTGTTTTAGTGTTCCTCGACGCCGCCTCCCCATCCCCCCAAAGTGGGAATGGAGGGCAAATTGGGGCCTTCGGGTTGGGTTGGGGCAGTTGGTGTGTCTGCCTCCTTCCCACCCATCTTCCTCATCTGCTGCTGCTGCTGCTGCTGCTGCTCCTCCTCTTCCCCCTTCTCCTCCTCCTTTTCCTCATTCTCCTCCTCCTCTTCCTCCTCTCCCTCCTCCTTCTCCTCCTCCGCCTCCTCCTTCTCCCCCTCCTCAACCCCCTCCTCCTCATCCCCCATCCTCCTCCTCTTCTTCGTCGTCGTCGTCCTCCTCCTCCTCCTCGTCCTCCTCCGCCTTCCTTCCCCCTGGTTCTTCTCCACAACTACACATATCCTGAGTACTACTCCCAACCCTCGTGGCGTAATGCTGTTTGCCAGCGGAAACTCAAACATCCACGACCAGAATGTCTCTTACCCTCCGATGGTTCTGGGTGGTTCAAATTGGTGCTCCCGCTGCAGCGTGGGCCTGGCTTTCGGATCGGCGCGCTGCACCCGTCGCTCAGCATGGCGGTCTCGCCTCAGCGCGGGCCAATCTTCTGGATCCGAATCCTTCCGAATCGGTGCCGCCTCCCTCATTTCTCCTCCTCTGTCCTGCTCAGATCCTCCTCCTCCTCCTCCTCCTCATTTCTGAATTATCCCTCGCTCCTCCTCCTCCTCCTCCTCCTGCTCCTACTTCTCCTCCTCCTCCTCCTCCTCCTCCTCCTCCTCTTCCTCCTCCTCCTCCTCATTTCTGAATTATCCCTCGCTCCTCCTCCTCCTCCTCCTCCTGCTCCTCCTCCTCCCTCTCCTCCTCCTCCTCCTCCTTCTCCTCCTCCTTGTTCATAGTTATCTGCTCCTCCCGCTCCTTCCACGCCAGCACCTGCCGATGCTGTCCGTCCTGGCCCTCAGCCTTCACCATCCTCCTGCCATGCCGCGGCGGGGGAGGGGAGGAGGGAGGACAGGGGGGAGGATGGAGGGGGGAGAGTCCTCCTCCTCCCTCATCCTCCTCCTCCCTCCTCCCCCCTCCCTCCTCCTTCCTCCTCCTCCTCCTCCTCCTCTCCTCCTCCTCCTCCTCCTCCTCCTCCTCCTCCTCCTCCTCCTCCTCCTCCTCCTCCTCCTCCTCCTCCTCCTGGCCGTTCCCCCGCTCCCCGCCACCTCTTGCTCTCGCCCGGTGCCCATCGCGCGAGGCGCCTCGTCGGCGCCTCGCGCGCTGGGCAGGCGAGAGCCGAGGCTCCCCCCAGGGTGCCCGCCCGTGGGAGCCTCGCGGGCGCCTCGCGCGCTGGGCAGGTCGGCCGAGGCTTCGCCCGGTGCCCGCCCGTCCGCGGGCGCCTCCTGGGCGCCTGGTGCGCCGGGAGGCCGCACAGCTCGAACCCCATGGCTTGCATTGCGTTGCCTGCACCACAGAGCTTACACCACACAGCCTGCACCGCACGGCTTCCACAACACGCATGGCACCACATGGGCTGCACAGCGCAACATCCTCCACATAGCTGTCACCACACTCTTGCAATACATAGCTTGCACCCGTATGTCTGACAACGCGTCGCTTGCACCACATAGCTTGCGCATCCACAGTGCAATGACATACTTCTTGTTTTGGATCCACGCTTGCATACGTTACATAGCACGGCTTGCACCGCAAAGTAACACAACAACGACCATGATCCGTTTCGGCCGCGCCACGCTACCACGTCGTCGCGGTGCTTCCCAATGATGGTTCTGCCGAGCCTGCCGGGGGACATCTGTGTACCCATCCAGCACATGCTTGTCAACACTGCGAAGGCACAACGGCGGGTATTGCCGCAGGCAGGCAGCTGGACAGCTCATCGAAGGCCCACGCGAGTGAGTGAGCACATCTCGCTGGATTATCCCGGCAAAGCAACCTAACAGCGATGTGTAGGAGCATATCTGGAAGCATTCCCCTTAAGATTCAGATGAGAATCCAGTTGTAGAATTCTGCTGTTCTCGCAGTCGCAGTCGCATTCGCGATGACAGCGACATCTCTCGGCTGGCGCTGCTCCTGATCCTAGGCACCCAGTTGCCCCGAGGCATAGCACCCTTCTCGGACTCCTTGGAGCGCGTCGCCACTGGCGATGCAGGCATAGGAGTATACCCTGCACGCTCAAACGCCTTGGCCTGGTTGGCGATGGAGCCACTCCGGCTCGGCTGACGCCGGTGGATCTCCAGGGAGTCCTGAGGCTGTTGCCTGGGATCCGTTCTTTGCGCAGGGCTTGCTCGAGCCGTTGACTTCGGCACCTCGGCGAGGGGCCTTCCCATCTGCACATCGAACCCGAGCTCCTCGGAGCGGGTAGAGGGGTTCTTCTGTCTTTCGCCTGAAGGCGTCCTGTATTCACGAGTCTCGCTTTCCGAAGCTTTTGGGATCGTCGGTGGCTTCTTTGCTTCGGCTTGCGACTCCAGTAGCATTCGGCGAATTGCCTCGCGGGTGCGCTCTTCCGCCAACCGCTTACGCTCTGCCTCTGCTGCGGCTCGTTGGACCTCCTGCTCGTCGTCGCTCGTCATCTCGTACGTGTGAGCCTGACTGGAGACACCAGGCGGGTTTCCCCGCGGAGAGCGAGTCTCCTGGGCAGGAGGATCTTTAAGGCGCATGGCCTCGAGACGGCTGTTGACCGCATTGATCTCCTCTTGGGTCATGGGCACAAGAGGTGGATGACCCTCCTTTGCAGGAGTGCGGCCCCTGTTAGGGCTTCGGACGTCGCTGAGGCCGACAGCACATTGTGCAGCAGCTACACGGATGGAGGGCGGTTCCTTCTGAACGCGTGGGTCTCGTTTGAGGGCTCTGTGAAACCTGCGACCACGACTCTGCCACGACACGACGCCTACGCTGGCGGGCGGCCGATGCTTGTCGGAACGGGCTATCGCTGGGCACGCTCTGGGACTTGATCATCCTAACTCAAAGCCGGGTGGAAAACCTCCAGCGCGACCCCCACCACCTCGTCCTCCTCCTCTTCCTCCTCCTCCTCTCCCTCCTCCTCCCTCCTCCTCCTCCTCCTCGTCCTCCTCGTCCTCCTCCTCCTCCTCCTCCTGCTCCTCTTTGGGGCGCTCTTGGAGGCCTCTCGTGGCCCCCTTGTGCCGTCTTCGGGCGCTCTTGGATAGAGGAAGGAAAAAACACATGAACATAGACTTTCGACGCTCCGCGCGGATTTCTTGGATTTGTGCTGGGCCCCCCTCCCCGGCGCGCGAAGCGCGGCAGGGGCGGCGCCGGAGGCGCCGCAGGGGGGCCACAGCGCGGATCCCAGAAATCCACGCGGAGCGCCAAAAGTTTATGTTCATGTGTTTTGTCTCCTTCGATTGGAGGCCTCTTGTCCCGCCTCGGGACGGTCCTTTTTTTGTTGCGAGGCAGGCGATCTCCCGCACAGACGTCAGCGAGCCATGTCGGGCGGGGACGCACACGCCCGCGGCCGCTCTTGGGCCGCCGGCGTGGCGCCCCCCCCCCTCGACGAGAGCAGCGGCGCCGCTGCGCGCGCGAGCAGCGGCACCGTGCCAGGAGCAGCGCGGAGAGCCGGCTGCGTCGTCTCAGAGCGGCCGAGGAGAGGGGCGAGGAAGACGAGGAACGCAGGGCAGAGGACGGACGAGAGAGGAGGATGGCGCGGAGCTGCTCACCGAGCAGAAGAGGGGTGCAAGGTGCAGGCTTATTACACACGCAGATGAGCCCCCCACGGGCTCATTGGTCGTCGGTGCGACCAGACCCGAATCAAATGAGCGTGTCTGTTCGCGTTGGCTCTGGGCGGCGTGCGCAGCCGAGGTGTGCTGCGGCCGCCTTGTGTGCGCGCGTGCGTCCGGCCCCATGATTCAGCTGTGAATCCGAATGTGCTCCGCCTGAAAGAGACGGGTCCTGAAAGAGACGGGTCCTGGGCCGGGGGGCTTCCCCTGGGACCGGCCCTTCATGGCGACCGGCGCGAGGCCTCACTCAAATGCCGTAGCCAGTCCTGATCGCCTTGGCGTTGCGGGAGTCGGGGTCCCGCCAGACCTCGCAGCCCGGCAGCTGCGCCCAGCGCGTCTCCAGCACGTCCAGCTCCTTGTCGGGCGGCATCTGCGCCAGGACGTGGAGGGTCGTGCCCCTCGTCTCGTGGATGTACTGAAGGAGCGCCCAGCACATGCAGTCGTCCACCTCGCAGTCCATGAAAAACTTGTTCGGAACCCACAGGCCCTTCAAGTCTCCGGCCATGACCTTGCTGGTGAACTGGTCGATCTGCCTGGCGATGTCCAAGTCGCTGAGACCTCTAGCAGAAGCGCCAAACATGGCGAACACCAAGTTGACCACGTCCGTGAGCGCTCCGTTAGGGCCATACGCGGAGAAGGCCTTGCTGAGCCAACGATAAGCGTGCTGCTCAAACGTTACAGTCTCCCCGTCCTCCTTCACGAACTGCGCTGCCCTCAGCTCGTCGGAGGCTTCCATTGCGAAGCCGAAGTTCTCGAGCAGGTGGTCGAAATGGAGCCTCGACTCCCACCCTGCTGGCACGTGCTCCAGGACAAACGCCTGCCAGGAGGCAACGTCGGGGACCGATTTGCTATCGAGCGCCTTGAACGCTTGCACAAACCTCTCAAGCTTGTCGATGGCGCCCGCGTTCTTGTCGGCGATCGCGGCGGTTTGTCGAGCGTACCTGATCATGTCGTGAACTTTCACCATCTTATCCTGGATGAAGGTGCTAAGCACGTAAGTTGGAATCGCGACGCCGAGCTGATTGGCAACGCGCCGAATCGCTTCAGTCGAAAAGATACGCATGACCGAATTGGCGATGTTTGGCCCAAAAGTGGGAACATTGAACTGTTCTACGAACGCAGGCACATCCATCTTGTTCGCGTTGTTGAAAGGCGGCATGGAGGCCTTAATCTCCAGCTGGGCCTCGGAGTACTCATGAAGCCACGCCTGTCGCCTGTCAGCGTGTCCCTTGGTAAGGTGCCCACTCCAGAATACCTTCACGCCGTCATCCATTGCGACAGCTTGGGCGGTGCAACAACTACCCATCTACGCTGCCATACCTACACCGGTGCTCAGCCGACACGTCTTGAGCCAGAACGGCCACGGACCCGTCTCGGGACGGTCTTGGGGGCCTCTTGGGACGTCGTGGAGAGCCAGGAGCTAGAGAAGTCGAGCGCCCCGAAAACAGTCTCACAAAAAACGTATGGAAAATCAATGGCCTTTGCCTCTTGGAGCCCTCTGGGGAGGCGCTCGGCGAGCCAGCCCCTCTCGAGCAGTCTGGGGGCATCTTGGGACGGAAGCTCGAGGTGTCCTTTCGGGCTCCTGCTCGTGGGCTCCTCTTGGGGCCGTCTCGAGGCCCTCCCTGGCCGTCTTGGGCCAAGAGGGCCGTCTTGGGACCCTCGTGGCCCGTCTTGGGACCCTCCTGGGGGCCTCCTGGGTCGTCTTGGGGCGGTCTTGGGGGCCCCCTGGGACGTCGTGGAGCGGCGGAGGCTCGGAAATCGAGGACCCCTGAAACATGAAAGCACCTAGAGAAAATACATTGTTTTTGCCGCTTGTGGCCCTCTGTGGAGCGCTCGTCGAGTTCTCTTGGGCCGTCTTGAAGCTATCTGGGGCTGCCTGGAAGCCCCGCGACACATCTGGAAGCCTTCTGATACCTCTGTGGCGCCACCCGAGGCCGTCTGGGCGGCCCTCGGGCCGCTGGCGAGTGTACCCTGGGAGTCCGGCGCCCCCATGGCGATTCGGGGCAGCTGGGCGAAGGCCCCCAACCCTGTACCCCGATAGATATATACATGCATATGTACATATGTGCATATGTGTGCGCGCGGCCGTAAGGTATCGACGTCGGTGCTGTTCGCATGAGGTCTCGATTTTGGTGCTGTTCGCAAAGGAGAGAGGGAGGAACACGAGGGTGTGAGGGCTCCACCAGGGCCCCATATCTGTTCAGAATCGAAGCGTTTCCCTGGAAGGCACACCGCAGGATCCCGACCATAATGAAAACCGCGCGGAATGTCGGACAGAGCCCATCTGTATAAACAAGTGGCACGTGTGCCATGGCTCTTGCACAAAAAGGAAGGGGGAGGAGGAGGAGGAGGAGGAGGAGGAGGAGGAGAAGGATGAGGAGGAGGAGGAGGAGGTGGAGGAGGGGGGAAGAGGGGGCAAGGCATCGCCCTCTGGGCCCAGCAACGGGGCCCAAGTCCCAGGTGGGGAGGGGGGGGAGGCGGCGTGCGTCGCGACGTGGAATAAAGCGCTCGGAACGGAGGGAACACGGGGCGGAGGTCCCACTGGGGCGCTGGGGGCGCGGAGAGGAGGGGGGGGGGTGTGTGCCGCGACGCGGAATAAATTGTCGGGGCGGAGGGGGCACTGGGCGGGGCTTGGGGCAGAGGGCCACGGGGCGGGGGTCCAACTGGGGCGCTGGGGAAAGGGGGGGAAGGGGGGGAGGTGGCGTGGGTCGCGACGCGGAATGAAATTGTCGGGGCGGAGGGGGCACGGGGCGGAACCCCCGCTGGGGCGCTGGGGACGCGGGGAGGGAGGTGGGGGAGGTGGTGTGCGGCGCGACGCGGAATGAAACGTTAGTGGCGGAAGGGGCAGCGGGCGGGGCCCCCGCTGGGGCGCTGGGGACGCGGAGGGGCTCGGGGCAGAGAGCCACGGCGCGCGTTTGCGAGTAGGCACTTTGCGAGTAGTGGAACGCGCTCGGTGAGGGAGGGCTCACAGAACTTCTCAGAAGGCCGGAGGGCTTCCGAGCCCTCTGAGAAGGCCCGCCCCCTCTCGCTTCCCCCCGAGGCGCGCCGCCGAATTTGATCAGATTGGCTCAGGTTTCGTTTCGGGATATCCTGAGCATCGGGCGGCCCTCGCGCCTGCAGCCCCACTGGGACGTCAGGAGGTCCAGGAAATCCTGGGACGTACCATTCTCGTGCCCTCTTGTCGGGCCGGGCGAAAAGGGGGATAGCAAGGGGGGGGGGTGAGAATCAGCTCGCGTAGCTGATTTTCCCGGCGCCTCCCGGCGCCGGAGGCGGCTATGTATCGAGGACTGGGCCCCTCGGTGGGGCCGAAACCAGCTGCATACAGCAGATTTCGCACCCCCCCCTTTCCCAATCCCCCCCTTTCGTCCGGCCCGATCTTGCTCCTCCGACATCCATCGCACCCCCATTCGTCAGCGCCCGGGGGGGGCGCTGTCCTGCACCTCTGGCGAGCCGGCGGCGGGCTCGGCGGCCGGGGAGGGCGAGAGGGCGCGCGGCGCCTCGCCCGCGGCATTCCCTCCCCCTTTCGCACTCTCGCTCTCTCTCTCTCTCTCTCTCTCTCTTTCTCTTTCTCTTTCTCTCTCTCCTCCTCCTCCTCCTCCTCCTCCTCCTCCTCCTCCTCCGCCTCCTCCTCCTCCTCCTCCTCCTCCTCCTCCGGTGGCGGGGCGGCCCGGGGGCCCTTGGGCCTCTTCCTGACAACCCACACCACCCCAGCCCAACCCGAAGACCCGAAGTTCGGGTTGGTGGGGCACGGGTTCCAAATGTGCTGTTTTAGTGTTCCTCGACGCCGCCTCCCCATCCCCCCAAAGTGGGAATGGAGGGCAAATTGGGGCCTTCGGGTTGGGTTGGGGCAGTTGGTGTGTCTGCCTCCTTCCCACCCATCTTCCTCATCTGCTGCTGCTGCTGCTGCTGCTCCTCCTCTTCGTCGTCGTCGTCCTCCTCCTCCTCCTCGTCCTCCTCCGCCTTCCTTCCCCCTGGTTCTTCTCCACAACTACACATATCCTGAGTACTACTCCCAACCCTCGTGGCGTAATGCTGTTTGCCAGCGGAAACTCAAACATCCACGACCAGAATGTCTCTTACCCTCCGATGGTTCTGGGTGGTTCAAATTGGTGCTCCCGCTGCAGCGTGGGCCTGGCTTTCGGATCGGCGCGCTGCCAAAACCTCCGTAATCGCTCAGCCATGGCGGTCTCTCCCAGCCTCAGTGCGCGGGGCCCATCTTCTGGATCCGAAAATCTGTTTCCTTCCGAATCGTGCGCGCCGCCTCCTCATTTACTCCTCCTCTGTCCGCTCAGATCCTCCTCCTCCCTCCTCCTCCTCCTCCATTTCTGAATTATCCCTCGCTCCTGCACTCCTCCTCCTCCACCTCACCTGCTTCCTACCTCCTGTCTCCTCTCCTTCCTCATCCTCCTCCCATCTCCCCTCTTGCTCCTCCTCCTCCCTCATTTTCTGAATTATTCCCTCGCACCTCCTCCTCCACCTCCCCGCTCCTCCTCCTCCCCCTCCTCCTCCTCCTCCTTATCCTCCTTCTCCTCTCATGTACATAGTTATCTGCTCCACCCGCTCCATCCACGTCTCCACGCCAGCACCTGCCGATGCTGTCCGACCAGGCCCATCAGCCTTCACCAACCTCCTTCCTGCCATGCCGCGTGCTGGGAGGGGATGAGGGAGATCAGGGGAGATGGAGGGGGAGATCCTCCTCCTCCCTCAACCTCCCGCTCCTCCCACTCCCCCCTCCACCTCCTCCTCCTCCTCCTCCTCCTCCTCCTCCTCCTCCTCACCTCTGCTCCTCCTCCTGTTCCTCCTCCTCCTCCTCCTCCTCCTCCTCCTCCTCCTCCTGGCCGTTCCCCCGCTCCCCGCCACCTCTTGCTCTCGCCCGGTGCCCATCGCGCGAGGCGCCTCGTCGGCGCCTCGCGCGCTGGGCAGGCGAGAGCCGAGGCTCCCCCCAGGGTGCCCGCCCGAGGGAGCCTCGCGGGCGCCTCGCGCGCTGGGCAGGTCGGCCGAGGCTTCGCCCGGTGCCCGCCCGTCCGCGGGCGCCTCCTGGGCGCCTGGTGCGCCGGGAGGCCGCACAGCTCGAACCCCATGGCTTGCATTGCGTTGCCTGCACCACAGAGCTTACACCACACAGCCTGCACCGCACGGCTTCCACAACACGCATGGCACCACATGGGCTGCACAGCGCAACATCCTCCACATAGCTGTCACCACACTCTTGCAATACATAGCTTGCACCCGTATGTCTGACAACGCGTCGCTTGCACCACATAGCTTGCGCATCCACAGTGCAATGACATACTTCTTGTTTTGGATCCACGCTTGCATACGTTACATAGCACGGCTTGCACCGCAAAGTAACACAACAACGACCATGATCCGTTTCGGCCGCGCCACGCTACCACGTCGTCGCGGTGCTTCCCAATGATGGTTCTGCCGAGCCTGCCGGGGGACATCTGTGTACCCATCCAGCACATGCTTGTCAACACTGCGAAGGCACAACGGCGGGTATTGCCGCAGGCAGGCAGCTGGACAGCTCATCGAAGGCCCACGCGAGTGAGTGAGCACATCTCGCTGGATTATCCCGGCAAAGCAACCTAACAGCGATGTGTAGGAGCATATCTGGAAGCATTCCCCTTAAGATTCAGATGAGAATCCAGTTGTAGAATTCTGCTGTTCTCGCAGTCGCAGTCGCATTCGCGATGACAGCGACATCTCTCGGCTGGCGCTGCTCCTGATCCTAGGCACCCAGTTGCCCCGAGGCATAGCACCCTTCTCGGACTCCTTGGAGCGCGTCGCCACTGGCGATGCAGGCATAGGAGTATACCCTGCACGCTCAAACGCCTTGGCCTGGTTGGCGATGGAGCCACTCCGGCTCGGCTGACGCCGGTGGATCTCCAGGGAGTCCTGAGGCTGTTGCCTGGGATCCGTTCTTTGCGCAGGGCTTGCTCGAGCCGTTGACTTCGGCACCTCGGCGAGGGGCCTTCCCATCTGCACATCGAACCCGAGCTCCTCGGAGCGGGTAGAGGGGTTCTTCTGTCTTTCGCCTGAAGGCGTCCTGTATTCACGAGTCTCGCTTTCCGAAGCTTTTGGGATCGTCGGTGGCTTCTTTGCTTCGGCTTGCGACTCCAGTAGCATTCGGCGAATTGCCTCGCGGGTGCGCTCTTCCGCCAACCGCTTACGCTCTGCCTCTGCTGCGGCTCGTTGGACCTCCTGCTCGTCGTCGCTCGTCATCTCGTACGTGTGAGCCTGACTGGAGACACCAGGCGGGTTTCCCCGCGGAGAGCGAGTCTCCTGGGCAGGAGGATCTTTAAGGCGCATGGCCTCGAGACGGCTGTTGACCGCATTGATCTCCTCTTGGGTCATGGGCACAAGAGGTGGATGACCCTCCTTTGCAGGAGTGCGGCCCCTGTTAGGGCTTCGGACGTCGCTGAGGCCGACAGCACATTGTGCAGCAGCTACACGGATGGAGGGCGGTTCCTTCTGAACGCGTGGGTCTCGTTTGAGGGCTCTGTGAAACCTGCGACCACGACTCTGCCACGACACGACGCCTACGCTGGCGGGCGGCCGATGCTTGTCGGAACGGGCTATCGCTGGGCACGCTCTGGGACTTATCATCCTAACTCAAAGCCGGGTGGAAAACCTCCAGCGCGACCCCCACCACCTCGTCCTCCTCCTCTTCCTCCTCCTCCTCTCCCTCCTCCTCCCTCCTCCTCCTCCTCCTCGTCCTCCTCGTCCTCCTCCTCCTCCTCCTCCTGCTCCTCTTTGGGGCGCTCTTGGAGGCCTCATCGTGGCCCCCTTGTGCCGTCTTCGGGCGCTCTTGGATAGAGGAAGGAAAAAACACATGAACATAGACTTTCGACGCTCCGCGCGGATTTCTTGGATTTGTGCTGGGCCCCCCTCCCCGGCGCGCGAAGCGCGGCAGGGGCGGCGCCGGAGGCGCCGCAGGGGGGCCACAGCGCGGATCCCAGAAATCCACGCGGAGCGCCAAAAGTTTATGTTCATGTGTTTTGTCTCCTTCGATTGGAGGCCTCTTGTCCCGCCTCGGGACGGTCCTTTTTTTGTTGCGAGGCAGGCGATCTCCCGCACAGACGTCAGCGAGCCATGTCGGGCGGGGACGCACACGCCCGCGGCCGCTCTTGGGCCGCCGGCGTGGCGCCCCCCCCCCTCGACGAGAGCAGCGGCGCCGCTGCGCGCGCGAGCAGCGGCACCGTGCCAGGAGCAGCGCGGAGAGCCGGCTGCGTCGTCTCAGAGCGGCCGAGGAGAGGGGCGAGGAAGACGAGGAACGCAGGGCAGAGGACGGACGAGAGAGGAGGATGGCGCGGAGCTGCTCACCGAGCAGAAGAGGGGTGCAAGGTGCAGGCTTATTACACACGCAGATGAGCCCCCCACGGGCTCATTGGTCGTCGGTGCGACCAGACCCGAATCAAATGAGCGTGTCTGTTCGCGTTGGCTCTGGGCGGCGTGCGCAGCCGAGGTGTGCTGCGGCCGCCTTGTGTGCGCGCGTGCGTCCGGCCCCATGATTCAGCTGTGAATCCGAATGTGCTCCGCCTGAAAGAGACGGGTCCTGAAAGAGACGGGTCCTGGGCCGGGGGGCTTCCCCTGGGACCGGCCCTTCATGGCGACCGGCGCGAGGCCTCACTCAAATGCCGTAGCCAGTCCTGATCGCCTTGGCGTTGCGGGAGTCGGGGTCCCGCCAGACCTCGCAGCCCGGCAGCTGCGCCCAGCGCGTCTCCAGCACGTCCAGCTCCTTGTCGGGCGGCATCTGCGCCAGGACGTGGAGGGTCGTGCCCCTCGTCTCGTGGATGTACTGAAGGAGCGCCCAGCACATGCAGTCGTCCACCTCGCAGTCCATGAAAAACTTGTTCGGAACCCACAGGCCCTTCAAGTCTCCGGCCATGACCTTGCTGGTGAACTGGTCGATCTGCCTGGCGATGTCCAAGTCGCTGAGACCTCTAGCAGAAGCGCCAAACATGGCGAACACCAAGTTGACCACGTCCGTGAGCGCTCCGTTAGGGCCATACGCGGAGAAGGCCTTGCTGAGCCAACGATAAGCGTGCTGCTCAAACGTTACAGTCTCCCCGTCCTCCTTCACGAACTGCGCTGCCCTCAGCTCGTCGGAGGCTTCCATTGCGAAGCCGAAGTTCTCGAGCAGGTGGTCGAAATGGAGCCTCGACTCCCACCCTGCTGGCACGTGCTCCAGGACAAACGCCTGCCAGGAGGCAACGTCGGGGACCGATTTGCTATCGAGCGCCTTGAACGCTTGCACAAACCTCTCAAGCTTGTACGATGGCAGGCCCGCGTTCTTGTCGGCATCGCGCCGGTTTTGTCGAGCGTACCTGATCATGTCGTGACTTTCACCAATCTTAATCCTGGATGAAGGTGGTGCTAAGCACGTAAGTTGGAATCGCGACGCCGACTGATTGGCACGCGCCGACTCGCTTCAGTCGACAAGACTACGCATGAACCGATTGGCGATGTTTTGGCCCAAAAGTGGGAACATTGAACGATTCTACGAACGCAGGCAACATCCATCTTGTTCGCAGTTGTTGAAAGGCGGCATGGAGGCCTTAATCTCCAGCTGGGCCTCGGAGTACTCATGAAGCCACGCCTGTCGCCTGTCAGCGTGTCCCTTGGTAAGGTGCCCACTCCAGAATACCTTCACACCGTCATCCATTGCGACAGCTTGGGCGGTGCAACAACTACCCATCTACGCTGCCATACCTACACCGGTGCTCAGCCGACACGTCTTGAGCCAGAACGGCCACGGACCCGTCTCGGGACGGTCTTGGGGGCCTCTTGGGACGTCGTGGAGAGCCAGGAGCTAGAGAAGTCGAGCGCCCCGAAAACAGTCTCACAAAAAACGTCTGGAAAATCAATGGCCTTTGCCTCTTGGAGCCCTCTGGGGAGGCGCTCGGCGAGCCAGCCCCTCTCGAGCAGTCTGGGGGCATCCTGGGACGGAAGCTCGAGGTGTCCTTTCGGGCTCCTGCTCGTGGGCTCCTCTTGGGGCCGTCTCGAGGCCCTCCCTGGCCGTCTTGGGCCAAGAGGGCCGTCTTGGGACCCTCGTGGCCCGTCTTGGGACCCTCCTGGGGGCCTCCTGGGTCGTCTTGGGGCGGTCTTGGGGGCCCCCTGGGACGTCGTGGAGCGGCGGAGGCTCGGAAATCGAGGACCCCTGAAACATGAAAGCACCTAGAGAAAATACATTGTTTTTGCCGCTTGTGGCCCTCTGTGGAGCGCTCGTCGAGTTCTCTTGGGCCGTCTTGAAGCTATCTGGGGCTGCCTGGAAGCCCCGCGACACATCTGGAAGCCTTCTGATACCTCTGTGGCGCCACCCGAGGCCGTCTGGGCGGCCCTCGGGCCGCTGGCGAGTGTACCCTGGGAGTCCGGCGCCCCCATGGCGATTCGGGGCAGCTGGGCGAAGGCCCCCAACCCTGTACCCCGATAGATATATACATGCATATGTACATATGTGCATATGTGTGCGCGCGGCCGTAAGGTATCGACGTCGGTGCTGTTCGCATGAGGTCTCGTTTTGGTGGCTGTTCGCACAGGAGAGATGGATGAACACGAGGTGTGAGGCCCTCCACCATGGCCCATATCCGTTCATAATCGAAAAAAGCGTTTCCCTGGAAATGCACACACCGCAGGATCCCGACCATAATGAAAACCGCCGCGAATGTCGGACGAAGCCATCTGTATAAACAGTGGCACGTGTGCCATGTGCCATTGCAACCAAAAAAGGAAGGGGGAGGAGGCGGAGGAAGGTGGAGGAGGAGGGGAGAGAGGATAAGGAGGAGGAGGAGGAGGGGTGGAGGAGGGGAAGAGGGGGCAAGGCATCGCCCTCTGGGCCCATCAACGGGGCCCAAGTCCACAGTGGTAGGGGGGAGGCGGCTGTGCGTCGCGACGTGGAATAAAGCGCTCGGAACGGAGGGAACACGGGGCGGAGGTCCCACTGGGCGCTGGGGGCGCCGGAAGAGGAGGGGTGGGAGTGTGTCCGCGACGGCGGATAAAATTGTCGGGGCGGAGGGGGCACTGGCGTGGCGTGGGGCAAACGAGGCCCGGGGCGGGGGTGCGCAACTGGGGCGCTGGGGCGTGGGGGGAGGGGGGGGAGGTGGCGTGCGTCGCGACGCGGAATGAAATTGTCGGGGCGGAGGGGGCACGGGGCGGAACCCCCGCTGGGGCGCTGGGGACGCGGGGAGGGAGGTGGGGGAGGTGGTGTGCGGCGCGACGCGGAATGAAACGTTAGTGGCGGAAGGGGCAGCGGGCGGGGCCCCCGCTGGGGCGCTGGGGACGCGGAGGGGCTCGGGGCAGAGAGCCACGGCGCGGGGGCCCCACACTGGCGCTGGGGACGCGGGGGGGCGGGGCGACGCGGGATAAAACGTTCGTGGCGGAGGGGGCAGTGGGCGGGGCCCCCGTTGGGGCGCTGGGGACGCGGGGGGGCTTGGGGCAGAGAGCCACGGCGCGGGGGGTAAACCTACTAAAGGGGAACCCTGGGCCCACGCCCTTTCCGGGAAAAACGGTGAGCTTCACCCACTAATAGCGTTGCCCGCCACCAATCGCTGCTCCTCCAACAAGGCGCGGAACGTGGCTCTAGCTCCGTCCTAGTGTCGCTCAAGCGTCAGAACCCCAATCGCCACAGAGCCCAAGTCCACGCTGGCCGCGCGCTTCTTCTGCAGCCCCATTCCATTATTTAGATCGCAAAACAAGTAATGGCGTTGAACGTGTCGGCGTTTGTGACAAAATCTCTCCCAACCACTCTCGCAATATCCTTACAATTTACAATTCTGAGGTAAATTCGCTTTTTGCAAACGAAGGTCTTGATGGGGGAAAATGCATGGAAACCAGCGTCAAATCCTGGCGTCCTCGTTTGACTCGAACTGCGATTGCCCTTTCCCGAGCGTCCTGTGTTGAACACCAGCTCGCATTAATATGCTTTTCCTTCAGTCCGCCGCCGAACACTATCGCACAACCACAACTGGAATTCGCGTGCGGACTCGGACCGTAGGGCGTCTCGAGTAGCAATCAGCCTGCCACACGTTTGCGAAATATCTGACTGTCCGCGTAGTCCGTGCGATAATCGACCGAATGCATAGCCGCCAGCAGCACCGCGTCAAAATTCCGGAATTCCGTGACAATCTACTCCTGCCTCGCACCTGTGCAGCTCTGCGGGCTCCAGCCAAAGATTTGCAATCTGTGCATCCGCGTTGGGACTACATCATCGCGTATCTGGTCGGAGAAACGCACTGCCAGGAGGCGAACCTGGGTGAGCTACAGTGCGGGCGCGGCCGCAAGAAACCCTCGCAAGAAACCCAGCCCAAAAAAAACCCGCGCGCGAGGTGCACCTGAGGGGAAATCCAGAGCACCCTGAACGCAGCAGCTTCTTCAACGGCCGCGGGAAGCCACCGCGCAGCTCGCGGAGCGAAGAAACCCAGGATGCCCTGACGAAAAGCAGATGGTTTCTTGATGCGCGCCCCCACTATACTGGCCCACTGATCATCATTGGCTTGGGCCGATTGGGCTCCCGCGTGTTCCCCGAAAAGGCTTCCACAACGGCTGGGGGAACACGTGGTCCGACAGCCTGGCAGAGCTCTGGCCACGACGGTCGGCCACGTGGGCGCCTCCAAAGTGCAGGGGGCGGCGGCGATTCGCCGCAGGCGTCTTCGATTGATGTGCACGCATGTTCTGCTGAGTTCCTATGCAGCTATACACCTAGATATATATATATATATATATATATATATAACCCTTCTTCTCTCTCCCTCTCCCCCTCCCCCTCCCCGTCTTCTCCTGCGGGCCGCTCTTTCCGCTCGGAGGTCCGACGCCGGCGCGGCCTAAGGCCTGGGAACGCCGGCGGGCCGAGGCCGATCCGTCGTGCCACGCGCGCCGGCCGCGGCTCCATTCGCTGATGGCGCCACCGCCCCTTCGCGGAGGCAGGATGACAATTCGGCCCAAAGAAATCAGGGAGGACAAGGGAGAGAGGGAGGGACGGAGAGAGCGAGGAGGGGGAAGGACGAGGGAGGAGAGGCGGGGGAGGAGAGAGGGAGAGGAGCGAGCAGGGAGGACAGAGGCCATAGGCGGGAGCGTGGGCCACCATATTGGCGCCCCCGAGCCCTGCACCACTGCCTCGCCCCGCGAGCACCTTGTGAGGAACAAACAGCGCGAGCCGTGCGGGTTCTCAGACGGGGGTGGGCCAAAATCTCTAGACCGGACACTTCAACCTCCAACGGGGGCAGGAAGTCCTCCTCGTCCTCCTCCCCTTTTTCCTCCCCGTCCTCCTCCTCCTCCTCCTCCTCCTCGTCCTCCTCGTCCTCCTCCTCCTCCCCGTCCTCCTCCTCCTCCTCCTCCTCCTCCTCCTCCTCCTCCTCCTCCTCCTCCCCGTCCTCCTTCCTCCTCCTCCCGTCCTCCTCCTTCCCCTCCTCCTCCTCCCTCCTTCCTCCTCCTCCTCCTCCTCCTCTTGCTCCTTCCTCCCCTCTCTTGCTCCTCCTCCTCCTCCTCCTCCCCTCCTCTTCCTCCTCCTCCTCCTCCTCTTCCTCCTCCACCTCCTCCGCCTCTCCTCTTCTTCTTCTTCGTCTTCTTCTTTTTCTTCTTATTAATATTATCCTTCTTCTTCTTTTTTCTTCTTCCCCTCCTCCTCCTCCTCCTCCTCCTCCTCCTCCTCCTCCTCCCCCTTCGTCCTCCTCCTCCTCCTCCTTCTCCTCCTCCTCCTGCTCCTCCTCCCCTCCTCCTCCCCGTCCTCGTCCTCGTCCTCGTCCTCCTCGTCTTCCTCGTCCTCCTCCTCCTCCTCCTCCTCCTCTCTTCCTCTCCTCCTCCTCCTCCTCCTCCTCTTCCGCCTCCTCCTCCTCCTCCTCCTCCTCCTCCTCCTCCTCTTTCTCCTTCATCTCCGCCTCCTTCTCCTCCTTCTCCTCCTCCTCCTTTTCCTTTTCCTCCTCCCCCTCCCGAGCCAGACGATCCATTGACACTGCCAAATCTACTACCTAATCGTTGCCTGCAATACTGCGCTCCTCCCGCGCATGGAGGGCAACACTCTTACACCCCCCATCGGCCGGTGCTGGCCGGGTTAAGGTAGCACGCTGATGCACTACAGCAAAATATTGAAAAGCTAGGTTAAGAACGGGCTGGCATACGCAAGTGAACAGGCAAGACACAATACAAGACTCTAGTCGAGCACGTAAACGTGTGAAACTAAAGCAATTGAACTATAATTGGTGCAGGTAGAATGCGACTATGATTTGGACGCAAACGAGCAGGGGCTTCCTAACACGCGGTGCGCTATTCTTCATCTTCAAATGTCGCAAAGCACCAGGTCACGCAGAATGGTTAACATCTTCTGTAATGTAAGTTTTCAATTGCACAGACGAACACCTGCATCTCAACTGGTCCTGAACTCAAGTCTCTGGCAGCAAAGCACGCGATGATGACCCGGATGCGAATTAAGCTAACACTCCGTAGCGAGTGCCAGCTCGCGTCTTCCTCTAACATGATGTTGACTGGTACCTCGCATAGTTGCGCAGGACGAAAGATTTGCCTCTTGAGGTGAAAATTGCGATGATGAGTTCGCGAGATAACATCGGCGCCGCCGAACGGACGGCGTCTGGACGAGCTGTGTGCTGCGCGCGAGACAGCACGGGGCCCATCCTGGGAAATTGATGACCGAACCCCCTTTCCCTCGCAGAATCTCGACACGGGCGGGTTCCGGGGTCTGCGGATCCGATTTCTTCCGGTTCTCCATTTATTATTCAACATGGGACCGGACGCGGATCCAGAAAAGCCGAAATCGGACCCGCGCGGGCGGAAATCTGATCCGCCGAAAGAGAAACTCATACCAAAATTGGACCCTCGCGAACTTCATTGAATCAGACGGCTGTTATCTCATACGCGTCTGCTCGAGCCTTCAAACCATCGTTCCGGGCCGAAGATGAAACATGATCGACCTACGAACCCGGAAAGGAATATAGAAATGTAAGGCATGGCAACGTTTCAAAGACACTTGATTGGGCGACGGGCAAATGCAGCGCTGAATGTACAGATCTTGATGTACTGTGACGAGGGCTGTGCTGTGCTGGCCGTGCTGAACTGCGATGTTCCATGCCGCGATTGGGCTCTATATAGCGTTGTGGATCGAGTCCTCCCTGGCATCCGAGTCCTGACCGAACTGATCTGGATCTTAAGCTCGAGCTGCCTGAGCAGATGGTAGCTGCCCCAGAACTAATCGACAGAGGGGACATGCCAGGAGGACGCGCCGCGGAACGTCCCAAGGGACGCGCCAGGCGACGTGCCAGGGGACGTGCCATGGGCACGCACCGCGGGACGTGCCAAGGGGACGCGTTACGGAACGTGCCATGGACGTGCACCGCGCGACGTGCCAGGGGGACTCGCCACGGGACGCTCCTCGGAACGTGCCAGGCCCTGGCCATGCTGCAATGCTCAAGGTATCGATATTGATGTACCGTGCCGAGGGCTGTGCTGTGCCTGGGCGACCTGGACACGTGAAAACACGCGTTTCGCTCAAGACGTTCTCAGCACATCCTCACGCTAGACATCCGCCTGGGCAACCTGGGCACGTGCAAACAAGCGTCTCGATCGAGACTTCCTCGACACATCCTCATGCTAGACATCCGCCTGGGCGACCTGGACACGTGAAAACAAGCCTCTGGTTCGAGAATCCTCAACACATCCTCATGCTAGACATCTGTCTGGGCAACCTGGAGGCGTGAAACCAAGCGTCTCGCTCGAGACATCCTCAAGACCTGGGCACGTGAAAACAAGCATTTCACTTGAGAGATCCTCTGAATTCAGGTCCCCAGGAGAGGACAATATTTAACACAAAACAAGCGTTTCGCCCGAGACATCCTCAACAAATTCTGAAAAACATGATCGACCCACGAACCCGGAAAGGAACCTAGAAATGTAAGGCATGACAGCGTTTCAAAAACACCTGGTTGGGCGACGGGCAAACGCAGTGCTGAGTGCATCGATCTCGATGTACGGTGCCGAGGGCTGTGCTGTGCAGCGCCGTGCTGAACTGCGATGTGCCATGCCGCGATTGTGCTCTATACAGCGTTGTGGATCGAGTCCTCCATGGCATCCGAGTCCTGACCAAACTGATCTGGATCTTGAGCTCGAGCTGCCTCAGCACATAGTAGCTGCTCCAAAGCTAATTGACATGGGAACATGCCAGGAGGTCGCGCCGCGGAACGTCCCAAGGGACGCGCCAGGCGACGTGCCAAGGGACGCGCCACGGGGACGCACCGCGGGACGTGCCGAGGGGACGCGCTACGGAACGTGCCAATGGACGTGCCACGGGACGTGCCAGGGGACGCGCCGCGCGACGTGCCAAGGGGACTCGCCACGGGACGCGCCACGGAACGTGCCAGGTTGCAATGCTGAGTACCGTGCCGATCTTGATGTACCATGCCGAAGGCTGTGCTGTGCTGCGCCGTGCTGAACTGCGATGTGCCATGCCGCGATTGTGCTCTATAGCGTTGCGGATCGAGTCCTCCTTTGCATCCGAGTCCTGACCGAACTGACATGGATCTTAAGCTCGAGCTGCCTCAGCACATAATAGCTGCCCCAGAGCTAATTAACAAGGAACATGCCAGGAGGTCGCGACGCGGAACGTCTCAAGGGACGCGCCAGGCGACGTGCCAAGGGACGTGCCACGGGGACGCACCGCGGGACGTGCCGAGGGGACGCGCTACGGAACGTGCCAATGGACGTGCCACGGGACGTGCCAGGGGACGCGCCGCGCGACGTGCCAGGGGGACTCGCAACGGAACGTGCCAGGTTGCAATGCTGAGTGTATCGATCTTGATGTACCGCGCCAAGGGCTGTGCTGTGCTGCGCCGTGCTGAATTGCGATGTGCCATGCCGCGATTGTGCTCTATAGCGTTGTGGATCGAGTCCTCCTTTGCATCCGAGTCCTGACCAAACTGATCTGGATCTTAAGCTCGAGCTGCCTCAGCACATAATAGCTGCCCCAGAGCTAATTGACAAGGGGACATGCCAGGAGGTCGCGCCGCGGAACGTCCCAAGGGACGCGCCAGGCGACGTGCCAAGGGACGTGCCACGGGGACGCACCGCGGGACGTGCCGAGGGGACGCGCTACGGAACGTTAAAGTGCGTGGCCCTTGCAAATTACGCAGGGTCCGCGCTCCCACTGCCGCGACCCCTCGTAAATTACACTGGGGTCGCGCTCCCAGGGCCACGATCCCTTGTAAATTACGCTGCGTCCGCGCTCCCAGGGCCACGATTCCTCATAAATTACATTGAGGTCGCGCTCCCAGGGCCCCGACCCCATGTAAATTACGCTGCGTCCGCGCTCTTTCTTTTTTAATTACACTACACCCGCGCTCCCAGGGCCACGCTCCCTCGTAAATTACGCTACGTCAGCGCTCCCAGGGCCACGATCCCTCGTAAGGGCTCCTGGGCCCTCCTGGGTCTTCCTTGGACCTCTTGGGCCCTCCTGGGCTCTCCTGGAGCCTCCTGAAGCTTCTCCTGGGCCCTCCTTGGGCCCCCTGGTGCCTCTTGGAGCCTCCTGGGTCCTCCTGGGCCCTCCTGGGCTCTCCTGGGCCCTCCTGGGCTCTCCTGGGCTCTCCTGGAACCTCCTGGGCCCTCCTGGGCGAAGTCAAGGTCTGAAAACACATGGGACTTGCCACATTTCTGAAATTCGGTGCCACCCCTCACGCAGGTCGGCGGGGTCAGGATCCGAAAACACAAGGGAGTTGCTACATTTCTGGAATTCCGTGCCACCCCTCACGCAGATCGGCGGGGTCAGGGTGCCACATTTCTGGAATTCCGCGCCACCCCTCACGCAGATCGGCGGGGTCAGGGTCCAAAAACACATGGGATTTGACACATTTCTGGTATTCCGTGCAACACCTCACGCAGATCGGCGGGGTCAGGGTAAAAAAACACATGGGATTTCTGCTATTTCCGAACTTATGCAACTTCAAGAATCCAAAACTCAGTTCCCAGCGCCGTTCCGGAGGCCGCGGTACCTCGTTATTTATCGAGCGAACGCGTTTACATCGTTTTTTATCGTTTAAAGTCGATGTCGGAAAAAAGTTGACTTCACCTGTGTCGGCAGTAAAATTCCAAGAGCACGATCTGCGTGAAGGGTGGCGAAAAATGGCCTTCGTCCTCACAATTGAAATCCGCCGGCCCCCTTCGACCTCGTATTTTATCGCACAAGAAATCCGCCGGCCCCCTTCAAGTAAAAACCGGGGGGTAAACCCACTAAAAGAGAACCCTGGGCCCAGGCCCTTTCCGGGAAACATGATCGACCCACGAACCCGGAAAGGAATGTAGAACTGTAACACATGGCAGCGTTTTCAAAGACACCTGATTGGGTGACGGGCAAATGCAATACTGAAGGTATCGATCTTGATGTACCCTGCCGAGGGCTGGCTGTGCTGCGCCGTGCTGAATTGCGATGTGCCATGGCGCGACTGTGCTCTATAGCCTCGTGGATCGCGTCCTCCTTTGCATCCGAGTCCTGACCGAACGGTCTGGATCTAAGCCGAGCTGCCTGAACACATAGCAGCTGCCCCAGACCAATAGACGGAACTGCCAGGAGGACGCACCCGCGAAACGTCCCAAGGGATGCGCCAGGCGCGTGCCAGGGACGCCCATGGGTCGCCCGCGACGTGCCAGGGCCGCGCAGCACGTGCCAGGGGGACTCGCCAAGGACGCCCCACGGAACGTGCCAAGGAACGTGCCAAGTTGCAATGCTGAGTGTATCGACCTTGATGTACCGTGCCGACTGTGCTGTGCTGCGCCGTGCTGAATTGCGATGTGCCATGGCGCGACTGTGCTCTATAGCCTCGTGGATCGAGTCCTCCTTTGCATCCGAGTCCTGACCGAACTGATCTGGATCTTAAGCTCGAGCTGCCTGAACACATAGTAGCTGCCCCAGAGCTATGGACAGGGGAACATGCCAGGAGGACGCGACGCAGAACGTCCCAAGGGACGCGCCAAGCGACGTGCCAAGGGACGTGCCATGGGGACGCACCGCGGGACGTGCCAAGGGGACGCGCTACGGAACGTGCTGGGGACAAGCGTTTCGCTCGAGACATCCTGTCAAAACGGTCGTCGCTGCTGCCGTACCGTCGGTAGTGCTGCATGCTGCCTCGGGCGATCCCAAGGCCCTCTCGGACCGTCTTGGAGCTCTTTGGGGGCCCTGAGGGAACTCTTTGGGGGCCGTGTGGACCTGGGAAGCCTAATCTATAGGCACATACGTAAGAACACACGGATTCGCTGGGGGCCTGGATTACGCTGGATCGTCGTCGTCGTCGCCGCCGCCGCCACCGCGACGTCGTCGTCGTCGCGCTGTCCTCGATCCCTCGATCGTGTAAGCGTGGGCTCTACAGACCCCCAAGAGACCCTCCAAGAGAACCCCCGGAGACCCCCCCACGCAAGGCTCTAAGATGAGACTTTGTCGTCGTCGTCGCCGCCGCCGCCACCGCGACGTCGTCGTCGTCGTCGTCGCGCTGTCCTCGATCACTCGATCGTGAAAGCGTGGGCTCTACAGACCCCCAAGAAACCCTCCAAGAGAACCCCGAGACACCCCCCGCAAGGCTCTAAGATGAGACTTTGTCGTCGTCGTCGCCGCCGCCGCCACCGCGACGTCGTCGGATCGTGAAAGCGTGGGCTCTACAGACCCCCAAGAGACCCTCCAAGAGAACCCCAAGACACCGCTCCACGCAAGGCTCTAAGATGAGACTTTGTCGTCGTCGTCGCCGCCGCCGCCACCGCGACGTCGTCGTCGTGGGCTCTACAGTCCCCCAAGAGACCCTCCAAGAGACCCCCCACGCAAGGCTCTAAGATGAGACTTTGTCGTCGTCGTCGCCGCCGCCGCCCTGTCCTCGATCCCTCGATCGTGTAAGCGTGGGCTCTACAGACCCTCAAGAGACCCTCCAAGAGAACCCCAAGAGACCCCCCCACGCAAGGCTCTAAGATGAGACTTTGTCGTCGTCATCGCCGCCGCCGCCGCCACCGCGACGTCGTCGTCGTCGTCGCGCTGTCCTCGAGCCCTCGATCGTGTAAGCGTGGGCTCTGCAGACCCCCAAGAGACCCTCCCAGAGAACCCCCGGAGACCCCCCCACGAGAGGCTCTAAGATGAGACTTTGTCGTCGTCGTCGCCGCCGCCGCCACCGCGACGTGGTCGTCATCGTCGCGCTGTCCTCGATCCCTCGATCGTGTAAGCGTGGGCTCTACAAACCGTCCAGAGACCCTCCAAGAGACCCCAAGAGACCCCCCCACGCAAGGCTCTAAGATGAGACTTTGTCGTCGTCGTCGTCGCCGCCGCCGCCACCGCGACGTCGTCGTCGTCGTCGCGCTGTCCTCGATCCCTCGATCGTGTAAGCGTGGGCTCTACAGACCCTCCAGAGACCCTCCAAGAGAACCCCAAGAGACCCCCCCACGCAAGGCTCTAAGATGAGACTTTGTCGTCGTGGTGGACGCCGCCGCCACCGCGACGTCGTCGTCGTCGCGCTGTCCTCGACCCGTCGATCATGTAAGCGTGGACTCTACAAACCGTCCAAGAGAACCCCAAGAGACGTCGTCGTCGTCGTCGTCGTCGTCGTCGTCGTCGCCGCTCCCAGAGCCTTCGGGGCCTCTCCTTGGCCCTCCTACGGAAAATCCTGCAAAACCTAGCGAATTAGTCGAGACATCCTCGAAATTCCTGCGCGCTGGACGCGGCACGCGCGAGACATCCTCGGAATTCCTGCGCGCGAGTCTTCCTTTGCATCCAAGTCCTGACCGAACTGATCTGGATCTGAAGCTCGAGCTTCCTGAACACATAGTAGCTGCCCCAGAGCTAATTGACAGGGGGACATGCCAGGAGGACGCGCCGCGAAACGTCCCCAGGGACGCGCCAGGCGACGTGCCAAGGGACGTGCCATGGGGTCGCACCGTAGGCCGTGCCAAGGGGACGCGCTACGGGACATCCTCAAAATTCCTGCGCGCGGGACGTGGCACGCGCGAGACATCTTCCGAATTCCTGCGAGCGGGACGTGAAAACAAGCATTTCGCCTGAGACATCCTCTGAATTCTGGCCCCCCACGAGGCCCCCGCTCGAGACATCCCCAAGTTTGCAGAAACCAGCGTTTCGCTCGAGACATCCTCAACAAATTATGAAAAACAAGCGTTTCGCTCGAGACATCCGGTCAAAATTCTAAGAAATCCTGACAAAACAAACGAATTAGTCGAGACATCCTCGAAATTCCTGCGCGCGGGACGCGGCCCGCGCGAGACATCCTTGGAATTCCCGCGAGCGGGACACGAAAACAAGCATTTCGCCTGAGACATCCTCTGAATTCTGGCCCCCCGCTCGAGACATCTCCAAATTTTGCGGAAACCAGCGTTTCGCTCGAGACATCCTCCACAAACTATGTAAAATAAGCGTTTCGCTCGAGACATCCTGCCAAAGTTCTAAGAAATCCTGACAAAACAAGCGAATTAGTCGAGACATCCTCGAAATTCCTGCGCGCGGGACGCGGCACGCGCGAGACATCCTCGGAATTCCTGCGCGCGGGGCGCTTTTCCGAGTCGCGGTCGGGGCTCCAGACCCCGTTATTTTTCGAGGATTCTGCGAAAAACGCTCCGCACCCTCTTTTTTACGAGGGAAAGCGGGGGTCTGCGGACCCCGTTATTTATCGAGGATCCGAGATGGGGGGCGAACTTTCCTCGAGCGGGCACGCACAAAACGCACTTTTTCTAAAAAAATCAGCACTTTACCTCGTTATTTATCGCAAATAATTTCGCCGGCGCTTGACCCGTCAGATCCGGGGGTAAACGGCTAAAAGATAAAAGAGAACCCTGGGCCCGCGCCCTTTCCGGGAAAAATGGACTTCACCTCGTATTTTATCGCACAAGCATTCCGCCGGCCCCCTTCAAGTAACATGATCGACCCACGAACCCGGAAAGGAATGTAGAACTGTAACACATGGCAGCGTTTTCAAAGACACCTGATTGGGTGACGGGCAAATGCAATGCTGAAGGTATCGATCTTGATGTACCTGCCGAGGGCTGGGTGTGCTGCGCCGTGCTGAATTGCGATGTGCCATGCGCGAGTGTGCTCTATAGCCTCGTGGATCGAGTCCTCCTTTGCATCCGAGTCCTGACCGAACTGATCTGGATCTTAAGCTCGAGCTGCCTGAACACATAGTAGCTGCCCCAGAGCTAATGGACAGGGGAACATGCCAGGAGGACGCGCCGCGAAACGTCCCAAGGGATGCGCCAGGCGACGTGCCAGGGGACGTGCCATGGGGTCGCACCGCGGGACGTGCCAGGGGACGCGCCACGCGACGTGCCAGGGGGACTCGCCAAAGGACGCCCCACGGAACGTGCCAAGGAACGTGCCAAGTTGCAATGCTGAGTGTATCGACCTTGATGTACCGTGCCGAAATCAGTGCTGTGCTGCGCCGTGCTGAATTGCGATGTGCCATGGCGCGATTGTGCTCTATAGCCTCGTGGATCGAGTCCTCCTTTGCATCCGAGTCCTGACCGAACTGATCTGGATCTTAAGCTCGAGCTGCCTGAACACATAGTAGCTGCCCCAGAGCTAATGGACAGGGGAACATGCCAGGAGGACGCGCCGCGGAACGTCCCAAGGGACGCGCCAAGCGACGTGCCAGGGGACGTGCCATGGGGACGCACCGCGGGACGTGCCAAGGGGACGCGCTACGGAACGTGCTGGGGACAAGCGTTTCGCTCGAGACATCCTGTCAAAACGGTCGTCGCTGCTGCCGTACCGTCGGTAGTGCTGCATGCTGCCTCGGGCGATCCCAAGGCCCTCTCGGACCGTCTTGGAGCTCTTTGGGGGCCCTGAGGGAACTCTTTGGGGGCCGTGTGGACCTGGGAAGCCTAATCTATAGGCACATACGTAAGAACACACGGATTCGCTGGGGGCCTGGATTACGCTGGATCGTCGTCGTCGTCGCCGCCGCCGCCACCGCGACGTCGTCGTCGTCGCGCTGTCCTCGATCCCTCGATCGTGTAAGCGTGGGCTCTACAGACCCCCAAGAGACCCTCCAAGAGAACCCCCGGAGACCCCCCCACGCAAGGCTTAAAGATGAGACTTTGTCGTCGTCGTCGCCGCCGCCGCCACCGCGACGTCGTCGTCGTCGTCGTCGCGCTGTCCTCGATCCACTCGATCGTGAAAGCGTGGGCTCTACAGACCCCCAAGAAACCCTCCAAGAGAACCCCGAGACACCCCACGCAAGGCTCTAAGATGAGACTTTGTCGTCGTCGTCGCCGCCGCCGCCACCGCGACGTCGTCGGATCGTGAAAGCGTGGGCTCTACAGACCCCCAAGAGACCCTCCAAGAGAACCCCAAGACACCGCTCCACGCAAGGCTCTAAGATGAGACTTTGTCGTCGTCGTCGCCGCCGCCGCCACCGCGACGTCGTCGTCGTGGGCTCTACAGACCCCCAAGAGACCCTCCAAGAGACCCCCCACGCAAGGCTCTAAGATGAGACTTTGTCGTCGTCGTCGCCGCCGCCGCCCTGTCCTCGATCCCTCGATCGTGTAAGCGTGGGCTCTACAGACCCTCAAGAGACCCTCCAAGAGAACCCCAAGAGACCCCCCCACGCAAGGCTCTAAGATGAGACTTTGTCGTCGTCATCGCCGCCGCCGCCGCCACCGCGACGTCGTCGTCGTCGTCGCGCTGTCCTCGAGCCCTCGATCGTGTAAGCGTGGGCTCTGCAGACCCCCAAGAGACCCTCCCAGAGAACCCCCGGAGACCCCCCCACGAGAGGCTCTAAGATGAGACTTTGTCGTCGTCGTCGCCGCCGCCGCCACCGCGACGTGGTCGTCATCGTCGCGCTGTCCTCGATCCCTCGATCGTGTAAGCGTGGGCTCTACAAACCGTCAAGAGACCCTCCAAGAGAACCCCAAGAGACCCCCCCACGCAAGGCTCTAAGATGAGACTTTGTCGTCGTCGTCGTCGCCGCCGCCGCCACCGCGACGTCGTCGTCGTCGTCGCGCTGTCCTCGATCCCTCGATCGTGTAAGCGTGGGCTCTACAGACCCTCCAGAGACCCTCCAAGAGAACCCCAAGAGACCCCCCCACGCAAGGCTCTAAGATGAGACTTTGTCGTCGTGGTGGACGCCGCCGCCACCGCGACGTCGTCGTCGTCGCGCTGTCCTCGACCCGTCGATCATGTAAGCGTGGACTCTACAAACCGTCCAAGAGAACCCCAAGAGACGTCGTCGTCGTCGTCGTCGTCGTCGTCGTCGTCGCCGCTCCCAGAGCCTTCGGGGCCTCTCCTTGGCCCTCCTACGGAAAATCCTGCAAAACCTAGCGAATTAGTCGAGACATCCTCGAAATTCCTGCGCGCTGGACGCGGCACGCGCGAGACATCCTCGGAATTCCTGCGCGCGAGTCTTCCTTTGCATCCAAGTCCTGACCGAACTGATCTGGATCTGAAGCTCGAGCTTCCTGAACACATAGTAGCTGCCCCAGAGCTAATTGACAGGGGGACATGCCAGGAGGACGCGCCGCGAAACGTCCCCAGGGACGCGCCAGGCGACGTGCCAAGGGACGTGCCATGGGGTCGCACCGTAGGCCGTGCCAAGGGGACGCGCTACGGGACATCCTCAAAATTCCTGCGCGCGGGACGTGGCACGCGCGAGACATCTTCCGAATTCCTGCGAGCGGGACGTGAAAACAAGCATTTCGCCTGAGACATCCTCTGAATTCTGGCCCCCCACGAGGCCCCCGCTCGAGACATCCCCAAGTTTGCAGAAACCAGCGTTTCGCTCGAGACATCCTCAACAAATTATGAAAAACAAGCGTTTCGCTCGAGACATCCGGTCAAAATTCTAAGAAATCCTGACAAAACAAACGAATTAGTCGAGACATCCTCGAAATTCCTGCGCGCGGGACGCGGCCCGCGCGAGACATCCTTGGAATTCCCGCGAGCGGGACACGAAAACAAGCATTTCGCCTGAGACATCCTCTGAATTCTGGCCCCCCGCTCGAGACATCTCCAAATTTTGCGGAAACCAGCGTTTCGCTCGAGACATCCTCCACAAACTATGTAAAATAAGCGTTTCGCTCGAGACATCCTGCCAAAGTTCTAAGAAATCCTGACAAAACAAGCGAATTAGTCGAGACATCCTCGAAATTCCTGCGCGCGGGACGCGGCACGCGCGAGACATCCTCGGAATTCCTGCGCGCGGGGCGCTTTTCCGAGTCGCGGTCGGGGCTCCAGACCCCGTTATTTTTCGAGGATTCTGCGAAAAACGCTCCGCACCCTCTTTTTTACGAGGGAAAGCGGGGGTCTGCGGACCCCGTTATTTATCGAGGATCCGAGATGGGGGGCGAACTTTCCTCGAGCGGGCACGCACAAAACGCACTTTTTCTAAAAAAATCAGCACTTTACCTCGTTATTTATCGCAAATAATTTCGCCGGCGCTTGACCCGTCAGATCCGGGGGTAAACGGCTAAAAGAGAACCCTGGGCCCGCGCCCTTTCCGGGAAAAACCGGGGGGAAGACCAACTAAAAGAGAACCCTGGGCTCGAGCCCTTTCCGGGAACAAGCGTTTCGCTAGGGACATCCTGAAAGTTTAATTCGTCGGCCCTCTTCCCACTCGTTATTGATCGCGAAAGAAATCCGCCGGCCCTCTTCCCGTCAGACCGGGGTAAACCCACTAAAAGAGAACCCTGGGCCTAAGCCCTTTCCGGGAAAAACTGTCGCCCTGGGGATGTATGCGTGGACATGCTGTCGCCGCTCGCATGCTTAGTCAAAGAATCTGCCACGTTCTCGTGAATTCCTACTTTGGCCACTTGGACGTCTCCTCGTCGTGCGACCACTTGTCGCCAAAGCTGACAAACCTCGATGTGTCTGACTTGTCCTAGTCCTCGCTGCCAGCAAAGGTAACGGTTTCGCTGGCATCGCTCTTTAGCGAGATGCCACAGTCAACATCGAAGTCTTTGAGAACTGCTTGTGGTCCTGACGCTATCGAGCCGCCTGCCACCATTTCGAAATACTTTCCTCCTCCAGAAGCTAATGCCACGACGCTCTGACTCGAATTCCACGACTTTATCAATTGCGATCCCCATATTACTGCTCCCCCGGGCGTTGACTGACGTGTTTGTTTGCAACCAGCGCAGTCCGCGCCAGTCCACGCAGCTTACTCTTAAAGGCGTTATTGATACAAATACCAATACCCACACCTGTCGCGGTTCTTGATTTTTTCCCAACGGTGCAATGCTGCCCCATGCCCCTTGGGTTTGGTCTGACACTGAGCGCGCGAGCGCCTTGACTGAGAATTGCAAGTGCGAGCGGTCTTGCGCTGGACAGATTGCCCTGACCACCAAACCTGGGCACGCCCTAACATCATAGTTTCGTAGGGCGCTCTTCATCTTCTTCTTCATCGCAAAACTGGTTTCAATCTGACACCTCGCATCAAATTTTGCACTGCCCCAGGCCTAACTCTCCAACAGAGAGCAGCATGCCTCTGATCCCCCCCTGCCATGAACCACCCTGGTTCCATGCCGCCGTTCGGTTGATGCTTCTGATTGCCTTCTGAGATGTTGGTCCTGGACCGAGTCCGCCCTGCACTATGTGTCCATTTCCTTTCCGAATCAGTCAAGACCAGCATCGATACACCATAGAGCAACATCGCAGCCATGAGCGATGAGCCAGATTCGCTGCGTCAGATGTTTCGTGTCGCGCGCGTTCCATGCAACGATGTCCCCAATTGCTGGCGGCGCCCCGAATGTCTCGCACCGGCAACAACAACCCTGCACACCCAGGCCCAGTTCATGACCTTCTCCGGGTGGCCCGATGAAGATATCACGATTGGCCTCGGCGTAAAAGTATGCCCGCTTCACACGTATAGATCCTCGCGACCCCCATCGGTTTTGCCCTACTCCCTCGGCAACTGCCATGGGGAATGGCAATTTTTGGGCGTCCAGTGGAGCGGTGGCTGCAAATCTGCCCATGTCTTCGAAAGTGTAACTTAACTTGCTGGGCCGCAAACCGGGGTCGGCGCTCAGGATTGGCCTCGTCGCCGTCGCTGGTGTCGATCCACCTCGTGCCGGCGGGCGCTTTGCCATTCACGGCCCAGCATTTCTCCTCCTCCAATATCTCATAGAACTGTTGCTTCAAAATTGCTCAAAGTACTCCGCCCGAAATTGCATCGTGAGTTCTGGGTCGGGTTCAGTTCCGGATGCATCGCCCTGAGCAAATGCTTGACCATCTGCGCCGTGAACCACGCATGCGCCCCTGGCAACTAGCCGTAATCTGCAACGTTTCCACGCGACTTGCAGGCGCCTGGAACTCTCGACCAGCCCCGGCGCGGGCGCGCTCCACGCATCCACTGGCGCGTCTAGACACCCCGTGTAACCCGGCATGTGAAACTAGCGGAAATATTGCGCGCCCTCCCCTCTACAATTACTATTCTCCCTCTTCCCCTGATGGCGTGCTGGGAGTGGCCGACCCCCCCCCCGCGTATTGTTTTTTTGCACACAGGATTCCCGGGAGTTGGGTTTTCGCCTGCGTTGTTTGTTTCAAAATGCTGCTCTCGCTGAGGCGCCAGCCTCATTTCTGCTCCCGAATCGTTCCGAATCGTGCTCCCGCTGCAGCGTGGGCCTCATTTTCGGATCGGTGTTTGGCCTCCGTCGTTCAGGATGGCGTTCTCGCCCCAGCGCGGGCCTCTTTCTCGCGCGCCCATCCGCCCGCCACCACCGCGCCGCACCACCACCACCACCACCACCACCACCACCACCACCACCACCACCACCACCACCACCACCACCACCACCACCACCACCACCACCACCACCACCACCACCACCACCACCACCACCACCACCACCACCAGCACCACCACCACCACCACGCACACACGCACGCACGCACGCACGCACGCACCACCACCCACTACGCACGCGCGCGCGGAGTCACAGGTCCGCTACGACACGCGTCCGCGGATAGAGAAAATCAGCGCCATGGTAAGGGATGGGAGGGAGGGGTAGGACGTCAGATATGACGCGAGCGCACCTAGCTTGGAACTCCCCCCTCCTTTACTTCCCCGCAATCTCGCTAACCTCCCCGTCCTCGAGCACCTTCCACGCGCCCAAGTCCCGAGCGGCTCCGCGCTGGCGCGAATTCCATTTCGGCCCTGACCCCCCCGGGGGGATCAGGCGAAAGGTGCGCGAGAGGTGCCGTGATCTTTTCTGGTCCAACTTTGCGCGAGACCACTCCCACTGTCATCTCGCTAGTATCTGACCTCGTGAAGTTTCATTATGTCGCCCGGCTCGCTCCGATTAGCTTCTGGCTCGCAGGCTCTGGGAGAACGCCCTAATCGGTCGCCTGCCGCCATCTGGTCAACAGAGCGATCGAGCATACCTCGACGAAGGCGGCCCCGGCATGCCAATGCGACCACCCTCCGGCTGATGAGGAGGTCATGGGGGGGGAACCAACGTCTGTCTCAATCGATCTCACGATCGACGTCGCTCAACGGGACACCGCGGGGCACCGCGGCACACTTGTCGATCTCACCATCGATCTCACTCAACGGGGCACCATGGGACACCGCGGGCCACCGCGGGACACCGCGGGTCACCGCGGGGCAACTCTCATTCTCACTATCGGTCTCACTCTTTATCTCACTATCGATCTCATTCAACGGGGCACCAGAGGACTCCGTCGGACACCGCGGGGCACCTCGGGGCACCACATCGATCTCACGATCGATCTCACTTTCGATCTCAATCAACGGGACGCAACGGGACACCTGTCGACCTCACTATCGATCTCACATTTCGGGACACCACGGGACACCGCGGGCCATCTCGGGGCACCGCATCGATCTCAGCGCGGGACACCGCGGGACACTTGTCAATCCCACTATCGATCTCACTCACCGGGACACCACGGGACACCGCGGGCCACCACGGGGCACCTCTCGATCTCATTATCGGTCTCACTATCGATCTCACTCAACGGGGCGCCATCGGACACCGCGGGACACCACGTCGGTCTCACCGTCGATCACGCTATCGATCTCGATCAACGGGGCGCCACGAGACACCGCGGGGCACCGCGGATACCTGTCGATCTCACTATCGATCTCACATTTCGGGACACCACGGGACAGAGCGGGACGCAGCGGGGCCAGTCGATCTCACTATCGATCTCACTGTCTGAGGCGCCGCGGGACACCGCGGGACATCTCGGGGCACCGCGCCGATTTCAATATCGATGTCAGCATCGATCTCGCCATCGATCTCAGTCAGCGGGACGCCGCGGGACACCGCGAGCCACCGCCAGACGGACGGGCGGACGGACGGACGGGCGGGGGAGAAACGTCTGTCCTGATTTTGCTCTAGCAACGGCGGACGCCACGGGGCACCGCGAGACGCCGCCGGACACCGCGAGCTACCGACGGACGGGCGGGCGGGGGATAATCATTTGTCTTGACTTCGCCCTAGCAGCGGCGGGTTCATTCCTCTTGCGCGCCCGCGCAGCTTCGCCTCGCCCGCGCGCGCAACGCGAGCGCCACGAAACGATTTCCCGGTTGGAGGTCTCCGATGCGATCTCACCTCCCAACCTCCGACCTCAAATGCCCTCGTTCGGCCACCCCCAGGCGACCCAATGTGTCGACGCTGACTTCGACGCGTCGCGCTGAGAGCCCCCCCGGCGCAGGGGCTGTTAGTCATGGGCGCGAATGGTTTTCGTAATTCGTACTTCCTCTCCTTTTGCAACCTGCTTCAGGCCATGGCGTCACAGAGCGCCCCCGCGCGCGCACCTCCGCGCTTTGGCGCTCTCTGCGCTGTCGGCGCGGTCCAGCCCGAGGCGCCAGCAGGGTGTTCAAATTAGAAATAACAAATTGTTTCACTGGGCCCCGTATGGTCCCAGCGCAAATTTGAAGCGTTCCATTCCGTAGTCCAGCATGTCCCTCATCTGTTCTGGTCCAAGCCTTTTGGAGTTGTTGGCTAGTGACATGTTGAAGGCTGGCCGTACTCGACCATGAACAGTAACGTGGCTTTGCTCTAGATAACATTTTTCGCCTTTGCTCGTGCCACCTCGCAGTTCAAATCCTGTGGATTTCCATGTTCGCGGCATGTAGCCCACTCCATGGCCAACCCAAGCATGAGTCGCATTTTCCTGCCAATTTTCCGGCCATGCCAATGACTCGGACTGACGCATAAGCCTCGGGACAATGTGACTGCGCGTTGCGCTGGCCCCTGCCGCATGACCTTGCTGCTCTCCTTATTTCGCCGACCGGCGCGATTACGCCCAAACCAGCACTGAGGAACCACTCCGCTACATCGGTGTCAAAGCCCATCATGTTAACCTGGTGTGTGAACCTCATCGGCGTTCCTAGTATCATGTGTTCTGTCTACCTGCTCGGACGTATGTGCTCCCATGTCCTCGTCGTCGGGGCTCCTCGCCTTCTCCTGCCCCTTGGCCCCTTTGCTGCGCCCCCTCGTCCTCGCTTTCCTCTCTAACTGTTCTGGTCCTCTCATCATCTCTAGGGTCCTCTGCCTTCCTTCTTGCTGCTGCTGACCTTGCCGGTAGCGTTAGAAGGTTGTTCGTTGCCATCGCCTCCAGAGATAGCGCGGAACTCAATGCATCCCGCCCGAGGTCCTCGCAACTTCCTTTCCACTTTCACCCTTCCAATCGTCGGTTACGTCCTCCATCTCGCCAGCGCCCTGATACATTGCACGCGTTCGTCTCCCACTGATAAAACGCATGGGGGCTCTCGAACCCCCGTTGCTGCGCGCGTGCATTTTGGCTCTGGGGTCGCGATATCGTCGAATGGCTGATTACCCTTCAACCGCCAAAATATTATGATAACGATTTCTTCTTATCCTTTTCTGCCGGGAAGCCACCGGGCCCCATCGCCATCTGAGCTGGCGCTAATATATCTTGGATGTTCGGGTTATCTTGTCTTGTCTTTGCAGCCGCTCGATAATGCGTTCTCGACATTCTGCACTATGGGGTTTGTCGGCTGCGTCTCCTCTGGCTGTAGCTTTGCGCCCGTGACATCCCGGCGTCGGCGCCACGGTCATGTTCCCCGATTTGCCACTGCGATTCCTCGAACCACTAAAGGCTAAGCACCTTCAGCCAAACCCTGACTGCCCACCGCCGTCGGTGAGATCACCTTGTTTTAAGCATCATTTCAAGCGTGTTGGGGCCTGCTGCCCAAGGTAAACCTCTCCCGTTGTTGCCCTTGTTTAAATTCCACGCCTCCTCATTGCGCCCTTTGTGCCTGAACTCGTGGGACTTAACGACTATGAATCACTCTTGGCTGGCTTCATGCATGCCCAGAAATACATCGCTCCCAACTTGCTGCGAAGTCGCTGCCTCTTCTTTTCTCAGGCGAGGCGGGGCATCTAAGTGCATGATGCATTCTCCAAGCTCGGCAACGGCTTGTTGGCTTTCCGACCTCGGCGCCTTTCGCGGGCCCTCTTGCAGTCGGCGCCGATCGTGAACTTGTCGATGAGAGAAGATGCAGAAGCCACTAACCAAGGTGCAAGGGCATGCTCTTCACCGATGTCCATGTTAGATTCGTCGGCTCATACACGCTGAAATGTTTTAGTTTGGCCTTTTAACTGTTCTGATTGCTCTTTCAACTTCAGCATTGGCTTGTGAGTCTGCGACTGGACAACTTCTAGAATCCCGCAGAGGTCGCACGAGGCCTAAGTAAACATATCCCTGAAGCGCCGCAATGGGTGACTCCCCATAGCTTTGGAGGACCACTCTTTGACGGCAAGTGAACGCAACCATATCGCAAACATGATCGACCCACGAACCCGGAAAGGAATATAGAAATGTAACGCATGGCAGCGTTTTAAAAGACACCTGATTGGGTGACGGGCAAGCGCAATGCTGATTGTGTCGATCTTGATGTACCGTGCCGAGGGTTGTGCTGTGCTGCACCGTGCTGAATTGCGATGTGCCATGCCGCGGTTGTGCTCTATAGCGTCGTGGATCGAGTCTTCCTTTGCATCCGAGTCCTGACCGAACTGATCTGGATCTGAAGCTCGAGCTGCCTGAACACATAGTAGCTGCCCCAGAGCTAATTGACAGGGGGACATGCCAGGAGGACGCGCCGCGAAACGTCCCAAGGGACGCGCCAGGCGACGTGCCAAGGGACGTGCCATGGGGTCGCACCGTAGGACGTGCCAAGGGGACGCGCTACGGGACATCCTCAAAATTCCTGCGCGCGGGACGTTGCACGCGCGAGACATCCCCGGAATTCCTGCGAGCGGGACGTGAAAACAAACATTTCGCCTGAGACATCCTCTGAATTCTGGCCCCCCACGAGGCCCCCGCTCGAAACATCCCCCAAGTTTGCAAAACCAGCGTTTCGCTCGAGACATCCTCAACAAAGTATGAAAAACAAGCGTTTCGCTCGAGACATCTGGCCAAAATCCAAGGACATCCTGGCAAAACAAGCGAATTAGTCAAGACATCCTCAAAATTCCTGCGCGCGGGACGCGGCACGCGCGAGACATCCTTGGAATTCCTGCGAGCGGGACACGAAAACAAGCATTTCGCTGAGACATCCTCTGAATTCTGGCCTCCCACGAAGCCCCCGCTCGAGACATCCTCAAATTTTGCAAAACCAGCGTTTCCTTCGAGACATCCTCAACAAACTATGTAAAAAAAGCGTTTCGCTCGAGACATCCTGCCAAAATTCTAAGAAATCCTAACAAACACAAGCGAATTAGTCGAGACATCCTCGAAATTCCTGCGCGCGGGACGCGGCACGCGCGAGACATCCTCGGAATTCCTGCGCGCGGGGCGCTTTTCCGCGTCGCGGTCGGGGCTCCAGACCCTGTTATTTATCGAGGATTCTGTGAAAAACGCTCCGCACCCTCTTTTTTATGAAGAAAACGGGGGTCTGCGGATCCAGTTTTTTATAGAGGATCCGAGATGGGGGGCGCACTTTCCTCGAGCGGGCACGCACGAAACGCACTTTTTCGACTGAAGATCAACACTTTACCTCGTTATTTACACAGAATAATTTCGCCGGCCCCCTTCAAGTCAAAACAGAAGGTAAACCTACTAAAAGAGAACCCTGGGCCTACGCCCTTTCCGGGAAAAATATCCTCCCTACACGGGGCTTTTCGACGAAAGATAAAAAATGATCGACCCACGAACCCGTAAAGGAATATAGAAATGCAACGCATGGCAGCGTTTTAAAAGACACCTGATTGGGTGACGGGCAAGTGCAATGCTGATTGTATCGATCTTGATGTACCGTGCCGAGGGCTGTGCTGTGCTGCACCGTGCTGAATTGCGATGTGCCATGCCGCGGTTGTGCTCTATAGCGTCGTGGATCGAGTCCTCCTTTGCATCCGAGTCCTGCCCGAACTGATCTGGATCTGAAGCTCGAGCTGCCTGAACACATAGTAGCTGCCCCAGAGCTAATTGACAGGGGGACATGCCAGGAGGACGCGCCGCGAAACGTCCCAAGGGACGCGCCAGGCGACGTGCCAAGGGACGTGCCATGGGGTCGCACCGTAGGACGTGCCAAGGGGACGCGCTACGGGACATCCTCAAAATTCCTGCGCGCGGGACGTGGCACGCGCGAGACATCCCCGGAATTCCTGCGAGCGGGACGTGAAAGCAAACATTTCGCCTGAATTCTGGCCCCCCACGAGGCCCCCGCTCGAGACATCCCCCAAGTTTGCAAAACCAACGTTTCGCTCGAGACATCCTCAACAAATTATGAACATGATCGACCCACGAACCCGGAAAGGAATATAGAAATGTAACGCATGGCAACGTTTTCAAAGACACCTGATTGGCTGACGGGCAAATGCAATGCTGATTGTGTCGATCTTGATGTACCGTGCCGAGGGCTGTGCTGTGCTGCACCGTGCTGAATTGCGATGTGCCATGCCGCGGTTGTGCTCTATAGCGTCGTGGATCGAGTCTTCCTTTGCATCCGAGTCCTGACCGAACTGATCTGGATCTTAAGCTCGAGCTGCCTGAACACATAGTAGCTGCCCCAGAGCTAATTGACAGGGGGACATGCCAGGAGGACGCGCCGCGAAACGTCCCAAGGGACGCGCCAGGCGACGTGCCAAGGGACGTGCCATGGGTCGCACCGTAGGACGTGCCAAGGGGACGCGCTGCGGGACATCCTCAAAATTCCTGCGCGCGGGACGTGGCACGCGCGAGACATCCCCGGAATTCCTGCGAGCGGGACGTGAAAACAAACATTTCGCCTGAGACATCCTCTGAATTCTGGCCCCCCACGAGGCCCCCGCTCGAGACACCCTCAAATTTTACAAAACCAGCGTTTCCCTCGAGACATCCTCAACAAATTATGAAAAACAAGCGTTTCGCTCGAGACATCCGGTCAACATCCAAGGACATCCTGGCAAAACAAACGAATTAGTGGAGGCATCCTCAAAATTCCTGCGCGCGGGACGCGGCACGCGCGAGACATCCTTAGAATTCCTGCGAGCGGGACACGAAAACAAACTTTTCGCCTGAGACATCCTCTGAATTCTGGCCCCCCACGAAGCCCCCGCTCGAGACATCCCCCAAGTTTGCAAAACCAGCATTTCCCTCGAGACATCCTCAACAAATTATATAAACATGATCGACACACGAACCCGGAAAGGAATATAGAACTGTAACACATGGCAGCGTTTTCAAAGACACCTGATTGGGTGACGGGCAAATGCAATGCTGAGTGTATCGATCTTGATGTACCCTGCCGAGGGCTGTGCTGTGCTGCGCCGTGCTGAATTGCGATGTGCCATGGCGCGACTGTGCTCTATAGCGTCGTGGATCGAGTCCTCCTTTGCATCCGAGTCCTGACCGAACTGATCTGGATCTTAAGCTCGAGCTGCCTGAACACATAGTAGCTGCCCCAGAGCTAATGGACAAGGGAACATGCCAGGAGGACGCGCCGCGAAACGTCCCAAGGGATGCGCCAGGCGACGTGCCAGGGGACGCGCCATGGGGTCGCACCGTAGGACGTGCCAAGGGGACGCGCTACGGAACGTGCCAATGGATGTGCCACGGAATGTGCCAGGGGACGCGCCACGCGACGTGCCAGGGGGACTCGCCAAGGGACGCCCCACGGAACGTGCCAAGGAACGTGCCAAGTTGCAATGCTGAGTGTATCGATCTTGATGTACCCTGCCGAGGGCTGTGCTGTGCTGCGCCGTGCTGAATTGCGATGTGCCATGCCGCGACTGTGCTCTATAGCGTCGTGGATCGAGTCCTCCTTTGCATCCGAGTCCTGACCGAACTGATCTGGATCTTAAGCTCGAGCTGCCTGAACACATAGTAGCTGCCCCAGAGCTAATTGACAGGGGAACATGCCAGGAGGACGCGCCGCGAAACGTCCCAAGGGACGCGCCAGGCGACGTGCCAGGGGACGTGCCATGGGGTCGCACCGCGGGACGTGCCAAGGGGACGCGCTACTGAACGTGCTGGGGACGAGCGTTTCGCTCGAGACATCCTATCAAAATCATCCGAATTCCTACGCGCGGGACGCGGCACGCGCGAGACATCCTCGGAATTCTTGCGAGCGGGACGAAAACAAGCATTTCGCCTGAGACATCCTCTGAATTCTGGCCCCCCACGAGGCCCCCGCTCGAGACATCCCCCAATTTTGCACAACCAGCGTTTCGCTCGAGACATCCTCAACAAATTATGAAAAACAAGCGTTTCGCTGGAAAATCCTGTCAAAACCCAACGAAATCAAAATTCCTGCGCGCAGGACGCGGCACGCGCGAGACATCCTCGGAGTTCCTGCGCGAGGAGCGCTTTTCCGTGTCGCGGTCGGCTCTGCAAAACCAGCGTTTCGCTCGAGACATCCTCAACAAATTCTGAAACCATGCGTTTCGCTCGAGAAATCCCCAACTCTGCAAAACCAGCGTTTCGCTCGAGACATCCTCAACAAATTCAGAATAACAAGCGTTTCGCTTGAGACATTCTCAAACATTACACTACACCCGCGCTCCCAGGGCCACGATCCCTCGTAAATTACGCTACGTCAACGCTCCCAGGGCCACGATCCCTCGTAAGGGCTCCTGGGCCCTCCTGGGTCTTCCTTGGACCTCTTGGGCCCTCCTGGGCTCTCCTGGAGCCTCTTGGAGCTTCTCCTGGAGCTTCTCCTGGGCCCTCCTTGGGCCCCCTGGTGCCTCCTGGGCTCTCCTGGGCTCTCCTGGGCCCTCCTGGGCCCTCCTGGGCTCTCCTGGGCTCTCCTGGGCTCTCCTGGAGCCTCCTGGGCCCTCCTGGGCGAAGTCAAGGTCCGAAAACACATGGGACTTGTCACATTTCTGAAATTCGGTGCCACCCCTCACGCAGGTCGGCGGGATCAGGATCCGAAAACACAAGGGATTTGCCACATTTCTGGAATTCCGTGCCACCCCTCACGCAGATCGGCGGGGCCAGGGTCCAAAAACACAGGTGATTTGCAACATTTCTGGAATTCCGCGCTACCCCTCACGCAGATCGGCGGGGTCAGGGTCCAAAAACACACGGGATTTGACACATTTCTGGTATTCCGTGCCACACCTCACGCAGATCGGCGGGGTCAGGGTCAAAAAACACATGGGATTTCTGCTATTTCCTAACTTATGCAACTTCAAGAATCCAAAACTCTGTTCCCAGCGCCGTTCCGGAGGCCGCGGCACCTCGTTATTTATCGAGCGAACGCGTTTACTTAGTTTTTTATCGTTTAAAGTCGATGTCGGAAAAAAGTGGACTTCACCTGTGAAACATCGAGGTTTCCTTGAAGGCAGTAAAATTCCAAGAGCACGATCTGCGTGAGGGGTGGCGAAAAATGGCCTTCGTCCTCACAATTTTAATTCGCTGGCCCCCTTCGACCTCGCAATTTATCGCGCAAGAAATTCGCCGGCCCCCTTCAAGTAAAAACCGGGAGGAAAACCCACTAAAAGAAAACCCTGGGCCCAGGCCCTTTCCGGGAAAAAGTGGACTTCACCTGTGAAATATCGAGGTTTCCGCAAAGGCTGCAAAATTCCAAGAGCACGATCTGCGTGAGGGGTGGCGAAAAATGGCCTTCGTCCTCACAGTTGAAATCCGCCGGCCCCCTTCGACCTCGTAATTTATCGCACAAGAAATCCGCCGGCCCCCTTCAAGTAAACACCGGGGGGTAAACCCACTAAAAGAGAACCCTGGGCTCGAGCCCTTTCTGGGAAAAAAAGCGTTTCGCTCGAGACATCCTGCCACAATTCTAAGAAATCCTAACGAAACAAGCGAATTAGTCGAGACATCCTCGAAATTCCTGCGCGCGGGACGCGGCACGCGCGAGACATCCTCGGAATTCCTGCGCGCGGAGCGCTTTTCCGCGTCGCGGTCGGGGCTCCAGACCCGTTATGCGGGATTCTGCGAAAAACGCTCCGCACCTTCTTTTTTACGAGGGAAAACGGAGTCTGCGGACCTCGTTTTTGATCGAGGATCCGAAATGGGGGGCGCACTTTCCTTGAGCGGGCACGTACGAAACGCACTTTTTCTACTGAAAATCAGCACTTTACCCCATTATTTACGCAGAATAATTTCGCCGGCCCCCTTCAAGTCAAAACCGGGGGTAAACCATCTCAAAGAAAACCCTGGGCCCACGCCCGTTCCGGGAAAAACATGATCGACCCACGAACCCGGAAAGGAATATAGAACTGCAACACATGGCAGCCTTTTCAAAGACACCTGATTGGGTGACGGGCAAATGCAATGCTGAGTGTATCGATCTTGATGTACCGTGCCGAGGGCTGTGCTGTGCTGCGCCGTGCTGAATTGCGATGTGCCATGGCGCGATTGTGCTCTATAGCCTCGTGGATCGAGTCCTCCTTTGCATCCGAGTCCTGACCGAACTGATCTGGATCTTAAGCTCGAGCTGCCTGAACACATAGTAGCTGCCCCAGAGCTAATGGACAGGGGAACATGCCAGGAGGACGCGCCGCGAAACGTCCCAAGGGATGCGCCAGGCGACGTGCCAGGGGACGTGCCATGGGGTCGCACCGCGGGACGTGCCAAGGGGACGCGCTACGGAACGTGCCAATGGATGTGCCACGGGATGTGCCAGGGGACGCGCCACGCGACGTGCCAGGGGGAAGGGACCATGCCAGGAGGACGCGACGCGGAACGTCTCAAGGGACGCGCCAAGCGACGTTCCAAGGGACGTGCCATGGGAACGCACCGCGGGACGTGCCAAGGGGACGCGCTATGGAACGTGCCAATGGATGTGCCACGAGATGTGCCAGGGGACGCGCCACGCGACGTGCCAGGGGGACTCGCCAAGGGACGCCCCACGGAACGTGCCAAGCGAGCGTGACGTGAATCCTCGGAATTCCTGGGAGCGGGACGTGAAAACAAGCATTTCGCCTGAGACATCCTCTGAATTCTGGCCACCCACGAGGCCCCCGCTCGAGACATCCTCCAATTTTGCAAAACCAGCGTTTCGCTCGAGACATCCTCAACAAATTATGAAAAACAAGCGTTTCGCTCGAGACATCCGGTCAAAATCCTAAGAAATCCTCGCCAAACAAACAAATTTGTCGAGACATCCTCAACATTCCTGCGCGCGGGACGCGGCACGCGCGAGACATCCTCGGAATTCCTGCGAGCAGGACGTGAAAACAAGCATTTCGCCTGAGACATCCTCTGGATTCTGGCACCCCACGAGACCCCCGCTCGAGACATCCCCCCAATGTTGCAAAACCAGCGTTTCGCTCGAGACATCCTCAACAAATTATATCTAAAAGAAAACCCTGGGCCTATGCCCTTTCCGGGAACAAGCGTTTCGCTCGAGACATCCGGTCAAAATCCAAGGAGATCCTGGCAAAACAAACGAATTAGTCGAGACATCCTCAAGATTCCTGCGCGCGGGACGCGGCGCGCGCGAGACATCCTCTGAATTCCTGCGAGCGGGACACGAAAACAAGCATTTCGCCTGAGACATCCTCTGAATTCTGGCCCCCCACGAAGCCCCCGCTCGAGACACCCTCAAATTTTACAAAACCAGCGTTTCCCTCGAGACATCCTCAACAAACTATGTAAAACATGATGGACCCACGAACCCGGAAAGGGATATAGACATGTGCAGCATGGTCACGTTTTCACGATATCCAACTGGGCGACACCTCACGAAACATCCCACGAGACACCCCGCGAAACATCCCAGGAGACACCTCACGAAACAACCCACGAGACACCTCACGAAACATTCCACGAGACACCCCGTGAAACATTCCACGAGACACCCCACGAACAGGCAACCACTCAACCAGACACCCCACGAAACATTCCACGGGGGTGCGACTGGGTGTGGTCGTGCTGGGGTGTGGTCGTGCTGGAGTATGGTCGTGTTGGGGTGTGGTCGTGCTGGGGTGTGGTCGTGCTGGGGGGTGGTCGTGCTGGGGGGTGGTCGTGCTAGGGGGGTGGTCGTGCTGGGGGGTGGTCGTGCTGGGGCGTGGTCGTGCTGGGGCGTGGTCGTGCTGGGGCGTGGTCGTGCTGGGGTGTGGTCGTGCTGTGGTGAGGTCGTGCTGGGGTGTGGTCGTGCTGGGGTGTGGTCTTGCTGGGGTGGGGTCGTGCTGGGGTGTGGTCGTGCTGGGGTGTGGTCGTGCTGGGGGGTGGTCGTGCTGTGGTGGGGTCGTGCTGGGGTGGTGGTCGTGCTGGGGTGTGGTCGTGCTGGGGTGTGGTCGTGCTGGGGTGTGGTCGTGCTGGGGTGGGGTCGTGCTGGGGTGGGGTCGTGCTGGGGTGTGGTCGTGCTGGGGTATGGTCGTGCTGGGGTGGGGTCGTGCTGGGGTGGGGTCGTGCTGGGGTCTGGTCGTGCTGGGGTGTGGTCGTGCTGGGGTATGGTCGTGCTAGGGTGGGGTCGTGCATTTCGCTCGAGACATCCTGCCAAAATTCCAGGAAATCGTACAAAAACAAACGAATTAGTCGAGACATCCTCGGAATTCCTGCGCGAGGAGCGCTTTTCCGTGTCGCGGTCGGCTCTGCAAAACCAGCGTTTCGCTCGAGACATCCTCAACAAATTCTGAAACCAAGCGTTTCGCTCGAGACATCCCCAACTCTGCAAAACCAGCGTTTCGCTCGAGACATCCTCAACAAATTCTGAAAAACAAGCGTTTCGCTCGAGACATCCTCAAATTTTAATTCGCCGGCCTCCTTCGACCTCGATATTTATCAGGGAAAAAATTCGCCGGCCTCCTTCAAGTTGGCACCGGGGGATTAGGTTTACCAACTAAAAGAGAACCCTGGGCCGGCGCCCTTTCCGGGAAAAACATTTCGCTCGAGACATCCTGCCACAATTCTAAGAAATCCTAACGAAACAAGCGAATTAGTCGAGACATCCTCGAAATTCCTGCGCGCGGGACGCGGCACGCGCGAGACATCCTCGGAATTCCTGCGCGCGGAGCGCTTTTCCGCGTCGCGGTCGGGGCTCCAGACCCGTTATTAGTCGAGGATTCTGCGAAAAAACGCTCCGCACCCTCTGCGGACCTCGTTTTTTATCGAGGATCCGAAATGGGGGGCGCACTTTCCTCGAGCGGGCACGCACGAAACGCACTTTTTCGACTGAGAATCAGCACTTTACTTCGCTATTTACGCAGAATAATTTCGCCGGCCCCCTTCAAGTCGAAACCGGGGGGTAAACCTACTAAAAGAGAACCCTGGGCCCACGCCCTTTCCGGGAAATACCTCGCCGGAGGGACCCATGCCCCCATTTAATAAAACTCGGCCCCAGGCGAACTTTGCCACAGCAGCGCATGGCGATGGTTGGGTTTCCTCTACCTCCTCCCTCGCCGCCTCCACTGTCCCCGATTGACCACATGTAGTCGACTGAGACCGCGCGCCTCGCCCTGGCATCCTTAATTTATTTCGGCGCGATCTCCTTGCGGCTGTTCTCCTGGCGCAATGGGGGCGCAAGCTTCGGTGAGGTAGATGTTTGTTATGTCTCTCAATTTCTACTTTGCCCGGTCTTAAATCATGCGTGACCCTCTCAGGTACCTCAGCCTCCACGCCGACAGACGCGTCCCCAAGGCCACTTGCTTCGCTGCCCCCATCCTGGCCCTCTCTGGCTTCCTCCAAATTCATGATAACTGGATTTCGACTGGGGCCCGAGGAGGAGGACGCGCCCCTGGCTCGCCCTCCGACGTGTGCCGCTGCTGTCGGGCGAGGGGCACCTCCTTCTCCTCCTGACCGCTGAACGGCCTAGGCAGCGTCACCTCCAACGGTCGAAGCGTTGCCTCTGCCTCCTCCTCCCCCTCCTCCTCATCCTCCTCCTCAATGTCAACATAACCAACACTATCACCACCATCAGCAACGGCATCAGCATCAGCATCAGCATCAGCATCAGCATCAGCATCATCATCATCATCATCATAATCACCACCATCATCATCACCATTATCATCATCAGCATCATCATCAGTAGCATCATGACAATCGTCATCCTCATTACGATCAGCCTCATCATTATCAACATCACGACACCATCATCGAAATTCTGATCTTTATCCTCATCCTCCTCCTCCTCCTCATCATCATCACACTCCTCATCCTCGTCCACGTCCTCCTCCTCCTCATCATCCTCGACCTCGCCCTCATCATCATCAGCAGCAGCAGCATCAACACTGTCATCGTTATCTTGGTCAAAATCACCATCACAATCACCGTCATCACCATTCCCATCAGTAGCACAATCAGTTGTGCAACCACCATCATCATCAACATCACCATCATCGTCACCATCATCATCATAATCATCATCACCATCATCATCATCATCAGCATCATCAGATTCACCATCATTACCGTCATCATCAGAAGCATCATCATCAGCATCACCCACATCATCATCATCATCATCATCATCTTCATCAGCATCGCCATCACCACCACCATCACCACCACCATCACCATCACCATCACCACCACCACCACCATCACTATCTCCATCACCACAACCATCACCACAACCATCACCATCACCATCACCATCAACACCACCATCAGCATCACCATCACCCCCACAATCACGATCACCACCACCGTCACCATCACCATCACCACCACCAACACCATCACCATCACCAGCACCATCACCATCACCACCACCACCACCATCACTATCTCCATCACCATTTATCATCACCACAACCATCACCAGCACCATCACCACCACCATCACCATCACCATCACCACTATCACTATCACCACCACCATCACCGTCACAATCATCATCATCAGCATCATCATCATGGTCATCATCAGATTCACCATCATCATCATCAGCATCAGAAGCATCGTTATCAGCATCACGCACATCGTCAGCATCAGCTTCATCAGCATCGCCATCACCACCACCATCACCACTACCACCACCATTTCCATCACCGTCACCGTCACCACCACCATCACCATCATCATCACCATCACCATCACCGCCACCATCACAAACGCCATCACCGTCACCATCACCATCACGATCACAACCACCATCACCATCACCGTCACCACCAACACCACCATCACCATCACCAGCACCATCACAACCACCACCATCAGCATCACCATCACCATCACCACTACCATCACCATCACCATCACCATCACCATCACCGTCACCATCATCATCATCATCATCACCATCATCATCATCGTCACCATCATCATCGTCATCATCACAAGCATCGTCATCAGCATCACCCACGTCATCAGCATCAGCTTCATCAGCATCGCCATCACCACTACCATCACAACCACCATCACCATCACCATCACCATCACCACCACCACCATCACCATCACCATCACCATCATCATCACCATCACCACCACCATCACCATCACCGTCACCACCACCATCACCATCAAAATCATCATCACCACCACCGTCACCACCATCGTCACCATCACCGTCACCACCACCATCACCATCACCATCACCATGACCACAACCACCACCATCACCATCACCATCACCATCACCATTACCATCACCATCACCATCACCATCACCACTACCACCACCATCACCATAACCAGCACCATCACTACCACCACCACCATCACCACCACCATCACCACCACCATCACCACCACCATCACCACCACCACCATCACCATCACCGTCATCACAACCATCATCATCAGCATCATCATCAGCATCATCATCATCACCGTCACCATCACCAGCATCATCGCCGTCGGTGTCACCACCAAAATCAGTATCCTCGTCGGTCAGGGAGTAGAGAGCGGAAACTCCACCCCCATAGTAATCACCCCGACACGCGAAGTCGTTTCGTAAACGGACCCACAGAAGGAATCGAACAGGGCAAGGCTGTTTGGTAATCGCCTAGGCCCGGTTCCGTAAACGCCGATTATCGGGTCTGGGTGGCTTTTCCTTCCTTGAAGGAGGAAGACGCAGCAGCAGCAGCAGCAGCAGGAGCAGCAGCGGGACGAGCGCGTCCAGGACGGCAGCGTGCTCCACGGCGCCAGCGCCAGGAGCGCGGCGCTCAGCGCTCGGCGCGCGCGCACGCGAGCCCGCCGCCGCCGCCGCTCCTCCCTCCCTCCCTCCCTCCCGGCTCCATCCCTCCCCCCCTCCTCCCTTCCCCCCTCCTCCCCTCCTCCCCTCCTCCCTCCTCCCTCCTTCCTTCCCTCCCTCCTCCTCCCTCCTCCTTCCTCCCTTCCCTCCACAATTACACAATATGAATACTACTCTCCTCTCTCCCCTGGTGACGTCCGGAAAATGGACGGCGCCCCTCCGCTCCGCGTTCTGGTTTTTTACACAAGATTCCCGGGAGACGGGTTTTCGCTTGGGTTTTGATTGAAAAATTCTGCTCTCGCTGAGGCGCTGGCTTCATTTTCGGGCCACTTCTCGTTCCTAATCGTACTCCCGCCGCAGCCTGGCCTCATTTCCGCGCTTCCGCTCGTTCCGAATCGTGCTCCAGCTGCAGCGCTGGCGTCCTTATTTCCAGTGCCATGCTACGGCATGGTTTCGGTCCTTCCAAATTGGCCCCAAAATCTAGAAAATGGCCTCCCGAAGAAACCATCGGAAGTGATTACACATTCGGTGCCGATTCGTTTTTTTTTGGAGCCGCAGAAGACTCCCCCACCACTTTGGGGCGTCGCCACGCCATGCTATGTCATGCTACTCGTTGATCTTCAACACCATGCAATGCCATGTAATGCTATGCAATGCTGCGACATCCGATTGTGCGACTAGAGAAGAGATCTAATCCATGGAAAGGGATGGGAGGGAGGGGTAGAACATCAGATATCACGCGAGCGCACCTAGTTTGCCCTCCTCCCCTCCCTCCTCCCTCCTCCCTCCTCCCTTCCCTCCTCCCTCCTTCCCTCCCTCCTCCCTCCCTCCTCCATTGCCCCTTCCTCGACAATTACACAATATGAAGACACTCTCCCTCCTCCCTCTCAAGCTATCCAGAAGATCTCCCGCCCCCTCCGCGTGCTGTCTGTTCACACCCAGGATGTCATTCAACATTTGGTTTTCATTTCTGGGTCTTTTACAATTCAATTGTTTCTGGTGTTTCACAGTGGTGCTCCCGCTGCAGCGCGGGCCTCATTGTCGGAACGGCGCGTTGCTCCCGTCGGCCAGAATGGCGCTCTCGCCCCAGCGCGGGCCACTTTTCTGGATCCGAGTCTTGCTTCATTGTGGTCTCCCCAATCATTTCCCCTCCTCCGCCTTCCCTGGTCCTGCTGTTCCTCCCGCTCCTTCCACTCCAGCTCCTGCTGCTGCTTTTCGTCTCGCCCCAACGCGGGCCGCTTTTCTGAATCCGAGCCTTTCTTCATCGTTGTGGCCCCTCTCATTTCACCTCCTCAACCTTCTCCTGGTCCTACGTTCCCTCCCGATCCTTCTGGTCTAGTTCCTGCTGCTGCTGCTGCTGCCGTTCGTCCTCATCCTTCTCCTCCCGCTCATCTTCCTGCTCACCCGCCACCTCCTCCTCCTCCTCCTCCTCCTCCTCCTCCTCCCGTGCACGCAGCTCCCCTGCTTTCCCGATTGCCCATCACACGAAGCGGTATGTCTGTAATCCTGAGTCGCAGGTCGGCCATGACACGCATCCGCGGGTAGAGAGAAGACTCAGCGCCGTGGGAAGAGATGGGGGAGAGGGAGATAATGTCAGATGAGGCGCGAGCGCACCTAGCTTGCCTCCTCTCCTCCTCTCCTTCTCCCTCCTCCAACAACCCTCCTCCCTCCTACCCCATCCCACCTCCCTCTTCCCTCCTCTTCCCTCCTACCTCCTCCCTCCCTCCTCCTCCCTCCCTCCTCACACCTCCCTCCTCCCCCCTCCCTCCTCCCTTCTCCCTTCTCCTGCCTCCTCCCTGTTCCCTCCTCCTCCTCATCCTCCGTAGCCATTTTGGCCCTAGATGTTCCACTGGGAAGCTGCTCAACCTCCAGGCAGCAGGGATACCGCTATTCCACGACCAGCATCCAAGATTAACCCTGCGAGGGTCAGATTGCTCTCTCAGCCAACTCCTGGAGGAGCAACAGCTTCCGTTGTCGGTTCTGCTGCCACCACAGTGCGTCGTCAGGATGGGTGGAACGGGCCGCCCAGCGTAGACGGTGCGCTGCGCGTGCAAGGACAGGATGCGGGATAAGAAGCTGGAGAAGCAGGAGGGCCTACTGCCAGTGCGGGCAGCCTCTGGGACGCAAGGGCTGCAGGGCTGAGCCGAGCCGCCCTGGAGCCGGCTGGACTCGGCAACTCTGCGGCGGCGCGGAGCCTGCGCCCCCGTCCGATCCGAAGAACATCGCGGGCGCGCTGGGGGGGGGCTCATAGCGCAGCTCCCGCAGGCGGCCGCAGCGGTCGCTGCCGTCAAGGAACTGGAGGAGCCGACGAAGCCGAGACCCACGCCGAAGGCTCCTCTTCCGAGCGTCCGCAAAGCGAAGCAGAAGCAAGCGCGCGCCTGTGAAGGGGCCGCCCGGGCGCGAGCAAAGTTGACGACGATGGACGCGAAAGTCGAGGAGCGCGTCCCGGGGGTCGACAGGGAGCAGACTGATAGGCTCAAGGCGTAGGAAGCGGTGGCAACCTCGGTGTTGCACCCTGCGCCCACGGTCAACGACGGCCCCTCCCCTCCGCAGGTCATCGACCACTCGACCGACTCCTCGCTGGAGGCCGGCCTCGACGAACACCCCGAGCAGTACCCTCGGCAGCTGGAGGCCTGCTGTGCGGCAGGCGCGGGCTGCAACAAGCAGCAGATGCCCTCGCCACCCAGGAGGGACGAGAAAGTCCACGACTCGTTGTGGTTTACGACCAAAAGTCTGTGATCACCCAGAACTGACAACAGCTTCACGGACGGAGGGCGGTTCCTCTTCAAAGCGGGGCCGTCGCTTGCGACTTCCTTGAAATTGGGGACGGGGGCCCGACCTTGTTATCTTCCTTATGGCCTGACGGCTTCTTTCAAGACGGAGCTCCCGCCTGAATTGCGGGCCCATGGGGCACTCGTCTTTCGAGGGAGGCGCTTCGTTAAGAGAAACGTGTTGCAAGGACCAATGGGGGGGGACTTGGGACGGAAAGGTTTATTGCAGCATGGTTTACACATCTTGGGTTTACGATGGCTTTCTTCCGAGTCAGCCTCTTCCTCCTCCTCCTCCTCCTCCTCCTCCTTGTCCTCTGCCCCCGCTGCTGCCGTTCCTCGTCCTCCTCCCCCGACGCCCCCGTGCTGTAGCCGCTCCTCCACCTCCACCTCCGTCCCCCCCCCCCGCCTTCCTCCTCATCGCCTTGTCCATCCCCCTCGCTTCCCGCCCCCCCCCCCGCTCCGTCCCCTCTCCCCTTCCCCCCCTATCCCCATCCCTCCCTTCCACCCCTCATCACCGCCATCACCACCATCACCATCGCCCTCCTCCTCCCCTTCTTCCTCCTCCTCCGTCTCCTCCTTTTCCGCCTCCTCCTCCTCCGTCTCCTCCTCCGCCTCCTCCTCTTCCTCCTCCTTGTCTTCCTCCTCCTCCTCCGCCTCCTCCTCTTCCTCCTCCTCCGCCTCCTCCTTGTCCTCCTCCTCCTTTCGATATCCGCCGACCCCTTGTGGGTCTCTAGGCGTGTGAGATAGTTCCCCCCCCCATAACCCCCCCCCCAGGGACCCCAAACCGGAGATTTCCCCCCCCCCCCCCCCCCCCCCCCCCCCCCCCCCGGCCCGGCGCGAGCGCACTTTGACCCCCCCCCCCGGTCCGGCGCGAGCGCACCACGAGGCTTTTCCGGACCCAAGAGGGCCTAAAGACGAGCCAAGAAGGCCCCAAGAGGCCTCCCAGACGGCCACGAGGGCCCCGAGACGCCAAACGAGCGCTCCAAGACGCCCAAGATGGCCCAAAGACGGGCTAAGAGGCCTCCTAGACGGCCCCAGAGGTCCCCATGAGGCCCCAAGAGGCCTCCAAGATGCGTCCCAAGAGGGCCTCTAGACGCAAACATGATGGACCCACGAACCCGGAAAGGGATATAGACATGTGGAGCACGGTCACGTTTTCACGATACCCAACTGGGCGACACCTCAAGAAACATCCCACGAGACACCCCGCGAAACATCCCACGAGACACCTCACGAAACATTCCACGAGACACCTCACGAAACATTCCACGCGACACCCCGCGAAACATTCCACGAGACACCCCACGAACAGGCAACCACTCAACCAAAGCACATCGCGGACGAGGACGACGACGGCATTCCACGAGACACCCCACGAAACATTCCACGGGAGTGCGACTGGGTGTGGTCGTGCTGTGGTGTGGTCGTGCTGGGGGTGTCGTGCTCGTGGTCGTGCTGGGGTGTGGTCGTGCTGGGGTGTGGTCGTGCTGGGGTGTGGTCGTGCTGGGGTGTGGTCGTGCTGGGGGTGGTCGTGCTGGGGCGTGGTCGTGCTGTGTCCGTGGCTGCGTCGCGCTGTGGTGAGGTCGTGCTGGGGTGGTCGTGCTGGGGTGTGGTCTTGCTGGGGTGGGGTCGTGCTTGGGTGGGGTCGCGCTGTGGTGAGGTCGTGCTGGGGTGTGGTCGTGCTGGGGTGTGGCTCGTGCTGGGGTGGGTCGTGCTGGGGAGTGGTCGTGCTGGGGTGTGGTCGTGCTTGGGTGGGGTCGTGCTGGGGTGTGGTCGTGCTGGGGTGTGGTCGTGCTGGGGTGGGCTCGTGCTGGGGTGGGGTCGTGCTGGGGTATGGTCGTGCTGGGGTGTGGTCGTGCTGGGGTGTGGTCGTGCTGGGGAGTGGTCGTGCTGGGGTGGGGTCGTGCTGGGGCGGGGTCGTGCTGGGGTGTGGTCGTGCTGGGGCATGGTCGTGCTGGGGTGTGGTCGTGCTGAGGCGGCCCGCACCCTGTGATTTATCGATCGGGATTTCAAAAACAAGCGTTTCGCCCGAGACGTCCTCAAATTTTAATCCGCCGGCCTCCTTCGACCTCGATATTTATAAAGGAAAGAATCCGCCGGCCTCCTTCAAGTTGGGCACGGGGGACTATGTTTACATACTAAAAGAGAACCCTGGGCCAAAGCCCTTTCCGGCAAAATGAGCCCATTCCCTTCGTAAACGTACAGTGTTTCACAAGTTCGCCTTCTGGGCTTTCCGATGCTCCCAGACGGCCCAAGAGGCCCCCAGTACCGCCCCAAGACGGCCAAAAAAGCTTGCAAGAGGGCCCAACAGGGCCCCAAGACGGCCCAACAGGCGTCCAAGACGGCCCAAGAGGGCCCCGAAGACGGCCCCAAGAGCGTTCCAGGAGCGCTCCAAGTGGCCTGCAAGAGAGCTCAGACTGGTCCCACATGGTCCAAGAGCGATCAAAGACACCGCAGATGGCCTCCAGACGGCCCAAGATGCCCCGAAGAGGCCCCAAGAGGCCTCCAAGATGCGTCCCAAGAGGGCCTTTAGACGCAAAAATGAGCCCATGCCCTTCGTAAAACGTACATTTTTTCATAAATTCGCCTTCTGGGTTTTCCGATGCTCCCACACGGCCCAAGAGGCCCCCAAGTCCGGCCCAAGACGGTCCAAGAAGCCTCCAAGAGGGCACCAAGACAGCCCAAGAGGGCCCCAAGACGGCTCAAGAGGCGCCGAAGACGGCCCAGGAGAGCCCCGAAGACGGCCCCAAGAGCGCTCCAGGAGCGCTCCAAGTGCTTCCAAGAGAGCTGAACATGGTCCCAGACGGTCCAAGAGCGATAAAAAGACACCCGAGATGGTCTCCAGATGACCCAAGACGCCCCCAAGAGGCGTCCAAGATACGTCCCATCCCTAGACGCAAACATGATGGACCCACGAACCCGGAAAGGGATATAGACATGTGGAGCATGGACACGTTTTCATGATACCCAACTGGGCAACACCTCACGAAACATCCCACGAGACACCTCACGAAACAGCCCACGAGACACCTCACGAAACATTCCACGAGACACCTCACGAAACATTTCACGAGACACCCCGCGAAACATTCCACGAGACACCCCACGAAACATTCCACGACGACAGGCAACCACTCAACCAAGGCGGTGTGGTCGTGCTGGGGAGTGGTCGTGCTGGGGTGTGGTCGTGCTGGGGGGTGGTCGTGCTGGGGGTGGTCGTGCTGGGGGGGTGGTCGTGCTCGTGCTGGGGCGTGGTCGTGCTGGGGCGTGGTCGTGCTGGGGCGTGGTCGTGCTGGGGTGTGGTCGTGCTGTGGTAAGGTCGTGCTGGGGTGCGGTCGTGCTGGGGTGTGGTCTTGCTGGGGTGGGGTCGTGCTGGGGTGTGATCGTGCTGGGGTGGGGTCGTGCTGGGGTGTGGTCGTGCTGGGGTGTGGTCGTGCTAGGGTGGGGTCGTGCTGGGGTGGGGTCGTGCTGGGGAGTGGTCGTGCTGGGGTGTGGTCGTGCTGGGGTGTGGTCATGCTGGGGCGTGGTCGTGCTGGGGTGGGGTCGTGCTGGGGTGGGGTCGTGCTGGGGTGGGTTCGTGCTGGGGTGCTCCGCACCCTGTGATTTATCGATCGGGTCGTGCTGGGGTGTGGTCGTGCTGGGGTGTGGTCGTGCTGGGGTGTGGTCGTGCTGGGGTGTGGTCGTGCTGGGGAGTGGTCGTGCTGGGGTGTGGTCGTGCTGGGGGGTGGTCGTGCTGGGGGGTGGTCGTGCTGGGGGGGTGGTCGTGCTAGGGGGTGGTCGTGCTGGGGCGTGGTCGTGCTGGGGCGTGGTCGTGCTGGGGCGTGGTCGTGCTGGGGTGTGGTCGTGCTGTGGTGAGGTCGTGCTGGGGTGTGGTCGTGCTGGGGTGTGGTCTTGCTGGGGTAGGGTCGTGCTGGGGTCGGGTCGTGCTGGGGTGTGGTCGTGCTGGGGTATGGTCGTGCTGGGGTGGGGTCGTGCTGGGGTGGGGTCGTGCTGGGGTCTGGTCGTGCTGGGGTGTGGTCGTGCTGGGGTATGGTCGTGCTAGGGTGGGGTCGTGCATTTCGCTCGAGACATCCTGCCAAAATTCCAGGAAATCGTACAAAAACAAAGGAATTAGTCGAGACATCATCGAAATTCCTTCGCGCGGGGCGCTTTTCCGCGTCGCGGTCGGCTCTGCAAAACAAGCGTTTCGCTCGAGACATCCTCGGCAAACTCTGCGGAGCAAGCGTTTCGCTCGAGACACTCGAGACATCCCCAACTCTGCAAAACCAGCGTTTCGCTCGAGACATCCTCAACAAATTCTGAAAAACAAGCGTTTCGCTCGAGACATCCTCAAATTTTAATTCGCCGGCCTCCTTCGACCTCGTTATTTATCAGGGAAAAAATTCGCCGGCCTCCCTCAAGCAGGCACCGGGGGACAGGTTTACCTACTAAAAGAGAACCCTGGGCCAAAGCCGTTTCCGGGAAAATTTGCTCATGTCCTTAGTAAAACGTATATTGTTTCACACATTCGCCTTGTGGGCTTTCCGACGGTCCAACACGGCCCAAGAGACCCCGAAGACCGCCCCAAGACGGCCCAAGAGGCCCCCAAGACGGCCCCACGACGGCCCAAAATGGCCCCAAGACGGCCCAAGAGGTCCCCAAGACGGCCCAAGAAGGCCCCAAGACGGCACCAAGAGGAGCCCGCCCCCACGAGCCCCAGGGGGCCCCAATAGTGCCCCGAGAGGCCGCCAGAGGCCCCCAAGAGGCCGCCAAGACGCCCCACGGAGCCCCCAAGAAGCCCCCAGGAGGCCCCCAAAAGACCCCCAGACGCTTCCGTATTGCGAGCCGTGAAGCCAACTGCACTGCACTCCGCGCATGCAGCCGTGCTCTTCCTCGCGAAGTGCTCACTATCTTGCTCGGCGCTAATGTGCTGCTGCCGCGCGAACTGTTTAGTGCGCGCTGCGAACGTCGACAGCCTCTTAACCCGTTTCGACTCATCTGCCACATCTTTCGCGGTGATGCCTCGCTGATCACAGCTTCCGCACGCCACTCTTGCTCCTTTCGTCTTCCGGTGGTCCTCCACTCGGCTGCGGGTCGAAAGGCCGACCTCCCAGAAGGACACCCCGCACCCGGGTGCACAGCGCGCAAGGCGCTCGCAAAACACGCCCCAGACCACCGGCATCACGCAAACATTTGGACCCCCTACGTATCTGCCACCACCCGCGCGCGACACCGCACCCTCACACAAGACGCCGCTGGCCACAAACTCCTGGCCTCGCAACACTCACAGAAGGGGTCGGCGGATGTGGCGTAAGCCTGTAGAATCGGGTCTACGCCGCCGGCCGCTGCGCACCCGTTCAGAGGAACGCCATCTCGTGGGCGCCGAGCTCGTCCTTCACCTGCCTCGCGAGGCGCTCTGCGACGGAGGAGCAGGGTGCTCCTCCAACCTTCTCTTCCTTGGTCTTTGAGGGGCATTGGTTGCGCTGCGCGCCGCTGGTTTGGACGCCCGAAATGGGTGCGAACAAATGGGTGCAATGCCCAACAACAAGTGTTGTCCCAACCCAACAGCGGCCGCTGATGGGCAGGCGGCCTTCTGTCTCGAATGGACACAGGCCGCGGCGGCGTGGACAGCGAATCCTGTTCAAAATGAGCAGGAACTGCTGTTGGGCATTGTACCCATTCTTTCCGTGCCCATTTCGGGCGTCCAGAGCTGGGACCAGGCTGGTCTCGGCGCCTTCCCGCCTGTCACACGGGGGCGGGCAGCCCGCCCATCGGCCCGCAGGCTGCGTGCAGGCGGCCTCGCAGAGAAGCGGGGCGCTTCTCCATGATTTGCGGTCGTTGTGGCAGGTGTTGCCGACGTAGATGTTGATGTCCATCGAGTAAGCGATGAGCTGCGTCTGTGGAGGCGTCGCCGATGTAGATGTCCGTCATGAATGGCCGCCGTCTGTGCCGATGCTTCCCCGCGCGTGTCATGGGGGGCTGTCCTTGTCCGCCGAGAAGGTGGTGGGCTGCGTCTGTCGCACGGGAGCGGGCAGCCCGCCTTTCGGCCCACGGGCTCGGTCGGGCTGCCTCGCAGAGAATCAGGATGCTTCTCTCTTGTTTGCTGCTCTCGCTGGGGGAGGTGTAGCCGATGTATGTGTCCGTCATGGTGGTCCGCCGTTGGGCTCGATGTTTTCCCTTGCGCGTCATCGGGGGTTGTCCATATTCATTGAGAATGCGGCGGGCTGCTTCTGTCACGCGGGAGCGGGCAGCCCGCCCTTCGGCCCGCGAGCTGCGGGCTGCCTCGCTGAGAAGCTGAATGCTTGCCCCTTCTTTGTTGCTCTCGCTGGGTGAGGGGTCGCCGGTGTGAAAGTCCATCATGGTGGGCTACCGCCTGGCTCGATGCTTCCCCGCGTTCGCGTCGTCATCAGCTGTCCTTGTCCATCGGGAAGGCGACGAGCTGCGTCTGTCGCGCGGGGGCGGGCAGCCCGCCCTTTGGCCCGCGGGCTGCGGGCTGCCTCTCTGGGAAGCAGGATACTTCTCAATTGTTTGCTTCTCTCGCCGGGGAGGGGGCGTCGCGGGTGTGGATGTCCGTCATGGTGGGCAGCCGTCTGGCGCGACGCTTCCCTGCGCGCTTCGTCGGGGGCCGTCCTTGTCTATCAGTGCGGCGACGAGCTGCGTCTGTCACTCGGGAGCTGGCAGCCCGCCCATTCGGCCCGCGGACTGCGGGCTGCCTCGCGGAGATGCGGGATGCTTCTCCCTGCTTCGCTGCTCTCGCTGGGGGGGATGTCGCAGATGTAAATGTTCGTCATGGGGGGCTGCCGACTGGCTCGATGCTTCCCCGCGCGCGTCGTCGGGAACTGTCCCTCTGCAGTAGGAGGTCGACGGGCTGCATCTCCAGTCGGACGTCTCGCTGCTTAGATCACTGCCGCGAGCCCACTCCCATTCGACGCGTTCCGCGCGCGTGGATTGAGGTCAAGGTATATGTCGCAGAGGCTGGCGACTGGAATCGCAGGTCCTTGGCGCGTTGCTCGGAGGCCCCATCTTGATATGATCATGCCGTCGAGGATGTCTGCTATGGCGATGTCCAAGTTGTCTTCCGTGGCTTCACTAATGGACTTGAGATCATCTGCTCCCCATTGATAATGCGTCATGATTTTGACCTTCCCGAGTTCAGAGTGTCGAGCGGAGCCGGCCATGATGTCCGCGCGGTTGGCTATGTGCTGGAGCTCGGAAAGTTCCCAGCAAGTGAAGCCTTCAGCTGTGAGCGTATACTGACCTATGTGGACGGCGAGCATCGGGGCGTTGGTCACAGCTGCCGTGTGGAAGATGGCTAGCACCTCTCTGGTGATCGCATTGGCCTCATGCAGTTGGTTGGCGGTCTTCTCGGCGAGGTCGGTTATTTCCCAGGGTGCTGCTCCAGTGCGGTGTCTTGTGGCCAGAAAGGCTGCAATGTCGGTGAGGTCGTAAGCGTGCCAAGTTATTCTTGGGATCTCGGCGCAGATCGCTGCAATCCTGCCGTTCTGGATGAGGCCGCGTACCTATCCAAAGGAAAGTTGGGTCGCTGGAGTCGTCTGGTCGCTGTTGGCTTCGACGTAGTCGAATCCGTTGGTGGCGGCGATGGCGGCCTTGGCCATGATGCTATTACTGAAAATCGCATGGCTTACGAGGTCGATCGGTGATATTGACTACGGTCTGTCGGTCTGCCGCGTCTGGCTTTGCTGCGATGGCCCTCCGTGAGCGGTCGGCCTGGATCGTGGCGACTAATTTCGGCGCGACGGGCGAGGTTTCGAGTGTCGGCAGTGGCGTGACGTCCGTCTTGTATGCTGGGGCCTCGCTCTAGGTTGCTGGCCGCCCTTGGTTCTTGGTGGCCGCTGTGGTCGCTGCGATGGCCTCGGGGCTGTCGGTGATCTGCTGTTCCGTCAACGGCTCCTGCGCCCCTTGGTGCCAGGCGTACCATGGCTTGCGACAGCGGTGTGCTGGTGTCAAGTGTTTGCCGAGCCGTGAGAATTTATGGAGCTCCGTCTGGCATCCTGAATGCTGTGCTTGTTGCCCAGAGCCGTGAGTTCGCGAGGTCCTTGTGCCCCCCGCCCACGTGAACTGCCATGCCCTGCTTCGTCTTGGTGGTTCGTGCGCATGTGTAGCAGACGCAACGCAGAGGGATGGCGTCGTTGGCTGAGGCTGGAGCCAGAGAGGCCGGGTGCATCTTGAAGACTTTGATCAATTTCTCTTGCTCGGCTTGGTCGCGGATGTAGCAGGCGTGGGTTTGTGTCGCGGCTTTGATTGCCTTGGTGAACTCCTTGGTTCTTCTCCTCGCCTATGCGATGATGTCGACGTCCTACCTGCCCTTGTCAGGCCACCTGTCGGGGGGGCGGTGCTTGTGGGGGAATGCGACGTCTTGCTTGAGCTGTGAACTCCATGCGCCCTTCCGCTGCCGCTGGCCGTCGAATAATTGGAGTACGGCTGCAAGTCCGCGTTGAAGCAAGCGCGGCAGGCACCGCAATCGCGCGCCCGTCTGGTGGGCGGCGAAGTCGGGTACTCCAGTCTTCGCAACGGCCACCTTGAGCGCGACGTGCTTCTCGGGGCTGTTGGTCTTGGGCAGCGAGGCGGCCGCTCTGTAGGGTCCCATGTACTTCGCGGAGATGTAGTCACGGTCCTTCTTGGCGAGGCCGTTCCAGACGTGGCGGTTGTAGGTCAGCGCTGAAGTCGAGAGAGCATGGACGTACTTCATCTTGGCCTTCTGCGAGAGTTGCTCTCGGCGGAGGATGCGTTTCTCGAGTGGCTTGGGTGCGCCCATGGCGCGGCTGACTTTCAGTCTGACCCCAGGGCCCATGACCCCGCCAGCCGCGATGATGGTTCCGAAGGCTTCCTGTTGGGTCACGAGCTGCATATTGATGTCAAGACCCTCGAGCAAGATGCAGCTGACCTTGTCCTTGACGGTCGTCCGTCATTCCTTTCTGGCGCCGCTGCCGTCGTGCATGGAGATGGCCTTGGTCTTGTCAGGGTGAGGCTTGAATCCGCGTCCGTAGGCTGCGGCGCAGAGACTGGCGGCCGATTGTCGGGCAACCTCAAGAAATCCGCCGGCCCTCCGTCGAGTTGTAGTCGGCGAGGTCGTCGACAAAGGACAGATTCCTGAGCATAGTACCCTCGTGCGGCGCAGCAGAGAATGGGAACGCGGCGCGTCGCAAGCCTCGACGTCGTGGCCTCCTGCTTACTGGTTATCGATGGCCGCTGTTGCTGCTGTTCGGTCGATCGCTCGGTGCACGATGGCGAAGTGTGCGTTGAAGGCCACGCCGGAATAATGCATCAGCAGGCCTGGTGCTCGTCCGTGGAAGTTGGTAGTGGGTCGCGCTTGCTGCGACCATCCAGTCGGTGGCGTGGTGGTTGGCGATCATTGAGCAGAGGCGCGCGTCGTTGATGCGCTGGTTGTTGCATGCTGGCTGCTGGGGTCGGTCAGCCAGGGATGGCTCGAGCAATTCGGTGATATCAATTTGCTCGATGATGTCGTTGAGCTCGCCGGCGGCGATAGGTAACTGCATGCTGAATTCCCTGATGCCCGAGTGGAAGGCTCCACGTAAATTCTGAAACGCAACGCTGCGTGATCCAGCGCGTCTTTGGCAGCCGGCGATGAAGGCCAATGTCGCGTGGACAACGAAGTCCGTCGCCATCTCGGGTCGAGCACCGCATTGCGTGGCCTGGAGCAGGTCGGGGAGCAAGCCTTTGACTCGCGAGCGAAGATATCCGCTGTGCAGCTCCCTGACGGCGCTGCTCAGCAGGATGCCTCGGCGCGACCCCTGTTGCCCCATGAGTCCTTGTCACTTGTGGGCGTGAGCCGGATGCCCGCCCTCGGCGGCGATGGGTTCCGTGCGCTCGAGCTGCACATTCACCGGGACTGGGCGGAGGAGCCTCGCCGTGCCCTCGGGGTCAGCTTTGGACATGTCGTCGGTGAGTTGGTCGGGCCCTACTCGTCTGCCGCGCTTGGCGGCAGCCAGCTGGCAGGTGAGCTGGCGTCGCGTCATTGCGTTGTTGGATATGGGAGGTGCTCGTGCGGTGCTGGCTCGGGATTTGCAATCGTGCGCGACGCCGTCTGCGTCGGTCTCCGCGCTGAGTTCGATCTTGCCATCGTGTGCCAGAGCGGCGTCGGCTATCTCCGTATTGGTCGTTAGCGGCTGGCCGTCATTTTTGCGTCAGATACGGGGCGTTGGTGGCTTCTTCGGCTTCCCGCTGCCGAATGCGAAGAATCGTTTGGCGTGCCGTGATTCTTCTCGCGGTGCTTGTTCTTCGGTGGTTACGTTCGTGTCGTTGGTCGCCCTTTCCAAGAAGTCGTCGCGATCCTCTTCTATCCACTTTTGCAATATGTGCCTGGTGGTCTTATGGAACTGGACGGCAGTCGCGTAGCAATGCTGCGCGTCTGCCGCGCTGTTGCTGTTTGCTGCAGGTAGCGGCCGCCCAGCGTCTCCTTTCTGGTCGGCAGGGTCGGGGGCTCTGGACAGGTTGGAGGCGGCGACGATCTTGGCATAGCCATGAACGTTTGCAAGTAGCTGGGCGTCGGCTGGATCCGGCAATACTGCGTCTTGCGCAAATAGTTGGGCCGCATATCGCAGTCGGTTCTGGCTGGTCGCTGCGCCGAGGCCGTTCTTCTTCATGGCCCTGGCCGTTTTGAGCAGAGATCGCCGAACCCGCACTCGTGCGAAGGAGCGAAAGCTTGCGTGGGTTTTGGCCTTTTCGATTGGAAGCATTCGTAGGCCGCTGTGGTGATCTGCTCGCTAATGTTGCTGAGATGGTCGTTCACGTTGGCGCCCCACGTTGGGCGTTGATTTTCCTGCAATTTCTGGCTGGACTTCCAGCGGCACCACTGATCGAGCAGGTTCTTTTTCGTCAAGCTTCGGGATGCCCTTCGTGAAGGCGGCGACTAACTCGTAGGCGAGCGTGAGCTTCACGGGGGAGTGGTCCTCCGTGGTCTCCGTGGCGAAGCCGTTGTCGATGCCGCATAGGGCGGAGCTGGTCTCGATGGAGTCCGCGCAGCCGCTGGGGATCGCGACATAGACGATGCGGCGCGGACCCTCACCAGCGCGTCAGGCACGGTGCTGGGGGCCGTCGCCGACGAAGGCGTTGGCCGCTGAGAAGTGGTTGGCAAGGAGAAGCTCATTGAAGCGGTGCCCGTTGGGGTCCACTTTCTGTGGCATACCTTGGTTCCCGATCGCTGTGATCGCGGCGTCGCCTGTCCTGGCGCTGGCGCCCGTGAGCGCGGTGCTGATCTGGTGCTGCTCGGCTGCTTCCGTGAGCTGATTCCAAAGGGTGGCCTTCTCCGTCTCGAGGGCCTTCGAATGCGGAGCATGGGCGACGGCCAGCGTGTGCGAGAAGCCTGGGGCGTTGACGCGGACGATGAGGAGCCCGGGGTCCTTCTCGATGATCATGAACTGGTCGGGCTCAAAGAACATCTCCATCTTGCCACACCTCCCGTAGTTGTATCCACTGTGGCCGCTGGAGATGATTTGGCAGCGGTTGGCGTTGGCACAGGTTGCGTCTTCTCCTCCGCGAGCTCAGCAGGGGGCCTTGCTCCCTGGATGCTGATCAGGTGGAGGTCCTCGTCGTGGAAGCTGGCCATGATGGTTTTCAACTTGTTAATGGTTTACTACCTAACAGCGAAGACTGATAGGTTTCTAATGGTGTCAAAAGAGAGCATCTGATGACTCAGAAGGGAGGTCTGGGCGGCATCCGGACAGCGAGGGCCGGGCTCAGGGCCGGGCTCGCTTTAAGCAAACAGTCGCACACTTCGTGCTCTTCGACCTCCCAGAACTCCATTCCCGGGCCACATTTTGAATGCCCGAAACCAACTGTAGGCCACTTCGTGCTCTACGACTTCCCAGAACTCCATTCCCGGGCTACATTTTGGATGCTCGGAGCCAACTGTAGGCCACTTCGTGCTCTTCGACTTCCCAGAATTCCATTCCCGGGCCACATTTTGGATGCTCGGAGCCAACTGTAGGCCACTTCGTGCTCTTCGACTTCCCAGAACACAATTCCCGGGCGACATTTTGAATGCCCGGAGCCAACTGTAGGCCATTTCGTGTTCTTCGAGTTCCCAGAACTCCATTCCTGGGCATGATTTTGAATGCCCGGAGCCAACTGTAGGCCACTTCGTGGTCTTCGAGTTCCCAGAACTCCACTCCTGGGCATGATTTTGAATGCCCGGGGCCAGCTGTAGGCAACTTCGTGTTCTTCGAGTTCCCAGAATTCAACTCCCGGGCCACATTTTGAATGCTGAGGCAGGCTGATGCTGAGGCTGAGGCAGGCTGAGGCTGAGGCAGGCTGAGGCTGAGGCCGAGGCTGAAGGCCGACTGAGGCTGAGGCTGAAGCAGGCTGAGGCTGAGGCTGAGGCAGGCTGAGGCTGAGGCTGAGGCAGGCTGATGCTGAGGCAGGCTGAGGCTGAGGCTGAGGCTGATGCAGGCTGAGGCTGAGGCAGGCTGAGGCTGAGGCCGAGGCTGAAGGCAGACTGAGGCTGAGGCTGAAGCAGGCTGAGGCTGAGGCTGAGGCAGGCTGAGGCTGAGGCTGAGGCTGAGGCAGGCTGAGGCAGGCTGAGGCTGAGGCTGAGGCTGATGCAGGCTGAGGCTGAGGCAGACTGAGGCTGAAGCTGAAGCAGGCTGAGGCTGAGGCTGAGGCTGAGGCAGGCTGAGGCTGAGGCTGAGGCAGGCTGATGCCGAGGCAGGCTGAGGCTGAGGCTGAGGCTGATGCAGGCTGAGGCTGAGGCAGGCTGAGGCTGAGGCCGAGGCTGAAGGCAGACTGAGGCTGAGGCTGAAGCAGGCTGAGGCTGAGGCAAAGGCAGGCTGAGGCTGAGGCAGGCTGAGGCTGAGGCAGGCTGAGGCTGAGGCTGAGGCTGAGGCTGAGGCTGAGGCTGAGGCTGATGCAGGCTGAGGCTGATGCAGGCTGAGGCTGAGGCCGAGGCTGTAGGCAGACCGAGGCTGAGGCTGAAGCAGGCTGAGGCTGAGGCTGAGGCAGGCTGAGGCTGAGGCTGAGGCAGGCTGATGCTAAGGCAGGCTGAGGCTGAGGCTCAGGCTGATGCAGGCTGAGGCTTAGGCAGGCTGAGGCTGAGGCCGAGGCTGAAGGCAGACAGGCTGAGGCTGAAGCAGGCTGAGGCTGAGGCTGAGGCAGGCTGAGGCTGAGGCTGAGGCAGGCTGATGCTGAGGCAGGCTGAGGCTGAGGCTGAGGCTGATGCAGGCTGATGCTGCGGCAGGCTGAGGCTGAGGCCGAGGCTGAAGGCAGACTGAGGCTGAGGCTGAAGCAGGCTGAGGCTGAGGCTGAGGCAGGCTGAGGCTGAGGCTGAGGCAGTCTGATGCTGAGGCAGGCTGAGGCTGAGGCTGAGGCTGATGCAGGCTGAGGCTGAGGCAGGCTGAGGCTGAGGCCGAGGCTGAAGGCAGACTGAGGCTGAGGCTGAAGCAGGCTGAGGCTGAGGCTGAGGCAGGCTGAGGCTGAGGCTGAGGCAGGCTTATGCTGAGGCAGGCTGAGGCTGAGGCTGAGGCTGATGCAGGCTGAGGCTGAGGCAGGCTGAGGCTGAGGCCGAGGCTGAAGGCAGACTGAGGCTGAGGCTGAAGCAGGCTGAGGCTGAGGCTGAGGCAGGCTGAGGCTGAGGCTGAAGGCTGAGGCAGACTAGGCTGAGGCTGTGACTGCGACTGCCGTTCCGCTGCTGAAAACTGCCATCGCGAATGGCGACTATACGACTGCGAGAACAGCAGAATTCTACAACTGGGTTCTCATCGTTGAAATATTAAAACAAAAAAAAAAAAAAATAAAAAAAAAAAACATAAAAAAAAAAAAAAAAAAAAAAAAAAAAAAATAAAAAAAAAAAAAAAAAAAGAAAAAAAAAAAAAACAAAAAAAAAAAGGGAATGCTTCCAGATATGCTCCCTACACCATCGCTGTTAGGTTGCTTTGCCGGGATAATTTTCTTCGTTTGGCTACTTCATTGGGCTCTCAACCTGCTTGGATATCGTAGGTCGCGGCGTTGATCTCAATCCCGGTACTTCTCTTGCTGCCTTCAGCTGGCTTGCGGGGGTGATGAGCTCCAGCCGCCGTCGGAACCTTAGTCGCCGTGAGCTCGCCCTCTCTGCAGGAAGAATAAGCCTTCTTGGTGTTCTGATCCGCGTCGAGTAAGAACTCCCAATCGTGCTGGCGCGCGCCGTCCATGATGCTGGACCAGACTAGCCGCGGGTCGGTCACCTCTGCAGCGCGCGCAACTGGCGGCTGCGTCGGCGACTTCGTTCCAAGGATTCATCTCGCGAGCGTGGATCTGCTGAAGGTCGACTGACCATGCAATAAAGGAGGCAGAAGGTCCAGGCGAGGTTTGGGTCTCGGTTGGTAAAGGCAAGACGTTTGGCGAGTTGGTGTGCGTCAAGTGAGTCGGTCGAGATGGCGGTGACGCCGCCGAAGGTGCAGTGGGGTGCCTAAGCGAAAACCAGATAAGCACGGTGACCTCGACCGCGGTCGAAGTCGTCTATTGGTCCGCGTTGTCTTTCAGGGCGACGTCGGCGCCGCTCCTGCGCTTGCCGACAATGGCGCCTTAAAGGCTGGAGCCAATGCTGTCGCATCCCGCGGTGACCACTGACCGGGCGTCGTTGTCTGGCTGCTTCGGGTGTTTGGGGCCGTCGGCGAAGATGGCATGTCGCGTGCGGCTGCAACTGTCGCGGCGGGCAGTGACGTAGCATGTGGTCGGCTGTTTCGTCGGGGCAGCGGTCGTTAAGTTTGAACGGAAATTGCGGGTGTCGGGCGCTCTGGGGTGCCCGCGGTCCAGGGCCAGAACTAACCCGGTGGTATGGTGGTAGTGGTGTTGCGGAGGTTGGTCGTGGAGGCTGAGGGGTGGTTGCCTTCGTAGCGCGACAGGGTTGTTTGGCCTTGCCTTGCTTGGGTATCTTGGGCGGGCGTAGAGAGGGGTGCTCGGAGGGCTCGTCTGTGCTCGTGAGTGACTGGCATTGGCGTCTCGGGGTCACGATTGGTGATTGGTTGGCGGCCTGGCGTCGTGATGTCGGTGCTGTGACTTGCTGGCGTCTTTCTTGCTGTCGAGAAAGGGTCGCCTCGATGTCGACGAAGTCGCGGGGTCGACTACGCTGCTGCTGGCCACTGGTGGGCCGCGGGGTCTCATGCTAGACGCCGCTGGATCCCCGAATGGCGGCGCCTCCGACCCGAAACGGCCGCTTGCCTGTCGCCCACCGTCGCGCGGGGGTCGGTCGGGCCTCTCGGGGCTGAGCGCATCGGCCCTCGTTGGCCGCGCTCTCGGGGCGGCTGGTGCCCCGAGCTGGTCGGAGCCAGCTGGGCACTTCGCTCTGGTGCTGGCCCTGGGGGGGCCTCCAAGGTCCAACTGTATCGCGGCTGCTGCTCGCGTCGCGATGCCGGAACGGAGCTGGCGGCTGTGGTTGTTGCTGCTGCTGCATTGTGCCCAGGGGTGGCTCTTCTGGCATACCTCGCCTAGAACATGATGGACCCACGAACCCGGAAAGGGATATAGACATGTGCAGCATGGTCACGTTTTCACGATACCCAACTGGGCGACACCTCACGAAACATCCCACGAGACACCCCGCGAAACATCCCACGAGACACCTCACGAAACATTCCACGAGACACCTCACGAAACATTCCACGAGACACCCCGTGAAACATTCCACGAGACACCCCACGAACAGGCACCCACTGAACCAGACACCCCACGAAACATTCCACGGGGGTGCGACTGGGTGTGGTCGTGCTGGGGTGTGGCCGTGCTGGGGTGTGGTCGTGCTGGGGAGTGGTCGTGCTGGGGTGTGGTCGTGCTGGGGCGAAACATTTCACGAGACACCTCACGAAACATTCCACGAGACACCCCGTGAAACATTCCACGAGACACCCCACGAACAGGCAACCACTCAACCAGACACCCCACGAAACATTCCACGGGGGTGCGACTGGGTGTGGTCGTGCTGGGGTGTGGTCGTGCTGGGGTGTGGTCGTGCTGGGGTGTGGTCGTGCTGGGGTGTGGTCGTGCTGGGGGGTGGTCGTGCTGGGGGGTGGTCGTGCTGGGGGGGTGGTCGTGCTGGGGTGTGGTCGTGCTGGGGCGTGGTCGTGCTGGGGCGTGGTCGTGCTGGGGCGTGGTCGTGCTGGGGTGTGGTCGTGCTGTGGTGTGGTCGTGCTGGGGTGTGGTCGTGCTGGGGTGTGGTCTTGCTGGGGTGGGGTCGTGCTGGGGTGTGGTCGTGCTGGGGTGTGGTCGTGCTGGGGTGTGGTCGTGCTGGGGTGGGGTCGTGCTGGGATGGGGTCGTGCTGGGGTGGGGGCGTGCTGGGGTGTGGTCGTGCTGGGGTGTGGTCGTGCTGGGGTGGGGTCGTGCTGGGGTGGGGTCGTGCATTTCGCTCGAGACATCCTGCCAAAATCCCAAGAGATCCTAGAACAACAAACGAATTAGTCGAGACATCCTCGAAATTTCTGCGCGCGGGACGCGGCACGCGCGAGACGTCCTCGGAATTCCTGCGCGCGGGGCGCTTTTCCGCGTCGCGGTCGGCTCAGCGAAACCAGCGTTCCGCTCGAGACATCCTCGGCAAACTCTGCGGAGCAAGCGTTTCGCTCGAGACATCCTCAACACACGAAAAAGTGGCCCGCACCCTGTGATTTATCGATCGGGATTTCAAAAACATGATGGACCCACGAACCCGGAAAGGGATATAGACATGTGCAGCATGGTCACGTTTTCACGTTATCCAACTGGGCGACACCTCACGAAACATCCCACGAGACACCCCGCGAAACATCCCAGGAGACACCTCACGAAACAACCCACGAGACACCTCACGAAACATTCCACGAGACACCCCGTGAAACATTCCACGAGACACCCCACGAACAGGCAACCACTCAACCAGACACCCCACAAAACATTCCACGGGGGTGCGACTGGGTGTGGTCGTGCTGGGGTGTGGTCGTGCTGGAGTATGGTCGTGTTGGGGTGTGGTCGTGCTGGGGTGTGGTCGTGCTGGGGTGTGGTCGTGCTGGGGGTGGTCGTGCTAGGGGGGTGGTCGTGCTAGGGGGGTGGTCGTGCTGGGGCGTGGTCGTGCTGGGGCGTGGTCGTGCTGGGGCGTGGTCGTGCTGGGGTGTGTCGTGCTGTGGTGAGGTCGGCTGGGGTGTGGTCGTGCTGGGTGTGTCCTTGCTGGGTGGGGTCGTGCTGGGTGTGGTCGTTCTGGGTGTGGTCGTGCTGGGGTGTCGTGCTGGGTGGGGTCGTGCTGGGGTTGGTCTTGCTGGGGTGTGGTCGTGCTGGGGTGTGGTCGTGCTGGGGTGGGGTCGTGCTAGGGTGGGGTCGTGCTGGGGTGGGGTCGTGCTGGGGTGTGGTCGTGCTGGGGCGTGGTCGTGCTGGGGTGTGGTCGTGCTGGGGCGTGGTCGTGCTGGGGTGGGGTCGTGCTGGGGTGGGGTCGTGCTGGGGTGTGGTCGTGCTGGGGTGGTCCGCACCCTGTGATTTATCGATCGGGTCGTGCTGGGGTGTGGTCGTGCTGGGGTGTGGTCGTGCTGGGGTGTGGTCGTGCTGGGGTGTGGTCGTGCTGGGGTGTGGTCGTGCTGGGGCGTGGTCGTGCTGGGGCGTGGTCGTGCTGGGGTGTGGTCGTGCTGGGATGTGGTCGTGCTGAGGTGGCCCGCACCCTGTGATTTATCGATCGGAATTTCAAAAACAAGCGTTTCGCCTGAGACATCCTCAAATTTTAATCCGCCGGCCTCCTTCGACCTTGATATTCATCAAAGAAAGAATCCGCCGGCCTCCGTCAAGTTGGGCACGGGGGACTATGTTTACATACTAAAAGAGAACCCTGGGCCAAAGCCCTTTCCGGGAACAAGCGTTTCGCCTGAGACATCCTCAAAGTTTAATCCGCTGGCCTCCTTCGACCTCGATATTTATCAGGGAAAGAATCCGCCGGCCTCCTTCAAGTTGGGCACGGGGGACTATGTTTACATACTAAAAGAAAACCCTGGGCCAAAGCCCTTTCCGGGAACATGATCGACCCACGAACCCGGAAAGGAATGTAGAACTGTAACACATGGCAGCGTTTTCAAAGACACCTGATTGGGTGACGGGCAAATGCAATACTGAAGGTATCGATCTTGATGTACCCTGCCGAGGGCTGGGCTGTGCTGCGCCGTGCTGAATTGCGATGTGCCATGGCGCGACTGTGCTCTATAGCCTCGTGGATCGAGTCCTCCTTTGCATCCGAGTCCTGACCGAACGGATCTGGATCTTAAGCTCGAGCTGCCTGAACACATAGAAGCTGCCCCAGAGCTAATTGACAGGGGAACATGCCAGGAGGACGCGCCGCGAAACGTCCCAAGGGATGCGCCAGGCGACGTGCCAGGGGACGTGCCATGGGGTCGCACCGCGGGACGTGCCAGGGGACGCGCCACGCGACGTGCCAGGGGGACTCGCCAAAGGACGCCCCACGGAACGTGCCAAGGAACGTGCCAAGTTGCAATGCTGAGTGTATCGACCTTGATGTACCGTGCCGAAATCAGTGCTGTGCTGCGCCGTGCTGAATTGCGATGTGCCATGGCGCGATGTGCTCTATAGCCTCGTGGATCGAGTCCTCCTTTGCATCCGAGTCCTGACCGAACTGATCTGGATCTTAAGCTCGAGCTGCCTGAACACATAGTAGCTGCCCCAGAGCTAATGGACAGGGGGACATGCCAGGAGGACGCGACGCGGAACGTCTCAAGGGACGCGCCAAGCGACGTGCCAAGGGACGTGCCATGGGAACGCACCGCGGGACGTGCCAAGGGGACGCGCTACGGAACGTGCTGGGGACAAGCGTTTCGCTCGAGACATCCTGTCAAAACGGTCGTCGCTGCTGCCGTACCGTCGGTAGTGCTGCATGCTGCCTCGGGCGATCCCAAGGCCCTCTCGGACCGTCTTGGAGCTCTTTGGGGGCCCTGAGGGAACTCTTTGGGGGCCGTGTGGACCTGGGAAGCCTAATCTATAGGCACATACGTAAGAACACACGGATTCGCTGGGGGCCTGGATTACGCTGGATCGTCGTCGTCGTCGCCGCCGCCGCCACCGCGACGTCGTCGTCGTCGCGCTGTCCTCGATCCCTCGATCGTGTAAGCGTGGGCTCTACAGACCCCCAAGAGACCCTCCAAGAGAACCCCCGGAGACCCCCCCACGCAAGGCTTAAAGATGAGACTTTGTCGTCGTCGTCGCCGCCGCCGCCACCGCGACGTCGTCGTCGTCGTCGTCGCGCTGTCCTCGATCACTCGATCGTGAAAGCGTGGCTCTACAGACCCCCAAGAAACCCTCCAAGAGAACCCCGAGACACCCCACGCAAGGCTCTAAGATGAGACTTTGTCGTCGTCGTCGCCGCCGCCGCCACCGCGACGTCGTCGGATCGTGAAAGCGTGGGCTCTACAGACCCCCAAGAGACCCTCCAAGAGAACCCCAAGACACCGCTCCACGCAAGGCTCTAAGATGAGACTTTGTCGTCGTCGTCGCCGCCGCCGCCACCGCGACGTCGTCGTCGTGGGCTCTACAGACCCCCAAGAGACCCTCCAAGAGACCCCCCACGCAAGGCTCTAAGATGAGACTTTGTCGTCGTCGTCGCCGCCGCCGCCCTGTCCTCGATCCCTCGATCGTGTAAGCGTGGGCTCTACAGACCCTCAAGAGACCCTCCAAGAGAACCCCAAGAGACCCCCCCACGCAAGGCTCTAAGATGAGACTTTGTCGTCGTCATCGCCGCCGCCGCCGCCACCGCGACGTCGTCGTCGTCGTCGCGCTGTCCTCGAGCCCTCGATCGTGTAAGCGTGGGCTCTGCAGACCCCCAAGAGACCCTCCCAGAGAACCCCCGGAGACCCCCCCACGAGAGGCTCTAAGATGAGACTTTGTCGTCGTCGTCGCCGCCGCCGCCACCGCGACGTGGTCGTCATCGTCGCGCTGTCCTCGATCCCTCGATCGTGTAAGCGTGGGCTCTACAAACCGTCAAGAGACCCTCCAAGAGAACCCCAAGAGACCCCCCCACGCAAGGCTCTAAGATGAGACTTTGTCGTCGTCGTCGTCGCCGCCGCCGCCACCGCGACGTCGTCGTCGTCGTCGCGCTGTCCTCGATCCCTCGATCGTGTAAGCGTGGGCTCTACAGACCCTCCAGAGACCCTCCAAGAGAACCCCAAGAGACCCCCCCACGCAAGGCTCTAAGATGAGACTTTGTCGTCGTGGTGGACGCCGCCGCCACCGCGACGTCGTCGTCGTCGCGCTGTCCTCGACCCGTCGATCATGTAAGCGTGGACTCTACAAACCGTCCAAGAGAACCCCAAGAGACGTCGTCGTCGTCGTCGTCGTCGTCGTCGTCGTCGCCGCTCCCAGAGCCTTCGGGGCCTCTCCTTGGCCCTCCTACGGAAAATCCTGCAAAACCTAGCGAATTAGTCGAGACATCCTCGAAATTCCTGCGCGCTGGACGCGGCACGCGCGAGACATCCTCGGAATTCCTGCGCGCGAGTCTTCCTTTGCATCCAAGTCCTGACCGAACTGATCTGGATCTGAAGCTCGAGCTTCCTGAACACATAGTAGCTGCCCCAGAGCTAATTGACAGGGGGACATGCCAGGAGGACGCGCCGCGAAACGTCCCCAGGGACGCGCCAGGCGACGTGCCAAGGGACGTGCCATGGGGTCGCACCGTAGGCCGTGCCAAGGGGACGCGCTACGGGACATCCTCAAAATTCCTGCGCGCGGGACGTGGCACGCGCGAGACATCTTCCGAATTCCTGCGAGCGGGACGTGAAAACAAGCATTTCGCCTGAGACATCCTCTGAATTCTGGCCCCCCACGAGGCCCCCGCTCGAGACATCCCCAAGTTTGCAGAAACCAGCGTTTCGCTCGAGACATCCTCAACAAATTATGAAAAACAAGCGTTTCGCTCGAGACATCCGGTCAAAATTCTAAGAAATCCTGACAAAACAAACGAATTAGTCGAGACATCCTCGAAATTCCTGCGCGCGGGACGCGGCCCGCGCGAGACATCCTTGGAATTCCCGCGAGCGGGACACGAAAACAAGCATTTCGCCTGAGACATCCTCTGAATTCTGGCCCCCCGCTCGAGACATCTCCAAATTTTGCGGAAACCAGCGTTTCGCTCGAGACATCCTCCACAAACTATGTAAAATAAGCGTTTCGCTCGAGACATCCTGCCAAAGTTCTAAGAAATCCTGACAAAACAAGCGAATTAGTCGAGACATCCTCGAAATTCCTGCGCGCGGGACGCGGCACGCGCGAGACATCCTCGGAATTCCTGCGCGCGGGGCGCTTTTCCGAGTCGCGGTCGGGGCTCCAGACCCCGTTATTTTTCGAGGATTCTGCGAAAAACGCTCCGCACCCTCTTTTTTCCGAGGGAAAGCGGGGGTCTGCGGACCCCGTTATTTATCGAGGATCCGAGATGGGGGGCGAACTTTCCTCGAGCGGGCACGCACAAAACGCACTTTTTCTAAAACATGATGGACCCACGAACCCGGAAAGGGATATAGACATGTGGAGCATGGGCACGTTTTCACGATACCCAACGGGGCAACACCTCACGAAACATCCCACGAGACACCTCACGAAACATCCCACGAGACACCTCACGAAACATTCCGCGAGACACCTCACGAAACATTCCAGGAGACACCCCGCGAAACATTCCACGAGACACCCCACGAAACATTCCACGACGACAGGCAACCACTCAACCAAGGCGGTGTGGTCGTGCTGGGGAGTGGTCGTGCTGGGGTGTGGTCGTGCTGGGGGGTGGTCGTGCTGGGGTGTGGTCGTGCTGGGGGGGTGGTCGTGCTGGGGGGTGGTTGTGCTGGGGCTTGGTCGTGCTGGGGCGTGGTCGTGCTGGGGCGTGGTCGTGCTGGGGTGTGGTCGTGCTGTGGTGAGGTCGTGCTGGGGTGTGGTCGTGCTGGGTGTGGTCTTCTGTGGTCGTGCTGGGGTGGGGTCGTGCTGGGGTGGGGTCGTGCTGGGGTGTGGTCGTGCTGGGGTGTGGTCGTGCTGGGGTGTGGTCGTGCTGGGGTGTGGTCGTGCTGGGGGGTGGTCGTGCTGGGGGGTGGTCGTGCTGGGGGGGTGGTCGTGCTGGGGGTGGTCGTGCTGGGGCGTGGTCGTGCTGGGGCATGGTCTGGGGCGTGGGGCGTCGTGCTGGGGCGTGTCGTGCTGGGTGTGGTCGTGCTGTGGTGAGGTCGTGCTGGGTGTGGTCGTGCTGGGGTGTGGTCTTGCTGGGGTAGGGTCGTGCTGGGGTCGGGTCGTGCTGGGGTGTGGTCGTGCTGGGGTATGGTCGTGCTGGGGTGGGGTCGTGCTGGGGTGGGGTCGTGCTGGGGTCTGGTCGTGCTGGGGTGTGGTCGTGCTGGGGTATGGTCGTGCTAGGGTGGGGTCGTGCATTTCGCTCGAGACATCCTGCCAAAATTCCAGGAAATCGTACAAAAACAAAGGAATTAGTCGAGACATCATCGAAATTCCTTCGCGCGGGGCGCTTTTCCGCGTCGCGGTCGGCTCTGCAAAACAAGCGTTTCGCTCGAGACATCCTCGGCAAACTCTGCGGAGCAAGCGTTTCGCTCGAGACATCCTCAACACACGAAAAAGTGGCCCGCACCCTGTGATTTATCGATCGGGATTTCAAAAACAAGCGTTTCGCTCGAGACATCCTCAAATTTTAATTCGCCGGCCTCCTTCGACCTCGTTATTTATCAGGGAAAAAATTCGCCGGCCTCCCTCAAGTTGGCACCGGGGGACAGGTTTACCTACTAAAAGAGAACCCTGGGCCGAGCCCTTTCCGGGAAAATCAGCACTTTACCTCGTTATTTATCGCAAATAATTTCGCCGGCGCTTGACCCGTCAGATCCGGGGGTAAACGGCTAAAAGAGAACCCTGGGCCCGCGCCCTTTCCGGGAAAAACATGATCGACCCACGAACCCGGAAAGGAATATAGAACTGTAACACATGGCAGCGTTTTCAAAGACACCTGATTGGGTGACGGGCAAATGCAATGCTGAGTGTATCGATCTTGATGTACCCTGCCAAGGGCTGTGCTGTGCTGCGCCGTGCTGAATTGCGATGTGCCATGCCGCGATTGTGCTCTATAGCGTCGTGGATCGAGTCCTCCTTTGCATCCGAGTCCTGACCGAACTGATCTGGATCTTAAGCTCGAGCTGCCTCAGCACATAGTAGCTGCCCCAGAGCTAATTGACAGGGGGACATGCTAATTAGGAGGACGCGCCGCGGAACGTCTCAAGGGACGCGCCAGGCGACGTGCCAGGGGACGTGCCATGGGGACGCACCGCGGGACGTGCCAAAGGGACGCGCTACGGAACGTGCCAATGGACGTGCCACGGGACGTGCCAGGGGACGCGCCGCGCGACGTGCCAGAGGGACTCGCCACGGGACGCGCCACGGAACGTGCCAAGTTGCAATGCTGAGTGTATCGATCTTGATGTAGCGTGCCCAGGGCTGTGCTTTGCTGGGCCGTGCTGAATTGCGATGTGCCATGCCGCGATTGTGCTCGATTCAACGTTGTGGATCGAGTCCTCCCTGGCATCCGAATCCTGACCGAACTGATCTGGATCTTAAGCTCGAGCTGCCTCAGCACATAGTGGCTGCCCCAGAGCTAATTGACAGGGGGATGTGCTGGAGGACGCGCCGCGGAACGTCCCAAGGGACGCGCCAGGCGACGTGCGAGACATCCGGTCAAAATTCTAAGAAATCCTGACAAAACAAACGAATTAGTCGAGACATCCTCGAAATTCCTGCGCGCGGGACGCGGCCCGCGCGAGACATCCTTGGAATTCCCGCGAGCGGGACACGAAAACAAGCATTTCGCCTGAGACATCCTCTGAATTCTGGCCCCCCGCTCGAGACATCTCCAAATTTTGCGGAAACCAGCGTTTCGCTCGAGACATCCTCCACAAACTATGTAAAATAAGCGTTTCGCTCGAGACATCCTGCCAAAGTTCTAAGAAATCCTGACAAAACAAGCGAATTAGTCGAGACATCCTCGAAATTCCTGCGCGCGGGACGCGGCACGCGCGAGACATCCTCGGAATTCCTGCGCGCGGGGCGCTTTTCCGAGTCGCGGTCGGGGCTCCAGACCCCGTTATTTTTCGAGGATTCTGCGAAAAACGCTCCGCACCCTCTTTTTTACGAGGGAAAGCGGGGGTCTGCGGACCCCGTTATTTATCGAGGATCCGAGATGGGGGGCGAACTTTCCTCGAGCGGGCACGCACAAAACGCACTTTTTCTAACATGATGGACCCACGAACCCGGAAAGGGATAAAGACATGTGCAGCATGGTCACGTTTTCACGATACCCAACTGGGCGACATCTCACGAAACATCCCACGAGACACCCCGCGAAACATCCCACGAGACACCTCACGAAACATTCCACGAGACACCTCACGAAACATTCCACGAGACACCCTTTGAAACATTCCACGAGACACCCCACGAACAGGCAACCACTCAACCAGACACGCCACGAAACATTCCACGGGGGTGCGACTGGGTGTGGTCGTGCTGGGGTGTGGTCGTGCTGGGGTGTGGGTGTGGTCGTGCTGGGGAGTGGTCGTGCTGGGGTGTGGTCGTGCTGGGGTGTGGTCGTGCTGGGGGGTGGTCGTGCTGGGGGGTGGTCGTGCTGGGGGGTGGTCGTGCTGGGGGGGTGGTCGTGCTGGGGCGTGGTCGTGCCACCCCGCGAAACATCCCACGAGACACCTCACGAAACATTCCACGAGACACCTCACGAAACATTCCACGAGACACCCTTTGAAACATTCCACGAGACACCCCACGAACAGGCAACCACTCAACCAGACACGCCACGAAACATTCCACGGGGGTGCGACTGGGTGTGGTCGTGCTGGGGTGTGGTCGTGCTGGGGTGTGGTCGTGCTGGGGTGTGGTCGTGCTGGGGTGTGGTCGTGCTGGGGGTGGTCGTGCTGGTCGTGCTGGGGTGGTCGTGCTGGGGGTGGTCGTGCTGGGGTGTGTGGGGCGTGGTCGTGCTGGGCGTGGTCGTGCTGGGGCGTGGTCGTGCTGTGGTGAGGTCGTGCTGGGGTGTGGTCGTGCTGGGGTGTGGTCTTGCTGGGGTAGGGTCGTGCTGGGGTCGGGTCGTGCTGGGGTGTGGTCGTGCTGGGGTATGGTCGTGCTGGGGTGGGGTCGTGCTGGGGTGGGGTCGTGCTGGGGTCTGGTCGTGCTGGGGTGTGGTCGTGCTGGGGTATGGTCGTGCTAGGGTGGGGTCGTGCATTTCGCTCGAGACATCCTGCCAAAATTCCAGGAAATCGTACAAAAACAAACAAATTAGTCGAGACATCATCGAAATTCCTTCGCGCGGGGCGCTTTTCCGCGTCGCGGTCGGCTCTGCAAAACAAGCGTTTCGCTCGAGACATCCTCGGCAAACTCTGCGGAGCAAGCGTTTCGCTCGAGACATCCTCAACACACGAAAAAGTGGCCCGCACCCTGTGATTTATCGATCGGGATTTCAAAAACAAGCGTTTCGCTCGAGACATCCTCAAATTTTAATTCGCCGGCCTCCTTCGACCTCGATATTTATCAGGGAAAAAATTCGCCGGCCTCCTTCAAGTTGGCACCGGGGGACAGGTTTACCAACTAAAAGAGAACCCTGGGCCGGCGCCCTTTCCGGGAAAAAAATCAGCACTTTACCTCGTTATTTATCGCAAATAATTTCGCCGGCGCTTGACCCGTCAGATCCGGGGGTAAACGGCTAAAAGAGAACCCTGGGCCCGCGCCCTTTCCGGGAACCACTTGTGCCCCCCCCCCAAGGCAGCTGCGAATCAAACTGGCTTGGTGGCGGGTCGTTGCTGGCCGAGGGTGGGCCCCCCAGTCCAGCGTGGGTTGCATGTTGCGCCTGTCCTCTGCTCGAGTAGCCCACCCGCTCTCCTGGCAGCGTTCCTGGAGGCGTCGTTGAAGTCGTTGCTGCTGCTGCTGAGCGGTGCCCTGGAGTGGCTCTTTTGGTTTGTTTCGCCCAGAAACGCCACCTGTGCTCCCCTGGACAACAGTGAATCCAAAAAGGAGGCGGGTGGACGTTGCTGGATTGGTTGGCTCCACGGTCCAGCGTCGGCGACGCGGCGCGCCTGACCGCCGCTCGAATAGCTCGCCCACTCTCTTGGCAGGGCGCCCAATCTGAACCGTGCATGTTCTATGGTTTCGCTGCGTCTTGCTGGCCACTTCGGCTGCTGCTGTAGCGCGGTGTGCTAACCCACAAGCTGGCGCCACATCAGCGCGTCGACTGCTGGCTAGACTCCCGAGTGGAAGTGAAATTGGGGCCGTCGGTGGAGTCGCCGGCAACGCAGGGGTCGCGCAACTGGTCGCGTCGGGTCGAGGCGGTTCCCTCGGGGGCGTCGGCAATCGCACGGCCTCCTGGGGCGGGCCAATTGCACGCGCTGCTGGTCGGAAATTGGTCGGACTTCGCGTCTGGGCTGGTGGCCCCCCAACGGGGCGTGTCCTACGCAGTTTTCCGGCGCGTCCGATCCCGACCCGCTGGCAGGGTCGTCGGACCCAATCGGAATGCGCTGGTCGGGGTCGTAAAGGCCGTCGCCCTCATCGGGGGCGCGCACCTGGCGGTTGGGTTCCCCCCTCGATCTAGCGTTTCGCGGGGCAGACTTGGCGCGCGCAGGGGGGGGCGACCTGGCGCGCTCAAGCGCGTGCTGGGGGGCCAAGGGGGCGAATGGTTGGATGGGTGAGCAGTGGGCGATCGGCTTTGGGGAATTCGGCGGCGTCGCTCGCATGCCCTGCAAGTTGGTGCATGAAGGCTGCGGTCGAAGGTGTCTGGAAGCGTCGCGCTGGTCCTCGGGTTGGGTGGATCTGGAGCGCGGTGGTGGCGTCGGCATGCTGGTGGCGGGGGGGAGATGATCGCCGCTGGGGTTCGCTGCTCTGCTGGCGGTGTCGGTGGGGCTGGAGCCCTCGGATTATTCTGGATCGCTGCTGGTGCTGGCTCGTCTTGAAGGTCGAGGTCGCCGGAGTGGCCGAATCCCAATCGGTCTGCTGCGTTTGTTGCAGGTGACGCCATGGGCGTGGGTGCTACTGCTGTCGGGGTGGTGAAGGTCGACCGTTTCCCGCTGTCTGTCGGCTGGCGGTGGCGTCGCTGGCGGTGGGAGCGGCGCATGTTGGTCGCGCGGGGGTTGCGGTCCTTCCTGGAGGTGCTGCCCCGTTTCGCAGCGGATGTTTTTGCTGCCGCAGTGCCTGCCGAACTCGACGTCGCACTGACAAGGCGCCCACGAGGAACACACAGCGCGCTGTCTGCAAAAATGCGGGGACGCCAGCCCTGCCGGTGATCCCGAAGAGGAGGGCATTAGCGGTCGGGTCGAGTGGTCTTGAGTCCGCGTAGCCTGGTTCCGCCCGACGGACGCAATATGCCTCGCGTCCATCGACGCGTTCCTGCGCGCTCGTCCGGGCGACGGCGTACAAGGCATAAATGAGGTCGTTGTTATGGCGCGTTTCTTCCTCTGGGGCCTGGCGCTGCAGCTTGGCGTCGCTGTCTGGGTCGACGTCGAAGGCGCCCGCAGTGCTGCCCATGAGGTCGACGTCGACGTTGCGAGCTCCTACAGATAACGACTCCGCGAGGGCCCTCTCGGGCAGTCGGTGGCGCGCGCGGTGCTTCTCCAACTACTTTTCGCGTAGCTCGCGGTGTCCTTGCTCTTGCTCATGACGTCGTCGGAGCGCCGCGTGGATGTCGGCGTCGCCCTGTTTCCATTCGCGCTGCATGGCCCCCATCTGTTCGTGCAGTTCCAATAGTCGTTCTCTTTGGCCCTTTGGTGCTGCTCGCGTTCCGTCTGTTGCTGGGCGCGCGCCTGCGCGCGGTAGGTCTCGTCGCTGCGGAGCCCCATGCCGATTGACGGTGCGTTTTTCGTGTAAGCTATTTCCTTCGCAATCAGCTGGTCGAACTGCTTCGAGAAGCGCCGTGGAGCTGCGATCCGATGCTCGGCCCGTCGGTGAACAACGTCGCGTTCGGCAGAAATAAAACGATTCGTCTGCATGAGCTCCTGGGCTGCAATTGCGGACTGCCGATGCGCGAAGTCTTGCTGTCGCTGCTCCTCGCGATGTGGTTGGGCGCTAGCTTTGGCGATCTCTTCGGCCAGTTCGTCTGTCCTCTTCATCTCCCGGGCGGCCATGGCTTCGGCTGGTCGGCGCGCTGCTGCATGCGCTGGCTGACTGTGCGCAGTGGGCGAATATGGTGTTGAAGTTCGTGCCGCTGCTGCTGGCCATGCTGATGATTTGCCATGGCCTGGTTGCCTGTGGAACGCTCGGTACGAGCGTCGTCGACCATGCTGCACGCCTGCTTTTGCTTGTCCTCGCTAGTCATTTGCTTTCGCATGAAGCCGCCCTCATGTTCCTTTAGCTTCTCGTCGCTCTTGATGCTCATGTGCTCGAAGCTCTTCGTGATGATCATCATCGTCTCCTCGTATATATTTGCCTTGCCCCTCAACTCTGCATTTGCTTGCTTTAGACTGTATGTTACGCTTCCTTCTTATGTTGTTGTTTCTGCCTAAGCCCCTCCGCCGTACCCGTTGTCGGTGATTCTGGTCTGCTTGGTTGAGATGGCGGCGATGACTTTCGGCTTCGATGTGGCTTTCTGCTTCTCAACGTGCATGGCGTCGCTGCCCTCATTACTTTCTTCTCTCTCTTTTTCCCCTTCGTAGTCAGCTTCGCAGGCCGTATCAGCCTAGGCAGCGTCGTTGGGGGGGAGATCTCGTTTCCCCGAGCTTGTCCTCCGTTACCGGGAATGCGTACTCAGCGATGTATATGCTGCCGCCGTCGGAAACATTGCAGTTCTTGGCGCTGCGTCTCTTCCTCGAAACTAATCTGCGATTGCTTGTTCATGGCTAAGGTTGCGGCTAGGCGTGGGTGTGTGGTCCCTGCTCGTGACCACCTTTCCCCAATGTCCCGTGCGATCGTTGAGCGTGTGGTCTCTGCTCCTGACCACCTTTCCCAGCGCCGTTGGGTCGGGACCCGAGGTGCGTGGTCCCTGCTCCTGACCACCTTTCCTTCGAGCCTCCTGCTTGCTGCCAGTAGCCTTGCTGCGCCATCGCGTCCTCCTGGTTCTGCTGCGGCTGCTGGGACCTGTGGTGGGCGTTGAGTCTGTTCGCGGCTCACTACCCTGATGAGGAGACGATCCTGTCCTCGGAGGGCTCGGTGGCGGAGGTGCCGGGACTTCTCCCGCCACATGGGCGTCTTTGGAGTCCTGGCCGCTGGTCGCGGCGGCATTATTTTCTTCTTTTTTTCTTATTATTTTTTGATGGCTCGCGCGCGAGCCGCGACCGACGGGGGCGACCGACGAGGCGACGGTCCCGCCCCTTGAGCCAAAATGGATTGAGCCAAAATGGCTACGGACTCCTCCTCCTTCTCCTCCTCCTCCTCCTCATGCTATTCCTCCTCCTCTTGCTCCTCCTCCTGCTCCTCCTTCTTCTCCTCCTCCTCCTCCTCCTCCTCCTCCTCCTCGCCCTCCCAATGCGTGCGCGCGGCGCTCGCGGCGCCTCACCTGAACGGCCTGCCCCCTCCCTGGCTGGCAGGGCGGGCGGGCGCGCGGATGGACCGGAAGACGGTGCCGTGCGGGGAGGCTGGGGCCACGAGGCCTGGGGAGATCCGGCTCCGCACCGCGGGGGGGGGGGCAGGTCGTTCAGCCGGCAGGTGATATTGTCGAGGCTCAGAGGAGGGATGCAAGACAAGGTTGCAAGGGCCTTGGAGGACCATGCCGACGCCTTTCGAGAGGGGGGCGCGGCCAGCGAAAATGGTCAAGGACGAGCAGAAAGGGAAGCATGCGAGGGCAGCCTTGGAGCATCGCTCCCCCTTTGCTGTGCGACTGGGCCGTGCCGAGCCGTCGTGCGAGGAGGAGGAGGAGGAGGAGGAGGAGGAGGAGGAGGAGGAGGAGGAGGAGGAGGAGGAGCGCGGAGGTGGGGAGGTGCTCGAGTGCTCGAGTAGGGGGCCACATGCGAGCCCTACTCCTGCCCCACACGATTTCTGAGGGGGAGGGTGGGGTTCACTTCGCTCGGGAGCTCCCGAGCGAAGTGAACCCGTGAAACGCTTGCAAATGTCATGAACGAATGCGCGTGGCGCTACAGCGAGAGCCACATTTTGAAAAGGAGCCGCCCTCATTCCGTGAAACTCTAGCACATGCTTAGAACGAATGTGCGCCTCGCTAAGGCGAGAGACACATTTTGAAAACGGCTTATCCTCAATGCGTGAAACTCTTGCGCAATCTAAGAGAAATGTGCGCGGCGCTAAAGCGATAGCCACATTTTGAAAACGGGTGATCCTCAAACCGTGAAGCTCTTGCAATTTCTTAGAACGAATGTGCGCGGCGCTAAAGCGAGAGCAACATTACACCTAAGCAAACCCAAATCAGTGGATGCTCTGAAAATTAGTCATACGGATCTTGAGATCGAATGTGAGATCGATAATGAGATCGATAATGGAATCGATACTTAACGATTGTAACGTCGACCGTGAGACCGAGAGTGAAATCGATTCAATGAGATCGATAGGGAGATCGATCGCGAGATCGCTCGTGCGATCTCTAGTGAGAACGCTTGCGAGGTCGATTGTTAGATCGATTGTGAGATCGATGGTGAGATCGATAGAGAGGTGGGAAATGAGATCAATGCTGAGACCGACCGATAAGAAGATCGACCAAGCACCCGGGAACCTGGGAACCTCGCCGCCCGCCGAAATCGGCCCGGGAACCGGGAACCTGGGAACCCGGAACCGGGAACCCGGGAACCCGGCCTGCCACCAAAATCGGCGTGAAACATTCGCCTTCTCTTTCAATTACACCTGAGAGAACCCCAATCAGTGGATGATTTGAAAATTAGTCATATGGATATTTAAATCGATTGTGAGATGGATAATGAGATCGATAGTGGAATCGATACTTGACGATTGTAAGGTCAATCGTGAGACCGAGAGTGAAATCGATTCAATGAGATCGATAGGGAGATCGATCGCGAGATCGCTCATGCGATCTCTAGTGAGATCGCTTGCGAGATCGATTGTGAGATCGATTGTGAGATCGATGGTGAGATCGATAGAGAGGTGGGAAATGAGATCGATGCTGAGACCGACCGATAAGAAGATCGACCAAGCACCCGGGAACCTGGGAACCTCGCCGCCCACCGAAATCGGCCCGGGAACCGGGAACCCGGAAACTTGGAAACGGGAACCCGGCCTGCCACCAGAATCGGCGTGAAACATTCGCCTTCTCTTTCAATTACACCTGAGAGAACCCCAATCAGTGGATGATTTGAAAATTAGTCATATGGACGTTGAGATCGATTGTGAGATCGATAATCGGATCGATAGTGGAATCGATACTTGACGATTGTAAGGTCAATCGTGAGACCGAGAGTGAAATCGATTCAATGAGATCGATAGGGAGATCGATCGCGAGATCGCTCGTGCGATCTCTAGTGAGATCGCTTGCGAGATCGACTGTGAGATCGATTGTGAGATCGATGGTGAGATCGATAGAGAGGTGGGAAATGAGATCGATGATGAGACCGATCGATAAGAAGATCGACCAAGCACCCGGGAACCTCGCCGACCACCGAAACCGGGAACCCGGGAACCCGGAACCGGGAACCTGGGAACCCGGCCTGCCACCAAAATCGGCGTGAAACATTCGTCTTCTCTTTCAATATCCGCTAAGACCTCTTCAGTGCAAGCACTGATTGGGAAATATCCGCTAGGACCCCTTCAATGCAAACACTGATTGGGGAACATCCGCTAGGACCCCTTCAGTGCAAGCACTGACAGGGGAATTTTGAAAACCACCCGCCCTCCGTCTGTGAAGCTGTTGCCAATTTTTAAGGTTCAGAATCATAAATGGTGAGGAAGTCTCAGGCGAAACGCCGGGCCCGCCCTAAAAACTGGCCTCGGGGTGCGACAGGGAGAACTTCTGTAGAAGGAAAAGAAGTGGAGGAGGAGGAGGAGGAGGAGGAGGAGGAGAAAGAGGAGGAGGAAGGAAGGATGAGAACGCGGAAAGCGTTTTTTGAAACCGAAAACCCAACACCACAACACGGTCGGGAAATGCTATCCCACTCCACTCGCCACATGGCAATGACGTGGGGAGCGAACAAGAAGTACACCTCCGCTCTACTCATCACGTGGCAGTGCCGCGCGGACCGAACATATACAAATCTCATTCTACTCGCCATGTAGCAACACCTGGGAGACGAACGCAGATGTTCCATTCGATTCGCCACGTGACAACGCCGCGGGGCGGGAACACATACACCGCCACACAATTCGGAACAGGGCAAGGACAAAGCAACAAACAACGAATAATACCTCAAAACAACCGCCCAAATCGCAGTAACCACAAACGGACCGCGCTGAGGTACCCGATGGAAAACACCACTCGCCGACGCGCTATCCAGAACCCAGTAAACCCAAGAAATCCACGTGTTGATTTTTTATCGCCCTACTACTCTCTCCGTTGCCTTCGTAGGTCTCCCACCTCTGACTGCCCTGTCCTAACTCATTATACGTCCACCAGCCTCCTCTTGCTGCACCCTGGCTCGTCCTACCTTCTCGTCCCTGCTACCATCTCCTGCCCCCATCCCAGTCCTCCGACCTCCTCCTGCCGCCTACTGCCTCGCCCTGCCTCCTTCGAGATCCCCTCCTCAGCTTTTCCAGGCGAGCCCCCTCCCTGCTTGTAGGATCTCGCCCCTCCTGGAGTTTCGGGTTTGGGCCTCCAGCGTTTTCGGGTTTCGCCCCTGTAGGGATTTCGGGTTTGGCCCTGCCCATTTTCGGGTTTCGGGGGGAACTTCCTGGTTCAAGCTTCTTCCGACTACAGGGCCCCCAGAGGTCGAAAACATAGAAAAACCGTCCGAGGGGGACGAGGCTTAAGATCCCAACAGGCCCGACGAGGGTCTGGGGTCTGGGGTTTGGTGGAGTTTGTTTTTTTCCCCACATGCTTCGTGCGGTTATGGTTTTCTTCCCTGCCGCGCCGCACCCGCGTTCACCTTCACCTCCTCCTCCCTCCTCCCCTTCTCACGTAGCGCAACACAGCACAGCATAGCACAGCACAGCACAGCACTGCTCAGCACAGCAGAGCTCAGCTCAGCTCAGCACAGCTCAGCACAGCACAGCTCAGCTCAGCTCAGCTCAGCACGGCACACCACAGCTCAGCTCGCACAGCAGAGCACGCAGGGCTAGCGCGCAGGGCACGGCAGGCGTGACCGCATCGCACCACACACACACACCACACGTCGAAGAGCGTGGCAGGCCCCACATAGAGGGGCACGCGGCAGGCGCGGCAGTTTCTCGACACCATAGGGGGTGCGCAAAGGGGTGGTCTCTCAACGCGGCCTCTATGCGTGCCAGGGTCGGAGAACGTGGCAGGCGTTGTACTTTCTCGACACCATAAGGGGGTGCGCAAGGGGTGGTCCCTCACCGCGGCCGCTATGCACGACGGTCGTCCAGGGCAAAGCAGGCGTGGCATTTCCTCCACACCACTGGGGGTGCGCAGGGAGTGGTCCCTCAGCGCGGCCGCTATGCACGACGGTCGTCCAGTGCATAGCAGGCGTGGCATTTTCTCGACACCACCGGGGGCACGACGGTCGTCCGGGGCATAGCAGGTGTGGCATTTTCTCGACACCATTGGGGGTGCGCAGGGGGTGGTCCCTCAGCGCGGCCGCAATGCACGACGGTCGTCCAGTGCATAGCAGGCGTGGCTTTGTCTCTACACCATAAAAGATGCGCAAAGGGTGGTCCCTCACCGTGGCCGCTATGCGCGCCGGTCGTCCAGGGCATAGCAGGCGTGGCACTTTCTCGACACCATAGGGGGTGCGCAGGAGGTGGTCTCTCAACGCGGCCGCTATGCACGACGGTCGTCCAGGGCATAGCAAGCGTGGCATTTTCTCGACACCATACGGGGTGCGCAGGGGGTGGTCCCTCACCGCGGCCGCTACGCACGACGGTCGTCCAGGGCACAGCAGGCGTGGCATTTGCTTTACACCACAGGGGGTGGTCCCTCACCGCGGCCGGCATGCGCTCCGGCCGTCCAGTGCATAGCAGGCGCTGCATTTTCTCGATGCCATAGGGGGTGTGCAGGGGAATCCGCGACACAGCCGCAAAACCTAGCAGGCGCGGCACTTTCTGGACACCATAAGGGGGTGCGCAGGGGGTGGTCTCTCAGCGCGGCCGCTATCCACGACACTGTCGCAAAGCCAAGCAGGCGTGGTATTTTGCGGACATTATAGGGAGTGCGCAGGGGGTGGTCTCTCAGCGCGGCCGCTATCCACGACACTGTCGCAAAGCCTAGCAGGCGTGGCATCTTCTGGACACCATAAGGGGTGCGCAGGGGGTGGTCTCTCAGCGCGGCCGCTATCCACGACAGTCGCAAAGCATAGCAAGCGTGGCATTTTCTGGGAACCATAGGGGGTGCGCAGGGGGTGGTCTCTCAGCGCGGCCGCTATCCACGACACTGTCGCAAAGCCCAGCAGGCGTGGTATTTTCTGGACACCATGGGGGGTGCGCAGGGGGTGGTCTCTGAGTCCACGACACTGCCGCAAAGCCTGGCAGGCGTGGCATTTTCTGGATGCCACAAAGGGGGTGCGCTGGGGGTGCAGTCGCTATCCGTTTCGGGCTCGCAACTGTGACAAGCGCGGTACTCTCTGGACGCCACAGGGGGTGCGTTGGGGGTGCGGTCGCTACCCGTTTCGGCCACGCAAAGCGTGGCAGGCGTTGCACTTTCTCGACGCCACAAGGGGGTGCGCTGGGGGTGCGGTCGCTACCCGTTCCGGGCTCGCAAAGCGAGGCAGGCGCGGCAACTTTTCGACGCCGAAGGGAGTGCGCTGGCGGTGCGGTCGCTATCCGTTTCGGGCTCGCAAAGCGTGGCAGGCGTGACACTTTTTCGACGCCACAAAAGGGGTGCGCTGGGGGTACAGTCGCTATCCGTTTCGGGCTCGCAAGGCGTGGCAGGCGCGGTACTTTCTCGATGCCACAGGGGGTGCGCCAGGGATGCGGTCGCTGTCCGTTTCGGCTTCGCAAAGCGTGGCAGGCGTGGCACTTTCTCGACGCCACAAGGGGGTGCCTTGGGGGTGCGGTCGCTATCTGTTTCGGGCTCGCAAAGTGTGGCTGGCGCGGCGCTTCTCCTCTTCCACCTCTCCTCTTGAGTGGCGTCACCAACGGTATCGGCGGGGCAACGGCCACCAACATCATTCTCACATGCTTCACTTCAACTATCATCACTCCAGCCATAATATAAGTATGTGGGGTTCCTCGGTAGCGTAATCTTCCCATCCGCGTCGCACCCGCGTCTCACTCACACCCCCGCCTCCCTCCCCTTCTCCTCCTCCTTCCTCCTGCACCCACGCGCAACACACATACACACATACACACACGTCTGGCGTGCGTTCGCACATACACACACACACACACACACGCACGCACGCACACACACACACACACTCACACACAAACACACACTCACACACAAACAAACACACACACACAAACACACCCCCACACACACACTCCAACAACGCTAGTGCAAGTGCACGCCTAGCGTGTTCATTGCATCGTACACCCAAAAGATATGCGGTCCCTCACCGTGTTCTCTATCCGTCTCAGGGTCGCGGGGCGTGGCAAGCGTGGCACTTTCTCGACACCATCGAGCGTACGCAAGGGGTGGTCCCTCACCGTGGTCTCTATCCGTCTCAGGGTCGCGTGGCTTGTTAGGCGTGGTACCTTCTCGACACCATAAGGGGGTGCGCAACAGGTGGTCTCTCACCGTGGTCTCTAGATTCGTTTCAGGGCCGCGTGGCGTGGCAGGCGTGGCACTTTCTCGACACCATCGAGCGTGCGCAAGGGGTGGTCCCTCACCGTGGTCTCTATCCGTCTCAGGGTCGCGGGGCGTGGCAAGCGTGGCACTTCCTCCACACCACAGGGGGTGCGCAACGGGTGGTCCCTAACCGTGGTCTCTATCCGTCTCAGGGTCGCGGGGCGTGGCAGGCGCGGCACTGTCTCCACGCCAAAGGGGTGCGCAAGGGGGCGGGGTTCCTCACCGCGGTCTCTATCCGTCTCAGGGTCGCGGGGCTTGGCAAGGGCAACACTTTCTCGACGCCACAATGGGTGCGCAACGGGTGGTCCCTCACCGTGGTCTCTATCCATCTCAGGGTCGCGTGGCGTGGCAGGCGCGGCACTTTCTCCACGCCATAGGGGGTGCGCAACGGGTGGTCCCTCACCGCGGTCTCTATCCGTCTCAGGGTCGCGGGGCGTGGCAGGCGCGGCACTTTCTCCACGCCGCCGGGGAAGTGTAAGGGGTTGTCCCTCACCGCGGTCTCTATCCGTCTCAGGGTCGCGTGGCGTGGCAGGCGTAGCACTTTCTCCATGCCACGGGGGGTGCACATATAGGTGGTCCCTCAAGCTGAGTTGCGAACACCTCGGCTCGAGCAGTTTGAGAAAGCTATGTTTTGCACGCTGGCGCGTCGGTAGCGAATTCACCACATGTTTAGTGGGGTTATAATTTTCTTCCCATCCGCGTCGCACCCGCGTCTCACTCACACCCCCGCCTCCCTCCCCTTCTCCTCCTCCTTCGTCCGACACCCACGCGCAACACACACACACGTCTGGCGTGCGTGCGCACGCACACACTCACACTCAAACACACACACACACACACACACATTCCAACAACGCTAGTGCACGCCTGGCGTGTTCACTGCATCGTACACCCAAGAGACATGCACAACAGCGCTAGTGCACGCCTGGCGTGTTCACTGCATCGTACACCCAAGAGACATGCACAACAGCGCTAGTGCACGCCTGGCGTGTTCACTGCATCGTACACCCAAGAGATATGCATAACATACTTGGCAGCCACATGGTCACACGTCCCGAGACGGCCCCACACGCATCAAACACATACACATGAAGTGCCACACATAAAAGACGTATGTCGAAGGGCCAAGAAGGCGTGGCACTTTCTCAACCCCAGGGAGGGTGCGCAGTGGGTGGTCTCTCACCGCGGTCTCTATACGCGCCAATGCCGCAGGGCCTAGCAGGCGTGGCACTTTCTCTACTTTCTCGCAAGTTTCGCGTCAGCTATCATCACGCAAGACACATGTTAAGTATGTGGGGTTCCCGGGTGGCGTAAGTTTCCCCGACTCGAAGGGGGTCCCTAAACGAGGCTTAGGATCTCTCCGACGGCCCCTGGGCTCCAGCCGCCCCGCGTCTGTACTCCGGCTTCCACTCGGCGGCGGCGTGCCTCCTCGCCAGCTGCTCCAGGTCTCCCTGCGACTGCTTCCTCGGGGAGGTCTTGGGAGAAGAGCGGTCGGAGGAAGGAGGACGAGGAGGAGGGGACACCAGGGCTTCGAGAACGAGAGAGAGAGAGAGAGAGCGCGAGAGGAGGGGGAGGAGCGAGGAGGGGAGGAGGAGGAGGAGGAGGAGGAGGAGGAAGCCACCCAGAACTGCCCTCCCCACTTCTCCCCGCCCTCCCCCCGACCCAAACAGGCTCAGGACTGGCCCCTGCACCTCTCCCACGGTCCATCCCAAGCAGTTTTCCGAACTGCGTCCAGCCATGGCCACGAGGGACCTCCTGGAAGCCCCAGGAGGCCCGCGAGGGGGGTACAGATCAAAATCCTCACCTCAGGCTCCCCTTGCGAGGCTTGGGGCTGCGCATGGGCAGCCCCCCGAGGTCGGGCCCTGGGACAACCAAGAGTGGATCGGAGACGAGAAAGCACTGCCCACGGGGGAGGTCGGCGAGCATCGGCCTGGAATCGGCGATACGTCGCCGATAGAACGGCGATGGGCCCCCGATAGCGAGACCGCATGTTTCTGGGAGGGGTGGGCCATATGCATTCCCCTCCTGTGCCTATTCCCCCCTGACGTGTTGACCCCGAGGGAAGGGGTCGAAACTTCTGCTCCGTCCGCCGGCGTCGCAGGGCGGCGAGATCTATACTTCTGCCCTGATTCTGGCCAGGCCCACCCTGAGGCCAGGAGTGTGCTTTCGCCCTCCTGCCCTTGGCCAGGGAGGCACGGACATCGCTCCTGGGCCCAGGATGGGCCTGGCCAGCGGCGGTGGGTATGTACAAATCCCGTCGCCCAATGTCGGAGTCCCAGGTCCCAGCCTTCCTGCTCTCCTCGGACGGGCCGTAGTAGTCGCCAGGCCCAGGTTCGCCCCACGCCACCTTCATCTCTGGGAAGCGCCTCGCCCTCGACACCTGAAAGAGCCACAATCACGTTGATATCCATGCCCTCCTCCTCCTCCTCCTCCTCCTCCTCCTCCACCTCCTCCTCCTCCTCCTCCTCCTCCTCGCTCCTCGCTCCTCCTCCTCCTCCTCCTCCTCCTCCTCCTCCTCGCTCCTCCTCTTCGTTCCTCGCTCCTCCCTCCACACGCTCCTCGGAACGAGGTCTGGACGCAAAGGCGCGATCTCATGGGTACGCGATCCCATGGATACGCTCCGCGCGAGGCATTCGCGCGAAGCCGCCATCATTCCATAGGGCCGCTGCCGAGGAGTCCAGGCCACGAGACCACGGATGTGGACTGCCGTCGCGCGCAAGAGGATACGGGGAGGGGGGAGGGCGTCTTAGAAAGACACTGCTTCTGAAAAGGCGCCGGCCCTACATCTACAGACAAGGCCAGGGCGTTTTCTAGGAAAGGGTGTTTCTAAGAAGACTTCCCCCTCCCCCTACCTCCGTGTGCGCGTGGCCGAAGTGTGGGCGTGTTCCACGGCCCACGGGCACCGAAAACGAAGGCGCCTGCTTCTTGTCCCTTCTGTCCTGGCAGGAGGGTGGGGGCGCAAAACTCGAAGGTCAAGGATCGAGATTGTCGGACGCGACGCCATCTCACGAGACGAGTGGGCCTCCAGGATGCCTCCCCGTGACCGCTATTCCCAGCGGGGGGTCGCCGTGGAAAGGGCGACGGCGAAGAGGAGGGAGTGGAGGGGCATATGCAGATACATGTACACATGTGTGTATGTATACATGTGTATTTATGCATGCATATACAAACACACACACATATATAGTACTGTAAAACTTGGTCATTGTTTACAAAGGCTCCGTCGTCGTCGCCGTCGTCGCCGCCGTTGCCGTCGTCGTCGTCGTCGCCGCCGTCGTCGTCGTCGTCGTCGTCGCCGCCGCCATCGTCGTCGTCGGCGTCGTTGCCGCCGCCGCCGCCGCCGTCGTCGTTGCGTCGCCGTCGTCGTCGCCAGGACGGGGAAAAGGGGGGGGGGAAGGGGCGCAGAGCGGCAAGCGAGCGCGAGGCAGGAGAGGGCCCAGGTCGGGGGGGGGGGGCGAGGATCAGGATGAGGAGGATGCGGAGGATATCCTCGCGCAGGGAGCGGGAGGAGGCGGTGGCGGCGCGGCCGCGATGACGTCGAAAGGACACGCCGAAGGCGATCCTGATGGTGCCCTGCCCCCTCCTAGCAAGATTTTCGCAGCATTGTTCACAGCAGTGCCCTGCACCGTCTTCCACGCGTCTCTTTGTAAGGGCCGTCGGATTCACAGATCACACCGCGCGTCCAAAATGGAGGCGGGAGGCCGGCAGCGGCCAACAATGCGCGCATGCCAATCTGGACTATGCCATGCGACCTTTCGGCGACAACTGCGAACTTTCTGTTGCCTGGGACGGCGGCGCCGCGCGCAATCCTAAGCTCCCGGCAAGCAAGCGCAAGCTCCTGAGCACCATCTGCGAAACAATATTTCAACTCCTCTCCTGGCGCCTTGAGGTTCACCAAAAATTGCAAACATGCGCGGCCGACTTGTCATGAACAACCTGCGCCGCAATGCATTTCGAGAACCGACCGCAAAGCGTCCGGCACGCAGTTTCCCCGTGGAGCCCCTGCGAGAGCTCATCGGCCGCAAACCAGTGACCCATGGTGGCAAGGCGTCCGGAGCAAGGATGGTCAGAGCACGGCCTAGGAACCTTCCGCCCTCTATTCTTGCTTTTCTGCGCTGCAAGCGCAGCGCCTCGGCTACACTGCACGCGTCAAGGCGTGGGTTCTCGGGGGATGAGAGGGGGGATGTTCGACGGAGGCTGCGTCCTTTTTGTGACGCTCTACATCTCAACGCCTGCTTCCTCAGGTTCGGCCAGTGGCTCGGCGACGTCGACTAGATCATCGCCGCCCGGGCCAACATCTTCGTCCACTTCAGGGGCGCCAGGGGCGGGGGTATAATCAAAGCGCCCACTCTTGCTGTCGCGGGTTAGACTCCCCGAGACTGCGCTCCACGAGCTGCCCGCATTCCCCGCCTCGAAGACCCTCGACCGAGGTCGGCGGCGACGGCGCAGGCGCAGCGACGCCCGTCGCACTGGGAGTCCAACCGCACTTGCGGACGAGCTGAAGCGAACAATACAAGTACGTGGCCACGTAGAAGCGGCAGCGGCTCGCCCGGCTGCACCGGCCGTCCGCCCTCGCAGCTCGCACGCACGTCTACGGCTGTGCGGGTCTGGACGGGGCAAGCAGGGGGGGCCACCTGCAGCCTCCACACAACCCAGAAATACCTTGGCGCTTGGCCTGGCACCGCGCAACTCCACCTCTCGAGAGTAGCGGCTGCCTTGGCGACTGCGCAGCTCCATTGACCTAGCGCCTCCCTTCCCGGCAACGTCAAATACGTCGCTCTTCCGTCTACGGCCAGGTTGACTCTATGTCCATCGGGCAAAAGTAAACATGGGAATTGGCCCGCCGACCAATACAAACTAACATCATGGTCAATGCGCCGTTCCCCCGCGGGAAATGCATTCGGAGTCTCGGGCAGAACTGGAGCTTTAAGATGACTGTCTTCAAATTTCCGGCATGCCGCGCTGATTGCGCCGAGGGCCCTGCTGGAACCTTCGGCAGCGTTCAAAAGTAATGCCCGGAGTTAATTTCCGATTCTAGCCCATAGCGCCGGCGCTCCTTATAAATGCGTCCGCAATGAGATTTGCGCCGCAGCCCGCGTCAACAATGAAACGCATTGAGCCAGGGAGAACATGATCGTTCCTTCGATTGCCCGCGGCAGCATCGCTTTCGTCTTCATTTTCCCACGCGAGCAACAGCTTCCAGACGTCATTCTCAAGTTCGGAGGCTCTTGCGCACGGATGATAGAGATGATGCTCTCGATGTGAATGCCATTCGAGACTTCACCTCCCTGGAAACTTTCCATCTATCCACGACAGAAGAGGTGGGCTCCTGCCCATGTCGGGCCCTCCTTCTGGTGGTAGCAAGTGTCTTAGTACGTGGGTGAAAAACGAACTGAAAAGCCGCGCGGGACGGAACGTTCCGTCTTCGCGCAACTAGGCTTTGGAGCGGTGCCATATGCCGTTTTGATGGCAGCTCTCGGAAGCAAGGCGTGCAGCATGGATACGACAGGGCCTTCCCTCTCTATCATGTCTGACATTGTAACCCGCGCAGAGCCCCCCGCGTCTCTGAGGTATCCCACATGTGGAATGAATTCTAAATGGGCACTCGCCATGGGAGAAAAGTGCATGCCAACGCTGGCCAGCAACTCGAACTACGCACCGAGTCTTAATGGGGCTCGGCAATCATCACTACTGCTTACCATCTCGTTCACTCGACGCCTCCTTGGCATGGGTCTTCCAATGGACCGATGACCTAGAGCGAGGACCCCCAAAAATGCATCGGATAAGTATGACAGCCATAACCAATATATTGCAATGGTACTCAGCGCCCCCTGGAAGCCTAATGGCTGCGCCATTGACTCCTGGTGGCCACCGTCGCGGATGTCCTGGGGTGTTGTCGCGGCATCGTCAGCGGTCGCCGAAGCAACATCCACTTCGATCCGTCCAATGCCAGCAGGGAACATTGCCCTCGCCCGTGCCACTCTCTTTGCTGCGAGCACCGTTCTGGCTTCCTCACTGCGGGCGTCGGATGCGGGCACGGCATGGGACTTAGCGACGTTGGCCGCCGCAGACTCTGCCTGCGTCCGAGCGCGATCGTAGCCAATTTTCCTTCCTGCTTTCAGTGGGGCCCCCTTCCGTCTGTCCCTCTTCGGGACTTTTTCTGGCGGCGCCAGTTTCCTGCGCTGTCTGTTGCGCGGATGGTCGCGCTGAATGCCTCTGCATTTGTTTCGAGAAAAGGCAAGGCGCGCGACCTTTCTCCCGCAATTCCCCCGAGGGGATCTTGGGCGAATTCTCGGCGCCAGTCGGGCCAGGAGTGGCCGATCGATCTTTGGGATTGCCCGCGCCCTGGACTTCTCTTTTCTTTGGTTTATCCTACCCCCCCCCGCTCCACCAGCCAAATGTCCTTCGTGGTGCAGCGCCTGGCTTCGCAGCCGGCCGGGCCAGCTGCGGGGCGGGGGCGGCCTTGCGCCCCCCGGGGCTGAAATGTCAGACATCCTACCTAGGTTCTGTTTTGGGCAAGCGCGCCCCTTCAACGCGCATTTACGCGCGACGCCCCTTTTCACTCGTCGTCCTTGACCTCGCCCGCGGGTTGCCCCAAAGGGCCACCGTGGTCAGCTGGGCCAGGGGCGGCGCTTGCATTATCGCGGCGACCTCGTTGATTGAGCGTCTTCTTCCGACAATCGAGGTTCAATGAACTCCTATTCCTTTTTCCATGCGCTTCTGCAGCTGGTGCGACAAAAATTCGCACGTGTTGACATCAATTCCAATATTTGCGTCGTTGAGCTCGCATCGCGCGGTCGCTCGTTGCATCTTCGGAACATGGTTCATCTGCTCACGAAAGTTCTCATGGGTGGATGCTGCCATCTCTGGCGAGGGCCTGGGTCCTCCATGAAGTTCACGTTGCGAAAGGACAGCGATTCATTATTGCAACGATGCAGATCTTCGCCAAGACTGTTCTTCTTAACGACAACCTTATACATATTCCGACGACTCATTTTCCTGCTTTGCTCCGCGCGCACGGACAGCCAATTGCGCTTCAAACATATCATATCTCGCCCCGTGAGCAACCGCGATTAATGGTGAGCGTCTGGCTCCACGCGATAAACTTGAGCAACGAGATGGGACTGCCGCGGAGGGAGATGCTTCTTTTGTCTCCCGGGGAAACTTCTATCATATCCGAAACGGTCCTCGCATCCAGAGGTTCGACGTCCCCGAGTCTCTTCGAACGCGAGAGTCTGGTCCGAGCTTCGAAGCTTCAGCAATCCAGGGTAGAGCACCCCTCGCACCTGGGGGCGCAAACGATGATCTCGTCGCGCGGAGCTTCCGCTTGCGAAGCCCCGTCGGGCAAAAAAAGCAACGACTTAATCTCCGTTTTGCCCGCCCGACTCCCAAATTCCAATGGGTGAATGGTGGGGGCCGAAGAACCTCGACCCCCGCTCCCTCGGCCCCCTCCTCCGCCGCCTCCGCGCCCAAGGCGCCCCTCGCCCCCTCCGCCCCCGCCCCCGGTTAAACCGGGGGCGTTCGGAGTGGCGCCAGGGGCCTCGTCGGGGGCATCGCGCGGCTTTTCAGGAGGGCCCTTCGGCTGCTCAACAAATTCTGGGGGACTCTGAACCCCCTAGCAATAATGCTCCACATGCCCGCGGGGGCCCCAGTCGACAGTCCTGGGCTCAGCAGAATCGCCCAAAGGACTCCGTTCCATGGGCTGCTTTGCTTTCTGGATTTTATCTCTCATTCCGAAGGGTTCCCAGGATGTCCGCCAGTTGTTTGATCGAGAAGGCCATTCGCGCCTCTTCTTCGCATTTCCGAGATCGCCTACGATCTTCCACGAACCCTCTCTCGGCGGCTTCCGCTTCGGAGCCCGATTTCCCCTGAGCGCGTTGCGCGCTTCGCTCTGTCGCCGGGTCAGCGCGGCCCGTGCAGCGGGGCCTGGAACGCTGAGCGCAGTTGTTGCACTTAGGCGCATGGCAGGAGCGGCAGAACTCCAAGCTTCCCGAGGCAACGGCCGTTCGAGATAGCCCCGCCCAATGAGAGTTCGCCACGACTGAAAAGGTCACCCGCTAAGACTGGCGCAGTTACTGTCTCCATCGGCAATGGCAGGCGCGCGCTCTTGACTTTGCTTTGCAGACTCGACCCCGAGACCTGATTGGTCCACTGTTCTGACGTCGCCAGCTGAACCCCGACGGCAACTTAAGCTTCCCAGCCGCCTTTGGCTGAGCTTACAAATGAGTGGAGCTGGGTCAAACTCGTGCCTTTTTTTTGGTCTGCTGCCCATTCTCCGACATTCCCGTGCCGGGATGGACGCCTGGCAGCTCGGCGCCGCTGGCGAGGGAGCCCCTGCCGTGGGCGCAAAGCGTCCTGCCGTGGCAGTGGGGGGCAATCCGCACTCGAAGAACATCGAGAAGTTCTTGCTACTCGTTGCGAAGCTTGGCTTGAAGAGCGCCCAGGACATGCGCGCAGTTCAAGCCACCCTGTTCAAGACGATCATGTTCGAGCGCGACAACGTGATCGCAGAAGCTGCCCTGAAGGCCTTGAAGGCTTACACCGACAGCGCCAAAGAGATGCAGCCTGAGCACCCTCCAGCTGTGTACATGTGGGCAGCTATCACCCGTGCGGCGGCCACCGTCGAGGGCCTCGAAGAGGCCCACAAGAACGCGATCATCAACCACCGCTAGCAGGTGACGGACCCGGGGCAGCTGAAGGACATCATCTACCACGCGAAGACGGCCAGGGCGCTCGACAATAATAAGGTCAAGCTTCATCTCGCTGCGCACGCTTCCGTGGAGCCTGTGGTCAAAGGCATCTTGCGGGCTGGTCAACTCTCCGGTGGCCGCCAGATGTACGGGCAGGCGCCGAAAGGGGGCCTCGAGAGGGACGTCCAGCGCTTGCTCGAGCAGCTGGGAGCGATGGTAGCCGACGACGAGTGAATCCTGGAAGGGGCAGTACGTGAGTTGCGTGCTGCGCCAGTCGGTCCCTGGGTCTTCTCGCTGTGCGCCGTGCCGCATTTCAAGTTCTACGATACCTACTTCTTCAAGGCGGGGCGCCTGTGAGAGGGCCGTCGGGGGCCCTCCCGTTCACTCGGTGGGGAGGGGCAGCTTGCGTTGCCGCGAGGTGAACGGCGGGGGTAGAGCTCTGCTTAGGATCCAATTCGATATTGTAATCGTAATGCGGGCATTGGGAGGTCCTTCAGGCAGTCGGCAACCGTAACCTCCTCCTCCTACTCCTCCTGCTCCTCCTCCTCCTCCTCCTCCTCCTCCTCCTCCTCCTCCTCCTCCTCCTCATCGCCAGGAACACGCGGCCAGAGGCAGACGCGACGGGACGTCGTTCAGCCGCGGAGGTCGTCCAGGTGCTGCTGGATGCCTACTCGGCTGTGGGCGCCTTGGCGGCTGAGCACGACGGCGTGTCCCAGCTCCAGAAGTTCATGCCCAACGCCCAGGCGCTGGTGGACATGGTCAAGGCCACCGAGATCAAGGAGGCCAAGGCCGCAGCGGCCGCCGCTGCCGCGGAGGAGGCCGCAAGGGGCCTGGGGTTTCCTGCAGCTCGTCCTGGCCTACCTGGTGGTCTTCCTCACCAGCCTGCCGGCGGAGGCGCGCCTCCAGGAGAGCATGGAGGAGGTAACGACGCGGGATCGTTGGCCCCATCGATGTGCGGCACAATTGCACCTGCCTTCGGAGACTTGCCCGAGCACGATCAGATGCAGTTTTGCCAGGACTTCGCGGACTTGGAGGAGCCGCCGCCGGAAGGGGAGGAGGAGGAGGAGCAGCGCACCAAGCGTCGCAAACAGCACGAGCCCAAGGCCAAGGCCAAGGCCCACTTCGAGCTCACCAGGAAGCACGTGCGGAAGGCCATCGGCAAGGGCTCCCCGTCCCGAACAAGTGGCGGGTAACGAGTCCGGGGAGGGGGGGCTGCAGCTTCAGCCCGGCGGCGCCGCCATGGCGCCAGGCGGATTGCCGCCCCCGCCCCAGGAGGTCACCGGCTTCACGCTGATGACGGCGAATGTGAATGCTTGGTCTTCGGCCACGCGGCTGCTGGAGTGGCTGCGACAGCAGGCGGCGGCGGGATGCTGCGAGAGCCTCGGCCTGGACGCGACCAAGCCCATGGCGGACGTGATTTGCTGCCAGGAGCTGCGCCTTCCTTGGGAGAGCCGTGCGCTGGCAGCCCAAACCTGGTTGGAGGGGAAGGGATTTCTCCCCAGCATCGGCCTCTCCCAGTCGACCGGGGACGGGGCCCTCCAGGATTCTGGCGGGGTCGGAGTGGCCGTGTCCGGGCATGTGGCATCAGCTCCCATACAGCCCCCAGATTTCGCAGGCTGGGAGCACCGGCTGGCTGCCCGCAAGCTCAACGTGGGGTTGCCGCAGGGCTTGGTCGTCGTATCCGTGTACGGCCGGACCAAGTTGGGGATCGCTGGGAACCTCGACTTGCTGGAGGTCATTGCTGCATTCGTCCTCTGGCTGCCATGCCCATGGGTTGTGGCAGGCGACTGGAATTTCACGCCCTACAATTTGGAAGAGTCTGGCTTACTGTCACGGCTGCACGGCGTCGTGGCGGCGCCAGCCCTGCCCGCGTGCACATCGCCTCACCAGGACGACGCTGACGGCAGCAGGGGCGACGCCCAGGACGCCGACGAGGACGAGGCGGAGGACCACGACGACGGCGTCGGGGGCAGGGTCATCGACTTCTTCGTGGTGAGCGAGACCCTCGCTGCGTGTGTTGGGCGCGTGGACGTGCTGCACGAGGCGCCGCTGGGGCCGCACTCGCCGGTGTTCTTGCGGCTGGAGGGGGTCGCTGCCACGCGGCTTGTCGAGCGACCCCGGCGCTTCCAGTCCTTCCCGATCGAGCGCCCTATTGGGCCGCAGCCGCAGGAAGACCCAATCAGATGGTCGTGGGACACTGGCGGCAGCGCAGGTGCAGCCAGCGTGGGCTCCATGATCACGGAGTGGTTCGGCGCTGCGGAGGCGTACCTGGTCAAGCTCCACGGGCTCGAGCAGAGGGACGTGCGGCGTTGCACAGGACGGGGTGACGGACCGCAAACTTCCCACGTGCCACTGTGCACAGCGTGGGAGCGGGAGGTCCGAGCCAGGCATTGCCCTACGACGACGGCGTGGGTGGCCTTCCACTCGCTTTGCCTGCGGGTTGCAGCGGTGGCGGGGAACCGGCTCGGGAAGCGAGGTCGTGAGCTCCTCGCACTCTGGCGGATGAAGCTCTTCGACATTGTGGTTGCGATGCAGGTCCCGGAGGATGTGCCTGGCAGCCCCCACCACCCGTGCAGCGTGCATGCGCTGGGCGGCCTCATCGACTGTTTTGCCGACGGTCGTCGCGGCGACGCTGCCATCACGTGGGAGTACGTGGAGAGCGAGCTCGAGAGGCGTCGTGGTGAAGATGCTAAGCGGCAGGCAGCTGCGTGGCGCAAGTGGGCACAGGGGAGCCTGCGTAGAGGCGGGAAGGCAGCGCAGAGGTACGCCAAGCGGCGCCCGCACCCCTCCACCCACATCCTCGACGATGGGGACGCCGGCGAGGATGCCCTCCCAGTGGCAGGAGCGCAAGCTATCCAGAAACTCGTCGACGACTGGCTGCCGTACTGGAGCGTCCCTGCCGGCCAGGAAGAGGATCCCATGGACTGGGTCGTGGTTGATGGCATCGACCTCCCGGCTCTGACAATCGACGATTTGCAGCGGGCCTGCAAGGCGTACAGCGAGGGCGCTGGTCTGGGTTGGGACGGCCTCAATCCACGAGTGCTCCTCCAGCTCCCAGAGGAGTACCAGGCGGGCTTCCTGGACATTTTGGTGGAGTTCGAACGCCAGCCGCGGCGGCTGGATGCACTCCTGTCGCACGTCATCTTCCTTCCCAAGCCTGATGGCGGCATCCGCCCAATCGGGCTGATGTGCCTCTTCAGTAAGCTGTACTCGAAGATGAGGCAGCCCGTGTGCCGCGCGTGGGAGCACAAACACCGGGAGCCTTTTTTCTGGGGGTCCAGCGCCGCTGCGACGGCGTGCGACAGGGCCGGTTGGCACCACAATGTGCTGTCCGCCTTCGGGGGCGCTGCGGGCTTCGCGACCGCCACGGTGCTCGTCGACTTGCACAAGTTGTACGAGCACGTGCGGTGGTCCCACCTGCGAGCCGCAGCTGTGCAATTCCAGTTCCCGGTGATGCTGCTGCGGGCGCTGTGCGTCGTCTACTCGGGGGGCCGCCGGATCCTGTACGGAGGCGCGGTGTCGGCGAGCTTGTTCGCCACGAGATCGGTGATCGCAGGCTGCAGCGCGGCGACGACGTTGGCCAAGCTCCTCTTGCTGGGCCCCCTCCGCGCCACGCTGTCCAA